>OY751321.1:17600283-17927783 GCA_963564615.1 Rhorus exstirpatorius
TTTTCGTTTTGTGAACGAAAAGGAACGAGTGGATCGACGTTATTGTCATTTTTAACTGACAAGTGTCGATCTTTCGTGTGAGCTATTGATAGACAGAAGTCGTGCATGTTTTTGACATATTGGCAATACTAGAAGGATATATAAATCTGTGTGTGTGTGTGTGTGTGTGACAGTAACGTGTACGAGATGTGGTCGCAGTGGTTGTTCAGTGGTACAACAACAGTGTTGGAGAGACGTTGAACAAGAGTCGAGAAAGATCTATTGGTACACATTTACTTTTCTACGCGGAACTTTGGATAAGTCATTGGCAGTCTTGGATCTATAATTAAATAACGAATTGGTGAGTCTTTGATGTGGCGTGTGTCAAACGCGAATAATATAAATATACGATAGTCAGGAGCACGAGTGATACCTTTTTTTTCCCTGGGTTGGAGAATAAGATTCAATTTGGAGACGGGAATTGTCTGAATATGCGCAGGTTCTGTCATTCAATTGTCATTTTGCAAAACAAACCAGATCATTGAAACGAAAACAGGGATGACATAAAAGTCAAAATGGCGAAAACGTCCCGTCTCGCGCATTTTGATCCTAATTATATTTCGCACGTGACCGAAGAACGCACTGACAGTTGTAAATATAAGTCCATACAAAAGTTAGGTAGACCATGAGTCGATTTCTATTGCTTCAACTCTAATCGTGCTCCAACTACTCCGGATCTGATTGTTTTTGCCCCAAAGTTCCTAGTTTTATGATCCAACTTGGTAGATACGACAGCTACAAGAAAAATAGTGAAATTTTCGTACTTTTGATTTGCCCAGAGACGTGATTGTCCGAGTCGTTATTTCGAAGCTGCGAAGACCCCGTTGAAAAGGATAAGAGTTTGAGATTTTAGGATTTCGTGAGGAAGCCAGAGTATAAATTTCGTAATCATTCGTTTGAATCTTGAGAGATGGGCGCGACATGATGTTTTCGTTGATAAGAAAGCGTAAGCCATGTTTCGCGTTAAGCTTGTAACGAATTACGGTTCGCAATGAAGGTTCGAACGTGTTGGTGCATATAGATAGTCCGATGATTCTCTATAGATTGGAAAGCACGCACGCGCACCTCTGTTAATTCTCGCGTCTCTTTGCCTACGAATTACGCAAGCGAGGAATTTCTTCGGGGGCCGGAGACGACGACGACGACGACGACGACGACGACGACGACGAGGATTGGGTCGGCCACCCGAGAGAGTATAAGAGTCGAACGTTTGCCAAGCGGTTAGTAGAAACTCGAAGACTTGAACGACGGGGTAAGAAGCGAACGACATGCGTTGGCGGCAACTGTCCTTTCGAAAAACATTCATCTCTCTCTCTCTCTCTCTCTCTCTCTCTCCCTCTCTATATGTCCTGGGACTCTTTCTCTCGTGTTTGAGAATGGCTCATGTGACATCTGTCCCATATACATACGTATATAGGTCCCGAAGAGTGAACACGACGCACACACGTATAGCGTAAAAGGCGGCGAGCGCGCATTGACCGAAAAACCGGACTTAGAAGTCTTTTTTTTTCTCTCTCTCTCTCTCTCTCGCTCTTGTTCTTAACTTCACGCTTCGTCTCTTCACCGATTTTCGTCTGCTTTGATTTCGTGTGCGTCTTTTTTTTTTTCCCCTAACAAATCGAGGATCGAATATTCCGTTATCTCTCATTCGCGTTTTCGGGTCTAATGACTCCGAAAAACGCTGTAAATCGGAGCTACGATTCCATTGAGGCGAAAATAACTTTGAGTCGCATATCATTACGATTGGGCAACGGAAAATGATCGAGGAATGAAATATTTGAATCTTTTGCGTCGTCAAAGTTGATCAACGATTGTCCGAAACTTCGAAACTTTTAGAATTTCTTTCACTCAATCATTAACCATAATATTACGCAGTCAAAAATATGTGTTATTCCCTCGACCGTCGTTATATACGCAGTTACAGAACTTTTACAATGGTTCTTCCAATGGAATATATACACACTCTGCGGTCATTCAACAACTCCGCTGAACTGTCGAACCTTTATTTTACGATACTTCTCGAGTTGCGATGCTTGAAATAAAATTAAAAAAAAAAAAAAAAAGGATGAAAAAAAAAAAAACAAACATTCACCTCGGTCGTTAATGTCAGAGGGTGAAACGTTTGAGCTCTCGGAGAATACGGTGCATTCACTGCGCTGTTACCGAGAGAGAATTCAGCTGCACGCCATAACCAATCTTCGAATATTTTGTTCGGTAAACAAAACGGAGTTCTCCGTCTCGTCGGGGTTCGCATACTTGATCTCAAGAGACACGCGCTTTTGATTCTCAAGAAAACGATGCCAGAAAGGTACACACACACACACACACACACATGAATGAACGTTACACATGATGTACGCAATATTGGAGTCGACGGTGGACAATTTCTGAGATGACTATAGATGGTCTTTTCATTTTTTTCCAAATGAGGATAACTATATATACTTTCAGGCATCCCAGAGACCGTTGTACTATGAATATCTCATAAGTCCCTTGTGCTGTGTACGTAAAACCCCTTTCGACTTCGACTCCTGATTCTCCCGCAGCGAAGGAGCAACAGAGGCGAGGTTGTACGCCATGTGTATTTATATATATATATACATATATGTATACGCCATGGACAGTCAAATTAAATAGACATCGGGCTCAGACTCTGTAACAATGATGATTCCTCTCTTTCGAAGAGGAGAGGCATCTCTCTATCTCTCTCTCTTTCTATCTTATCTCTTTCTCGGGCTAGCTCATGCTGTATCATCATCTCCCGCGTGGTACGGGAATACCATCTTTGGCTCGTTGCATTATGGACCCGCAAATATACATGGGGTATTCCATGCCAGAGTTCGACTAGGTTATAACGCGATGAAATTATTTTCAGCTTTTATTTTTTTCATAAAATGCACGACCTGTCCAAAATTATCTCAAAAACGTTAATTCCTTTTTATTTGAAAAAAAAAACTCAAAAATTTCTATATTTTATTTCGACAATTGAAAAAAAAAAAAAACTCCAAGAGTGGAATTCAAATTTTTTTCCGTACTCTTCAGGCCTGAAACATTTTTTTTTTGCAACGAAATCTTCGCTGACGTTTATATTCGGTTTTTTAAGAATTCTCAAATTCCGCATAACCCCCTAGAATGTCAAAAAACGGGCTTTTTTTCGAGTTTATCTCTATGAGGTTCAGATAATTTATCTTGTCTAAAGGATAATTTATCTGTTCTAAATGCTGTTGGAAATCGTTTGAATATACTTCAAAATGCGTCTAGAAATAATCGAAAGGACATTTACGGATAAATGTTCCCCGAAATGTGACTATACGCCACGGTCTCACAGTCGCTTCTATCTTCATGTTTACCGATCGCAGCTAATTTACACAGCAGGAGCAGAATATACGGCTCGATTTCTAACCTCACTTCATTATTGCAAGTTATATCTTGGGCAAAAGTGTATTTTTCTCGAACATCAATGCAAAATTATTTGACATAAAAATTTCATGCAGTATGAAAAATAGTTTTTGAGAGTGAAGCAGGAATATTTAATGTCATTAGAATACGAGGAGTACTTTCGTTTTTTTTGTGTACACAAAAAATGTTTAAACGATCTTCGAATTTGTTTTAAAAATGAATGCAAAGATTACGCTCTGGTAAAACGTTGAAATTTTTCGATTAATCAGATATTATAAAAGATCGAGACTGCATTGAGGTTGTATGAATTATGCTTGCAGATTTTGTTTCAAACGTCCGACAAGAATTTTATATGATCGTGATCATGGAGAAAAGTTCGACGATTTTAGAATAATATAAAATTGATAACATTGATAACAAATTGATAACAGCACTGATTTAATTGCGAAAAATAAATTTTTCAGGTATGAAAAGTATGGAAGAAACACGAATTCCACTCTGGGCGTTTTTTTTTTTTCAAATAATGGGGACAAAATGTAGACATTTTTGAGGATTTTTTTTAAATGAAAAAAAATGGACGTTTTTGACAATTTTGAACAAGTCGTGCATTTTTTTGGGAAGTCAGAAATATTTTTTTAACGATTTCTTCGCTGCTTTTTGGGATTAAAGCATCACACCGAAGACTGTGAAAGCAAAAAAAAAAGTATGAGGATTTATAGCCTAGTTGAACTGATATGGAATACCCCATGGATACATAGACAGGCGATCGTCCAATGGAATAAACTATATACGATTGCCATCGTATGTAACACGGTCTGTGCCGGATATATCCAATGGGAAGGGCTCTTGATATCGATAAAAACAGATTTGCTTTACGTATACGAACAAATTTCATTTAAATTGAATGACAGTTGCTTGATTGGCCAAGGATTTTCATTGAAAACGAACGGAAATGTGCGCTGTGGATGATTTTCATTTGAATTCAATAAGACTTACCTTGATTGGAGCAATTTCTTTTTTTTTTTTCATCGAATAAAACAAGACTTGTCTCGTGTTCGTAATTTCAAGGAAGGAAAACAAAAAGAATTGAAAGTCTCCGTTGGGTTTATTGGAATACGAGGGTTTTCAGGCGAATTCGGACGACCTTGCTCGGTCGATCGTTCTCGGTCTATGCCACAAAAATTTTTGTACTCACGCGAAGAACGATGGAGCGAGACAGCGAGGAAGAAAAGAAGATAAAGTAAAAAAAAAAAGGAAGAAAATGATGACGAAGAAGAAGAAGAAGAAGAGTTAGGGGGCCCCAGGGGACCCAAAAAAGAGGAGGGTCTCAGCATCTTCGAAGCCACCTTAGTTAGAGGGTATTGACGCTGGGCTCTTGGCTTGACCCCCCCTTGTGTTCTCCCTTGCTCACCTGCACTATACTCGATCGTGCAGCGTTCTCTGTGGACCATCAGCACGAATAAGCACACTAGTCGTGTTCTCTCATCTCGAAAGAGAGCTCTCTCTCTCTCTCTCTCTCTCTCTCGCGCGCTCATCGCGAGTTATATATATACGTGAGAGAGCGTTAGAGAATCATCTTCGAAAAAAGCACACACGTCGCAGCGGAACGTAACCTGTCTCGGTGGTGTTGGATCGAAACGTCCCCCGAGATCTATCGATCGAAAATTTAATTATCTTTTCTTCCACGAGAGAACGTTATGAGGGGGCAGAAGGAGGCAGGTGGGGGATAAAAAATATGTAGCCTCACGCCGAATGTATTCGAAGAATTCTTACGAGTATATTCACCTGTCGAACTTTTCAAGATTCTCCTTATCGCGATGATGATGATGATGATGATGATGATGAGTTTCATTGGAATGAAGAATCATTCGGAGTGATTCAACGAAATAACTATGAATAATTATTTCGACAGAATGTATCGTAATTATTTTTAATCGTCCGCGGAGAAGAGTATTAATTTCGTTATTTTACAATAATTATGGCCTCATATAGAAACATTTCGACCAAGTTTTTTTTTTTTAATCCAACCGTTTCTTGCTCACTATACAATTGGAAGTCGTAAAAAAAAAAAAAATAAATAAAAATAAAAAGATTATGATAACAATAGCCCGTTATTAGTAATAGCACTTCTCATCGGACTCGGGGCCTTCGATGTATAGCAATCGGCGAGAATGGAATGACTATTAATATATTACTGCCTGGGCCCATCAAGAGAAGACGTGGGAAAGTAACGCCTGGAATATATATTTATCGCGATGCATATATTGCAACGACGCGGTTCCGCTGCATAAATAGGAGAGACGATAGTTAAACATTCGTATAAGCCGCATGGCTGTTTTACCTCGTCGATAGGGCAGTATAATAGTCGATAGGTAGTGGTTATGCGCTTGTGGTCTTGTCTACTGCTTGCACATCTTGCGAGAGAGAGAGAGAGAGAGAGAGATGCTGAAAGGTCCATGCACATATATACACACACACACACATACACACATACAGTACTACAGCAGCCGAGGGAAAGGCGACGAGTCTGACGTCAGCGTGTCAGGAATGAGGTTAAACCGAGGCTAAACTCGTGAGTATAACCGGCGTTATAACGTTTTGTCCTACTGACAATTATATCTATCCGAGGACTCTATTAACTGATGTTTCTCTTGATGGCCGCGGTGTTGTCTCAAATCGGCGCAAGCTTTACGATCGTTGCTTCCTCAAAGTCTCCGATTATTCCTGCATATCATGATCTTTTAATTTAAATCTACTCATCGGCGTTGATGATCGTACTTGAGAAAGGCTACACAGTTGGATTAAGTGTCGTAAAAGAGGTCAAATTTACTTGGTTGTCCCATAAGGATTCATCGTCGCGCGAAAGCGTTATAAGTATAACGTGTTATCCCCAAAGGGTCAACTTTTTTTCATTGTCCCGAACAGGTTGAAATTGAATCTCTGGTGGCAAAAGATTTGTGCATTGTTCCGAAAATCTGTCTATCAAATTCCTCGCACCGAGGGGCTATAAATTTGTTTGCTCGCTTCGACGTTCTCGGTATCGGCTACGAAGAGGTGAACCTCGCGAAACTCTCGAGGGGAAAGAAGAAGAAGAAGAAGAAGGAAAAAAAAAAGACTTGAGCGTGCGATACGCGCAGGACAGAAATCACGGGAAAAAATCTCAAAACTGGAGTTCCAGGTTGGCTTCGGATGGTTCGGCGAGAGACTATCGGGATTCTGGATCCGAGCCCTTTGTCTTAAGCTGGTACGGCTATATGGACACGACTCTTACGGTTCGCGCATATAATATCCGACCGAAGAAAACGGCCATAGAGAGGCCACGAAGAGAGGCCACAAACTCCACCATTGCTGGTGCTTCATGCTGCAGTTATACAAGTATGCAAGAATAACCCCCGCCGGCTTGAAATGCACCCGAGAATATATATATATATATATATACATATATACATATATTTTTTAACCAACAGGAGAGAGTTCCCGGAGACTGGCCTCGCTCTATCTCCCGAAGATCTTTCAGGCTCGCACAACGCTCGTGCTGACCCCGAGGGCTAAAGATTACGAGGGCTCGCTCTCGCTTCCCTAGAATTCAAATGCTCTCTCACCTTCTTGTGTGTTCGTGTGTGCTTGTGTATGTGTGCATATAGCAGGCTCTTCTACCTCATATAGAACCTACGCCATCAACAAATATATACACACACACTAACACATGTACATCTTCTTGGAAAGCTGCTTCTAGAATACTATTTTCATATGCAATAGTTTCTTTAAGCATCTTCTTGAAGTTCCTTAAAGTTTACCAAATTCGTTAGAATTCTCTCGAAAATATTAGTGTTTTAACACTATAACTTTCTGACCTTCCTGAGACACATCGAAAGTTCAATTTCGAGATCTATAGTTTTGACGATTCGATGTTTTTAATTTCAGAAAAAAAATTCACGCACACAGGCGATTTTTTCTTATTTCTTTAGTTCATTTGATGGGTTTCATTCATTTGATTGGCTTTAGGTTCATTTGATGGTTGATTATGGTATACGCAAGGTGCGAATTTTCCAGCATATTCGCTCTCCTATAGCTTTATCAGCAGATTTTGTGGGTGTACAGCAGAGCTGCGAGCTCATTGATTCCTCTCGAAACTGATAAACTGGACTCTGTTTATCGGTTTAGTCGACAAATTTTTCTTTCATTGTAGATGCCTTCCTCCATTTATAATGAAATATCTAAAAATTTGATTCGAAACAACGAAAAAAAAACGAAGTTGTATTCCCCCAGGTTATCCGAATATACCTGATGCAGTCGCCTGCCTCACGTTTTTCCCTTTTACTTATATCCTTCATTTTCTTTTTATAATACCGGACCCTCGCGCGTTCCCTCTACAGCTGTGGAAAAGCTTTTGCGGTATATATTATAATACCGCAAGACTGAGTCTCGTGTCCGGACCTCCGAGGTGCTCTCGTGAATACGACCGCGAGAGCTCGAAATCGTTGAACGTCGAAAAACTCGCCGCTCTTACGTATATTATATAAATATATACCGTGTGTAAATGGCATTACATTATAATTAACTCGCGATGCGAGAGTATGAAACGCTCATTCGCACAAAAAAAAAAAAAAAAGCAAAAAAGAATAAACAATTAAAGCACCGCGGAGGTGTCGCGATCGATGGCGCGAACAATTAGGCAACGCACATACGCGGTGTATATATATACACACGATGATGAACGTGTATCTCATAAATATGTAGGCACGAGAGCATTAAAAATTGTAGTCTTTTACAACGTGCAGCGGCATATCGCGGCGACGGACGAGAAGAGAGCTTGAAGGAAGAGGTAATTACTTCACGAACTCGTTTCTCGGTGCAAGCTTTTATGGACCAAGAGAACCGTGATGGGTCTTGGTGGAGGGGGATTGACAATCGATCATTTATACAAGGATCACGCTCTTGTGCAGACCATGCGATAAAAACAAAAGGGAGAGGGAAAGAAAAACGAATATAAGCATTTGTTTGGTATTGAAAAAGTATTAGAAAATTCTCGAGACATAGAACATCTCGGCTATTAGATGAGAAGGAAAATAATTGTGACGAAAGAAGTGAGAATCGAGAAGGAAAAAAAAATACAAGTATACAATTGTATTCAGAGAGAGAGAGAGAGAGAGAGAGAGACAGCCGCAGAGAAAGAGAGAGACCTTTTCCTATTACAATGGATCGATGCACCGTTGCAACGAACGAGCTCTGCAGTCATATAAAACGAAAGCTCGAGATATATATATATATATATATATATATATAGTTGCCTATTATTCGTCTCCAAATAGCCGCACGAAGACTTGAAAGCGCGTGGGGTGGGCGTCAAGGACTCCTCGCGCGGTGGCGACGCGACGACGATCACTTCCACGATTGCTGGACCGGTATGGCCACCTTATGCGGACGATCGTCGCGCGAATACGCGCACTCTCTGGTATAAAGCTACCGCATATACATACATGTATATATTTATACCATGTGTACATACATGTATATACATTTATATACCTGTGCATCGAGAACCGTTGCGTACCATTTATTTTCCCGTCACCAAAACATTTCCGATGGATTAGCGATTTATGCGATTTCGCGATCTTGAAAAAATGTCTCGGACGCGAATTTCGCCGCGAATAATAATTTAATCACATCGTTTTTTTTTTTTTCCACGATCGTTACATCCTTTCAGCAGAATCGATGTAACGACTGACTTTATGACCTGTTTTTTCTCAAGCCGTTTCTTAACATATTGGGATGCATTGTTGAGAAAAAATTGATTGTGGCTGATTATGACGCATCGAGAGGATGACAGGCGCGTTTGTTTATCGCTTCCATTTTGTTAATTAGTCGAGTTTGATGGCTTTGTTGCCTTTGGTACGTCGATTCTTTCCGCGAAATCGTTGCATTCCGAGGAACGCTTTTGAGGCGAAAAGACCCCGCGCGGACTCAAATGAATGCAGATAACATGCACATAAAACAGTTGAAATTGATCGGGGACGCAGGGAGCAATCGATTTTTTGCTCGATTCGTTCTTCCAGGAGCGAGGAATCCAAGATTCTTCGTCTCTTTCGCATTTCGCGTCTTTGTCGCATTCAATTTCCTTCTATTCTTCCACCACTCACTCACTCAATGCTACATATGTTAATGTCGATCTTTGGCATGCCTTTCGCAATGTATCGAGATTCGAGAATTCATATACCGTGTGTGTGTGTGTGTGTGTGTTTCAGTGGTTTCTATATAGCGGCGAACCAAGTTTTTCAGGTATCCTCGCGACGATGCGCGCTCGCGTCTGCCTACTAATTGACGAGAGAAGCCTCTTAAAAGAGCTCTCGCTCGCGCGCAAAAGATGCTGCGATCGCTTGACATGCGTCCGAGGTGTCCGAATCAGTGTTCGCCGGGTGTCTTATTATACGACTGCGCGAGAGACACACGACGGACGCCTGATATGCCGTGAGTCGCTTGACCGCGGGACATCGCGAAAAGCGACACACGTTGAAAGAGCATTGGAAAATACTATTAGTATGATTATACTCCTTATAAAAATAGAAATTTACTTCCAGCTATTCTGTTGTGCCATTACTCAATTACTCCGCAAAATGTTGAAAAGTAAGAACTGCTAAGCGTACAGTAAAAAAAAAAAAAAAAACAACGCGCTTGATACTTTTCATCATGTTGCGCAGTAATTAAATGCTACAACCGCAAAGCTGGAAGGTAATTATTATTTTATCACTATATATAGTCGCTTCGATTCTTTTTTCTCCGTGCATTGGACGCGGCAGAAACGACGAATACATTGCGTGCCCGCTTTTGCGTTCACGGGGACTTTGGAATTAAAGAAAAACCGATAATAACAGTCCGTTTTGGATTGAATCGATAAATGTGTTGTACAATTTTTCGCAACCGGAAACGCGATGACTCGGGGTAAAAAAAAACTTTTCGGCGATCATATTATATGAGCGTAGTTATCGCTTTTTTCTGCTATAAAAATGGCTGAAATCTTGTAGAAAGTTGCAATGTGATGCAATACAGGATGTGCCATCGTGTATTATAATATGATGACCCAATTTGGCAAAAAATCGCACTCTACCCCGCTGCTAACCTCGTCCATATCCCTACTTTCGTTCGAATAATCGTAAATTCTTTCACTCTTACGAGCTCGTGGCAGCTAAATAGTACGGTTATCGTTGCGATGACGTTACGGAATGTAGGTGTTTGGGACAAGTGGGTTGCCGCGAGAGAACGCACGCGCGTCTCGCTTCGGCAAAAGGAGGATATGAGCGCGTATTATATACGTTGCAACAGTGACATCATCACTCGTATACCTCCCCGAGTCAGCTGTGTGACTTTGGCTCGACTTAGATGGAGCGAAAGAAACCGATATAAAAGTTGCGTGCACATATATATATATATATATATATACATATATATCTCTTAGGGGTCCCGTATTCGCGGTTGGTGACCGGGGCCCTCCTCTATCTATCTCTCTCACTCTCTGCGAGGTGGAACGACCTCGCGGAATCTCGGCGGAGTGCATTATTCCACGAGACGTGATTCTCCTCAGAGAGAGCTTTGTTTGCATGGGGTATTCCACGTCGAGCGGAATGATTTTTGACGCGAGAGAAGCCTCTTTCGGCTCGATCGATCCATTTTTTTTCGGGGAGGAAAAATAAAACGTCAATATATTATTTTTCAAGGCGCTTGCTTTCTTTTCATATATTAGCTCTTTCAATGAAACTTTCGGACAGCAATCATTAGGCTTCATGTGAGGTACCAAATGAACGTATATCAAAGTTGAGAGAATCGCAAAACTTTTTAGCGATCGGATATGTACGCCACGGAAGATTAACGACGAAGTTTGTTTGCTCGATCAACACGGACTAAATATTAAATGTCAGCGAAGACTTTCTTCTCTTCGAAATTCATCGCGGTAGAAAAAAGTTCAATTTGAATTTCATAGAATTTATTTATTTATTTAGTTAGTTTTGTGTAATACTTTGATCTCGATAATCATAAAACAATAATAAAATCATTGATTCGGCTCTTAGTTTGAATAAATTTTATTTAAATCAAACATGTTGACTTTTTGTTTGTATATCGGCTTGATTAATACGAGGAGCGTATATATGATAAGGGCACGATAGAGTAAATTCATTGTTCTTTCGATTCTATACAACGTTTCGTACATCAGGGTGGTCCACTATAACGGTGATGCTGCACCGGAGTTCGTCCCATTCTCATTCTCGGTCGTATAACGAGCTATCTCCCTCTCAAAGCCCCCCCCCCCCCCCCCCGGCCCCTCGAGGGCTCTCGTGGGTGTTCCACGCGTCAGAAAACAAACTCAATCTTAGGATTGTTCCTTCGTTCTCGAATAAATTGCCATTTCATTGTTGCTCGACGGCAATCGGCATCCTCTCCCGAAATATATACAAAATTATCCGCGGATCTTTCCTCACGATTTTACCTTCAACTATATACCAATATGCGAGAAATTATTCTCAATTTTCGCGATACGCACTCATGAAATTTTGGAACTCGAAAAATTACTAAAATAATGAAATATTTGCTCGATCATTTCTTTTTTTCTCTGTGAAAAGTTACAGAGTAAAATTGTCAAAATTTTGTGGGACAAAAATTTGTTACGAAAGTTAGTATGTTTATTTTACGCAAGAAGCTCCAAATGGAAATTTTTATATTCCGATTGGAAAAGATCTTCTTAACAAAGGTAATGCGAGGCCTTGCAAAGCTATAATTTCGTTTATGATAATATTCCATTGTAATTTGAATTTTGTAATTATAATTTATTGTATAAAAGAAATCAAAATTAACTTGATTAAGTTCCGAGATTTTCTAACGCGCCTATACATTCGCAGTTCTATTCTCACAGCTTCAGGTGTTTCACCCCTTGAGTCAAAGAAATATTTTTTTTTAATTAAAAAAAAATTTCGTTTGTTGATTCTTTCAAATATTGAAATACAGCCAAAGAATGTTTGTTCGATGTATCGAGAAAGTGAGAATAAGCTCGAGAGGAGTCTCAGGCGGTAAATACGCAGGGCATATGCGGGATAAAGAGAGCGCAACTCGCTTATTATCATTACGAGCGCGGGGTGTGCGTTGCTCGGTATATATACGGAGGAGGGTAAGAAAACGCGACGATAACGGCCCTCCTCGAGATTGGTGAGCTCTCACCTCATCGTCGAAGTTTGAGCTTATACGAGAGGCACAGGTGTGCGCACGGAGTGAAACTCTTGGCGCTTGTGGACATTTCGTGATAAAACATTATCCCGACTGTATAGCGCAAGTACACACGCGTATATAGACGCATATATATATATATATATATATATATATATATATATATATATATATTATAATACATACGGAAAATCGTGTTCTCGCTGCATCAGCTATCGCTATGGCTAATAATTCCCCGATGCCAGTTTGCTCTCGCGACGCACAAACTCGCGTAACGATACGAGTCATAAATTATATCGGGGACTTTATATCGATCGTATATGACGCGGAGTTTTATTCCTCGATCCATACCAAAGGCGCGTGAGAGAGCTGATTTTCATTACAGATATACAGTCAGCCGAAACCGCGATTGCGCTCGAATGTTTTCATTTGCCAAGAGCCTTTTTAATGAACTCGCGAAAAAGTGCAGCGTGAAATATATTGATCTCTTTGATTCGAATTAATTTTTTTTGGTGTAAAAAAAAAAAAAATCCTTTATCGATTGGACGAAAGAAAAAAGAAGACTCGGGCAATTGCCTGATTGACGAATAGATGAAGAAAAAAAAAAATGTAATCCAATCGAGGGAGCTTTCTAATTATAGTTGGTCGAACATCTAGAACATTTTTGGGAATTTTAATCGCAAAAATTATTCGGTAGGACATTTTTCTGTTTTCCCTAAACCCTCTGGTGCACTTGACGTGACAATTTGATACGTTCACATCATTTTGGAAATAATTTTCATGACTCTGATCGAATTATTCCGTAACAAATTGGCCGCTATTCATGATTTTAACAGTAAAAACGGTCTCGGACGTTGAAGATTCCTAATGATTTTTTTTTTTTTTTTTCCAAATCCAATAATTCGATCTTTTCGATATCTCGTCGTAAAAATAACGAAAACAAATGGAAAATTCTCAAATGGTGTGCGATAAGCATAAAAGTATTCGGACTTACCGTCCCGCATTCTCGGACTGCGTTCATCCTCTGTGTACCCGCGGTGCGCTGCGATGTATTTGCACGAAAATTGTCATCGGACCGTTTGAGCAACGACTTTTCAATCAATTTTACGAAAGAATTGATGAGGCAACAGCTAAAAACGCGAAAAAAAAAGGGTTCTCGTATTCATTTTTTTGTTTTAATTTAACAAAATTCGATCGGAAATTCTCTGCTACGATTTTTTTTTTTTTGAATTAAAAACTTTCGGAGCAAATATTTCGTTGGAGAAGAAGCAATTTACAAAAACGTTCGATCAACTTTTCGTACCATCTTTCGATTTGATAGTGAGAAAAAACGAATCATTATTGAAACTCGTTGAATTTTTCAAGCTCGGATTCAAACACATCAAGAGACAAAAAAAAAAAACGAAGGATATAAGAGACACCTGTAACTTCGAGACGCGATGATTCTCGTGCGGTGAATCCGAGCAATCATCGATACTCTCGCTTTAATCGTGACGTCACAATGGACGATTCATTACTCGCGTTGGAGTTTCTCACCTCTGCGCGAACCCCCGTAAACCGCATAGAGAGAGGCCAGATATAGAAACGAGGAAAGAGTAAAACGTATGGGAGATAAAGTGCATTTGCCCCATTTGTCTCCGTACAAGTAGCCGCCAGAGAAATACCACAAGAGCGCCAGAGGGATAAAGGGGCATGGGGGGAGAGCAGAGAGAGAGAGAGAGAGAGAGAGAGAGAGAGAGAGAGAGAGAGAGAGAACGAAGAAAACGAGGGATTCGCGCCTCTCGTCGCGCGTTTATATTCCTCCCAGCATCTCCATCCTCTCTCTACATCTCGCGCCAAGCACGAATCGCGCGTTCGCACATATAAAGACACGCACACGAGGTGTACAGCCATTGCAAACGCTAAAGTTGCTACACACACCTGATACATTGCTCGGTGAATTTTATGCGAAATCGCTGATATTCACATGCTCTCTGCTCTCGTTTCTCGAAAGAATTTGTAAAACGAAAAAAAAAAACGTGAAATAATTCGTTCGCAACAAAACAAAACAAAAAACTTGAAATGCCGTTGAGTGCGCGTATATATATACGTAAGCGAGGAGGATAAATCACGATCACCGAACGTGTCCCTGCTCTGGATTTACAAAGCAATTACCCTATTGTATATATATATATATATATATATATATTGAATGGCCTGGACGAATTGGACTAAATGTTTCGTTGACATTCCAACTTTCCCTTATTCCTACAAGTTGGATGCGAGGCCGTAAAAATAATAAATATACATCAAAAGACACGATACATAAATACATGTATCTAGTTTATGCTATTCCTGAAGATATTGTGGCCAAATAAATGGGGCATTGAATCTATCAGCGTCTGATCCCTAAAAGTTTTTCGAGTTCGTTGCTGATTTTTTATATTTGTTATAATGACATGAATGTCTTCCGTTTTTTTTTTTTTTTTTTTTTTTTTTTTTTTAAATTTTTGTCTTGACTTTTTCACCAGTCGCGCGCAGTCTTTTACTCTTGATTTTAAAAAGTTTGAAGACTTCTGAACGTTGAGGTTAACAATTCGAATCATTTGACAAGATGGGAATCGGTAACTTTATGTTTTTATACGAATAATTATTTTTTTTTTTTTTAATTTTCATACTTTGGGTTAGTAGAACGGACTAAAAAACTTCGAGCACAAAAAGATATCGATTTTCAAGGGAAAATATTTTAGTTCGTAAAGAATGAAATTTGCTTCTTTATTATATTTTACGGATGTGAAAAAAAAATAAAAGAATTTCCCGTCTCGTTTTACATAATTACACATGTATACGTGTGTATTCGCGATCTCGTTGATGCCAATACCATGGGGTGAATAATAATGCATCGATAAAAGTGTGGCCAAGCTCGAGGGACGAAGGGAGTTGAGAAGACGATGAAAAAAAAAAAGGCAAAATGAGGGGACTAAGTAGGTATATATAAATGGGGAGAATTCGAGGTGCATTCCGCTATTCACAAGTCCGCTATATAAAGCAATCGATTTATATAGCAGAGAGCGACGTATCAATGCGCACTCAATTAGCGCCACGAACAAGGTCGTTAAAGTGGCGCAGGAATCTTTCAGAGATCCTCCTTTCACGCGCAATCTTTATATCTTCCTTTGATTCCTCGCGAAAATACGGGACACTCTCTCTGATTTTCGTCATCGATCGAAATTACTCCGCGCGCTCTCTCTCTCTCTCTCTCTCTCTCTCGTTTTTCGCCGCATACTCGCGTATATACGCGCGGATTGAGAAATTGACAAATATTTTGGCAGCGAGAGTTGAAAACCGCACGGGACAATAAAAACACAGGGGACACTTTGCTAAATTCGTAAAAATCATAACGCAAAAAAGTGCATATCATCGGTATAACGTTAATAGAGCCTTTGAAAATTATACAATTGAAATTTGTTAATCTGAGCGTACAAAAACGGGTTTTTTTTTTGTAAAGAATTTCAGCCGAGAATTCTTTGACAAAAACGTTTAATGAACGTTTCACGCAAGACCGTTTATTCATCCCTCTCGAGCAACCAGTTACGAGCGTATATGATTATAGTTTAACCATATACGCTCCATTCACAGACACGGTGTACAAAGTTGCAAAAGATCTTGAATAATTTCTGCATACTTTCTGAGATTTTGCGATTGCGTTGCAGCGCGTATAGCGCCGTTCGCGTGTACATTACTCGGTGAGAACTTATCATACGACCAGAAAATAAAAAAGAAACGATCTACGATCTCTCGCGTTGAGGATGCTTAGCACGTATTATAGTCCCAACGTAAAATTTGATTCGATTAGAATTTTCATACTTCGCGATATGTCAAAGACAAAAGAACTCTGATTTACAATAAAATAATAATAAATAATCAGAATACTATCATAAATGAATTCGTTCATATTCCCAGAATAAAATGTGCATTTTGTGAGGATCTTTCGTTAATTTTTATTATATGAAACGAATCCATGTGAAAATTCAGATCTTAGAGAATCGCAGTAAATTAGTCAATTTCTATATAAATTGATGGTCACTTATCTCTGTGTATACGTTCATTCCATATTCGTTGGATCGAACGAAGGATAATTAATGTAGCTTCCTTGTGGAAAGTTGTAAAGAGTTTTTCAAGCATTACTGCTACTCTTTGGACATGGGGGCTGTATAGTCAGTACATCCTTCATACGGATTTATAGATGAGTATACTTTACTCTTTATATGTAATAACGCTTTTGCAGAAATATACACACGATCCGAGCGTTGTAACTTCTCGTCTCGCACACGACTTTTCTCTGCCTCCTTTATAATACGTACCGTATAAATACGATCGCGCATCATTTTGAAAATGCGTTACTTAAATTTAACGATTTAATCTTCCACGAACAAATATAGGTGTATAAACGTACGTACTTATATATGTACATTTATATATATATATATATAGTTGTGGACGTTAAAGTATGCGGTTCCATAAGATCATGAATACATGGTCTCGTATGGCCATTTGTTCTTTTCATGGACATATATATATATATATATATATATATATATATATATCGACGACAACGAGGAGGCTTTTTCTTTTTTACAAGCGTATATACGCTCGCAGATTTCTGCGCTAGTGATAGCACTCGCTCGCTAAGAGGATTAGCAACGATGAGATTTCGTGACTCTCGCTTCAACGGACTGTACACATATATATGTATACAGATTTGTATCCTCGTCTTTTGATCTCTTTTTGTTCCACTTCTCAACTCGCTCACCTTCTGGAAAGTGACTTTCGCGCGAGCTCCCATTTTTATTTTAAATTATTTTTACGTCGACCAAAGGGAATATTCTTTATCAGCTCGACGGATTAACTCGCTCGCGAGGGCCAACAACGCGAGAGATCCTCTCGTTCCTCTCGACGCTCTCTCACATCGCGGGGCAAAGTAAAAATAATAATAATATCGATAATAAATCCCCTGATGGATTGAAAAAAAAAAAAAAAAAAAAAAATCGGGTTACCCACACCGTTCACAACGCACAACGAGCGCGTTGCCCTTTCGATTTCTTAACAATCGATATACGAATAATTATAAATCGAGCAAAATCGAAACGGGATCCGGATGATCTCTTCATTCGCGCGTCGACGCGAGAAAAAGATTTGGCGAATTTTTCGATCGAGATCCTGTCGGAATTATGTGCCGTCGTGTAGAGGGAAAGATTATCGAAAAGTCGCGGGCTCAGGTATAGACTATAAGCCAGAGAACGAGAGAGGGGAAATTCTCGATTTTTTTGTACCGCGCGAAAAAAATAATTAATCCCGCGTCCAATAAAAATTCCCTCCCCATCAGGGGATTATATTATACATCGTTGACTAAGCACATAACTCTATATATATATATATATTTATTCACATATCTTTATAAAATTCTAGATAGGTTGGGATCCTTTCGTCCGAGAGTGGTAAAGCTTGGCAAAATTTCAAGCGAACATGCCGCACGGGGGGATTATAATTCTTCATGAATATACGTCACGTTGAAAAAAAAAAAAAAAAAAAAAAAAAAATAGCATGATCGATCGCTCCCATAGACTCGCGAGCTCGCAATGTGATTTAAATTATGAAGAAATTTATATAAATGTGCGTGCTGCTTTTATTTCATTTCGTTTAATTCTTGTAACTGAAATTCCTGCGGATTTGCCTCAAGCGTAAATCATTCAGTAATCTCCGTATCTTTCGCGGATTTTTAAGCTGAAGATTAGTTTATCGCAGTGTTCTGCACGGCAATATGTTCAAAATTTTGGATCTCGTTTTGCAATGGATTTCGACTTTCTTGATGAATTTCAACGACAATTAGGAAAATCGAGACCGAAAAACTAAAGTTTCAGACTTTTTTCTTCAAATTCTCGTATGACATCCTCAATAAAGTTCCATTCCGTAGTTTCGGGCCTATAACTATACCTCTTTACTTCATAGGATTGCAAGATTCCTAGCACTGCAAGATTAAGATCGACCTCCTCAGCTGCACAAAGATATTTAGCAGGGATTTAATTTGTTTCGGAAGACTTTCAGACGTTTATGTTGAGCAAAAAATTGTCGGAAAGAGAAGAAGAAGAAGAATTTAATGTGTGAGTTTCGATGAGAAAGGTCCATACAAGACTGTGATACATACATAGAGAAATCCGAGCGGGACAGTGCTGCTGGGCGAACGATTAAAACAAACAAAGAGGAGATCGGAAGCGAGGTCCTGGATCGTGGTTCGAGTGGTGGGGGAGGCTCGTCGTCCTTGTGAAGTGGGCCTCCCACATCGCTCCGACTTATATCCTTTCAATGCATCAGCTATACCCACCATACAGATGTACTCTTTATATAAATATATATATATATATGAATGGTTGTTATCGAACTGGAGCACTGTTTTACGATCCCAAAACTCTCACCTTGGGCTATTCATTGCTCCGAGTCACGTTAAATGGCAAATGAGACGCTAGATAGCGTTGAAGTTCCCCATAAAATTTTCAAGCTTCCCTTTACCAGCGATCCTAACCATGAAATCCGTCTGCAGACAATTTCGATATTCCATAGAATATACGAATTTCGATAGTCCATTAAATTTCACGATTGCTAATCAAAGTAAAAATCTCCCATGATGGAAACATTCAGTGTTGGAGCACTGTTCAAGTTTCTTGAGAAAATTCAGTACAACGAAATCGCGAAAACGGTAATTGGCAATGTCGACAGTCCCATAAAGACGAGTGGATATAAATGCGGTGTTCGGCAGCTGAGGCAAAACACGCATGCTATCGAGTATAACCTCTCGCCTCTCTCGTGAATACACGTCCTATCTGGACTTTGCACCCTCTTTCGTATAAATATTCAGTCAGTTGTAACTACCAAAATCTATTCTCATAAAATCTCGTATTTTTACTGCCACTGGTAGCCAGAGACTTTATCTCAATGTGCTTCTCCAGGTTCTCACGAAGATCCGCGAGAGTGCATTACGTTAATTATGAGACTCGATTGTACAGAGTGTATACGACTCGACTATTCAACGATCGTTACACTTGCCTCCAACTATATACGTGTAGATATATATGGCTCTACGGATTAACGAGACGAATCCACGCTAGATCGGCCATACAAGAGGCTCTCGGCTATATCGGAGAATCGTTAAGAAAAGCTGCAAGTGTGCGCGCTCTCTTTCGTCGAGTTACCTTGTATCAACTCGTTAGTGCATATATAACCCAATAGGCTGCTCTTGGATAGCATTCGAAGCCGGAGCGTTTGTAGAATCTCGTTTGAGAAACACACCATGATTATATACAAGCTGATCGGAGTCGTCGTTGGGACGTCTCGTAACATACACAATGCTCGGCAGTAATATATATATATATATATATATATATCTGCATGGGGTAAACAGCACAATTGCTGGCCCACTGACAATTGTTAGGAGTTTCTGCGGTTAACTCGCGTTCGACAGAAAGAGAGGTGAGTGCATGCGCACCGATACTCGTGTTAAGCTTGGTTAATGTTTGTCATAAAAAACGGGAAATCTCTACTGTTCGTGAGCTATACATGCGAATAATTTAAGCTTTTGGTTGGTATTGGATTGGATTCTTGTACGAAACAACTGACAACTGATGTAAGGTTATGGTCCAGTCTGCCAGAGTGAAGACCGCAATTTGTAATTTTTAGAATGCAATTTGTAATTTTTACCCCGTAACGTAAACTTTCTGACAAGTTGCTCTGCATCCCTTTGACTTCGGTAACGCCCACGAGTGGAAAATATCCGATTGTTTTTCAAGGGAACCGCTTTTGAGAGCTCGATATTTTCAGGGAGACTGATCTTCTGACTACCCCGCCCGCAAGATTTTTTTTCACCCAGAAGAAAACGGAATTATATGCTGAGAAAAACGAATGAAAAACTCTCTTTCCCTCTTTCTCTCTCTCTCTCTCTCTCTCTATTGCGTGCCTGACCTCCTCGAAAATTCCTGGCGGGCTTCTCTCAAGTTGTCTCCACCCTGGATATAGTACCAGCAACGCGGATATATCGTTTGCGGCCAGAGAAGGGCCTTACCTTTTACTTACCTGATGCTCTCGCACAGGTCCCAGTTAAGCGTGACCCCTTCGCGGGACCTAAAATACTCAAGCTCAACGGGGGGGGGGGGGGGGGGGGAGACTGTTGGAGAATTTTTACTTTTCCTTCTTCTTCCCTGCCGCGACGTCGAAGCAGAGTTGGACCTCGCGGATGAACGATGAAACTCTCCGGGAGGGTCTCTCTCTTTCATATACGTAGCACAGGACTGATATATTTACAATGTCGGCATGTGCGGGCAGCTGTGATAAATCAAAGGATCTCTCTCTATCTCTCTCTCTCTCTCTCTCTCTTTCCGAGTCCCAGAGCATGGAATAAATTTCTTCATGCTCTCTTTTTCGCCGCGAGAGAGCGTTATGACGGCCTCGTAATCATCTTGCCAGTCGCCATGGGGTCATTTCACTATCGACTAGTATCTGGGTTCGAGAAGAACCACCACCAACCACTCTACGTGCGATTCTAGTTTAGGCTTCTCTCGAACAAACAAGAAAAGCATTCGAGACTTTGATACAGATTGAAGAACATGAGAGAAAGCGAAGAAATCTTAGGAGCATCGCTGCTCTTCCGCCATCCTTTTTTTTTTTCCTGAATCGTGACTATAAATCATTCGTTTTATCGATCTACAGTTATAATTGGTATCAGAACAAATTGGCAAAGGATTGAAAATATACAATAATAATAATAATAAGTCAGATCGGGGTCTCTGAAATATTCGACATGTTGCTACGAGGAACGGGGATTTTCTACCATGGACGAGATACATCGATAACGATCATCTTTTTTTTTCTACCATTCAACGATGCAACACTTTCAAAACGCATTATTTCAGATGACTGGCAAGCTGCCACATCACTATATGCATTGTGTGTGTGTGTGTGTGTGTGTGTGTGTGTGTGTGTATGTGTGCGCATGTGTGTGTCGGCGTGCATATATAATCAACCGAGCGAGAAGTCCGAGAGTCATAAGCGGACCCTTCGGTAGAAACACGCGTGTATAATGACGGGTTTCGTGGACGAAACATACCACCAAGGCTCTCTGCTCGTGTGCTGCTATCTCCAGGGACGAGCACTCTAGCACGATCCTCGTGCCGAGAAAATACCTCTACCAATGGTTGTATGCATCGACTGCCGAGAAATCAAAGGGCGCAACTCCCTGAGTTCTAGCACGCTGAGTGACGAGAGTTACAGCCTCTGATGCTTTTGAGCCGTTGACCTATACGGATAGGCATCGTTGCAAGGTCTTACAGCAAAACAAAATTACCCGCCTAAACCAACGTGTCCGGTAATGAATGGTTATCGTTCGGAGCCGATATTTTTTCAACTAAAATGGCGTTGTGACTCGGTAAAATCAAAATACGAAGTTGCGAGAGCTGGAAATGGCTATACGCCTTCTGCCCCCTTCGAGTGTTAAAAGGATTAACGATGAGGCGTGCATCCACGGCAAAACCCCGAAAATCGTCTTTTAAAGTTCAGCGAACGAGCCCCGCCCCTTGTCCTATCTTTCTCTCTTCCCTCAAGTTCCTCGGGCCATTGTCCCGGTACGTTTCAAGATTGCCGACGTCTGACTTTAATGAGAATTTTAATTACCAAATCCCGAGGCTTCTCTCGCCAATAAAGCATGTTAGCATGCATCGGGGCCATTCAACGCAATTTCGATCGCTTCATTCTTGGCTCTCTCATCGCCGTATATACCAGAACCCCATACGATATTTCTTTTTCTCTGAGTTCTTTACACGCTGCTCAAGACTCGAGACTTCGTAAATTTGTCGAAATTCCAATTTGCGATTACCCGATGCCGTTCTCATGTGCTCTCCCTATACTCATGACCCCGGAGAACGAGATATAGACACGGAATATATCAGAAATTAATTTTTCCAGAAATTTTTTAGGAAATCACAAATGACATTTGTTTCACGCGACATCATAAAAATTTTACGAAACATCGTACACAAGAATAGGTGGTGGAAATGCGTCTATGGGGTATCCGAGGAACCACGAGGACCCTTTGTCGTGTTGGGATCGTTATCATCTTGTTCTTTGGTACGACGAAGCCACACGGAATACAGCAATTTCTTTTCCGGACTCGTAGTCTCAGCGGTATTTGCATCGCACGAGTTTGTGGGATTTTTTTCTATTTTCACGGCTGTCCTCGATATTTTTGAGTCTCTACGATCGTTTGATATTTCTCGGGAAAGCGTCTTTTTCGGTCTGCAGGGATTGTATTTTCGGTTTACTGGGTCAATTTTTCTCTGTCCGTTGTCAACGGATCCTAAAATATATATCATCATGATTTTTCGCGATTGAATGAAGGGCTTCAGCGATACAATTATGTAAATAAAGTGTGGTGTAATTGGAAATTTTTTTAACCGGTCGTCTGGATCAAAGAATGTCTAGATTATTAAAATGTGAAATGAACAATGCAGAGAGGAATAAGACATTGTTTCGTGCAGCTTTTTTTTTAACTTAAATTCATAGCATTGGTCCAAGTTGGAAATTGAATGCAGATTCTATTTTACTGAAACTTTAACCCAATAATGCCTGAATCAAAGCCAAAAACTAGGCATGAAACATCAAACTTTCTGCATTGATTGGATACTCTTCCGTCCAGATCTACCATCATTGACATCACTGTTATTCCAAAAACTCGTTGAATCAATTATTCAATTCATAATACTCTGTTAATCGGACTGCCGCGCTGAAGTCTTTTTAAAATAGATTAATTTTTCTGCAGAATATTTCGTATTTAATCTAGCCGAGTTCACTATACCCCGGTTAATGGAAGTTCCACGAGAATCTTTGCTTCTCCTCGGAATGACTTCCTTGATGACGGCCATAACCGCGGGCTCTTCTTTCTTCGCGATTTTCTTGCTACCAATACCGATGATACCCGGTGAATCCGGCAATTTCCTCTCGGGCTTCTTGCGCGTTGGCACAGTAAGCCCGTAGTCAATGAGCGTGCCATCTTTCTTTTTCACGATCGGCTTTATCGCGACGGTAGAATGTTTCGCGTTCGAATCAGGCTGCGGATCGACGCTGTTGTTGATGATTTTTCCGTTTCGTTTCATCGACACGGTGGGTTCATTGTTGGTGCGGCCAAAGGTCTCAGAAGCGGATTGCGTGGTAGGCAAGAGCCTTATGCTGCCATGAGTTCTGGGCTGTTGAGGCGTCGCTTTGATTTCCGGTTCGGTGGCAACTTCCCGACGGGGCTTAGGACCTATTTTAGATCCCACGGATTTTCCGGCTTTTGTTAACTTTACCGTATTCGTTGCACCATCATCTCCATCGCTCTTAGCAACATTATTGTTCTTTGCTATCGGGATAATCGGCTTAGCGTGAATGCTCTCTACGGATTTGTTAGAACTGGATGAATCATCATGCGTTGCCTTGTCATGTTTCCCTCTCGTCTCGTGCCCGGTCACTGGCTTTACCGCCGAGGCTTCAGCTTTTCCCCGAGTACCAACCGTTGTTCGAATTTCTTTCGATACTTTATCGTGCGTCGGCGTGATTGCCGGGTCATTTTTTGCCCCCATTGTATCATCGATGATAGCGCAAGGTGTCTCCTTCTTTGGCTCATTCGACGCGCTACTCCTGACCTTGGTCTCGTGCTTTGCCACGGGTTTCATTACACCCGGCTGAACACGCTGCTGAGCATTCGTCTTGCTCTCCTCGCACTTCTTCCGCGACTCGTTCTCGATTATCCTCGAAATGGCGGCTGTGGCCTCTCTTCTTGTTCCCGAACGTTGCCTCGGGCTACTCGGCTTGGTTACGACCGTCTTTATTCTCATCCTCGGATTGCTAATGGCAATTTCTTTCGTATCTCGTTCATGGGCTTTCTGATTGTTGCCACGAGCTGCCACGCTTGTCGCCCGTAAAGAAGTCTTCTCTTCTTTTATCATGCCTACGGATTCGCTCGAGCGAGCCGAATGAGCCTCGCTCCGACGAAAAGATTCCTCCGTAGTCCACCAGGGTATTGTCTTAGATCGCGAGGCTTCGGTGCCTGCTCGGACATTTCGAAGCTTGGGTACGTAGTATGTTGACGGATGTGTCGAACAAGGTCGCGAACTGCCTGATACGGAATCTTCAGCTTGGCTGACTTTTGCCACATCCTCATCACCGCCGGAATCTTTGATCCCGTTCGCGTGACTCGAGATAGACAAATTTATCGTTGAAGTAGCAACGCGGGACGCGTCGTCGTTGATATTTCTTTGACTATCCGACAAGACGGGTATTGTAATCTCAATTTTTTCCGCCAAACTGATGACATCGAGTTTCTCCATTTTTTTTATCACGGTATCCGTACCGGTCACCGGTGAGCCATTTATTCGAAGATCTATGTGACGCAGAGGCAAACATTCCGAGGTCAACGATGATTGCGATTCTTCCGTCACAGTCACGAGCAACGTGGCGTTATCATCGTAATTCCATGTGGAAAATTTACTTTTGATCGGATCACTTGCATCCAGAGGTTTTACCGTGACCGACACGTTTCTCCCATCGATTTTATTATCCGCATTGCTCGTTAACGAAAATTTATTTTTCCCGCAATTACTTTTCTTGACTAGCCTCGTCGTGAGATCCTTAGCATTGACTTTGGTATTATCTGGCATCGTTTTTACAAACGCATTGCGATGATCCTCGATATTACTGAATTCCCTCGAACTACCTTTCGCGATTGATTTCACGGCTCTTTGCACCAATGGATGCGTCAAATTCTTTATTTCACCTTCACAATCGTGCGATAATCTATTATTTCTCGTCGCTCGCTTAGCTTTGTGAGCTCCAACGACACGATCGAGCCAATCAGCGCGTTCGGTTACTTGTTCAAGTATTTCCTTTTCATCCAGGCAATTATTAAATCTCGCAACGCTGTCGTTTATCTTACTGGGAGATTCCGACGAACTTTTCGTACTGAGACTCGAATCAGTATTTGTTCCTCCATTTTTTATCTTCATCAACGACGAGACCCTAGCCAGACGTTGATACGGTGTTTTAGAGAAAATTCCATTATTAATACCTCGTCCCGTCAGATCTCCATTACACGCGGTCCCTGAATTTCGTCCTTCGATCGCTTTGGTATAATCCGCGATGAGTCTCGCGTATGATTTATTGGAAAGTCTTGGCCCCGGTGAATTTTTCCTCTCACTCGTACCCACTAAAATTTCTTGTGATCTCGCGGGATCCCTTCCGGTACTTCCAGCTGAACGATTTATCGAGGAACCTCTCACGGTATGGGATATCGTCATGGGCAAACCAAATATTTGTTTGAACTGATTCATCGCACCGTCAAATTTTTATCACAGATATGAATCACTTGAATCACGGTTAACCATAATTTTGAACAGAGTCCGAAAAAAATAAAAGGGAAAAGTGTCAGAAAGTCATCTGTCCATGAGAGTTCGTATCGAAAGAACGAACTTCGTAACGATGACAGTCATCGCACGAGAACTTGGGCAACGAAAACAAAAGTATGCTCCCCCTGGCATTTAAACGAGATTCACCGCAGGCTTCATGGAGTTATCGAGAAAAAAAAAAATATATATATATATATATGAATTGTTCGATAGCTCCGAGCGGGAATGGTGACTCGTGCGGCATTTCAGGCAGACCTTTCACATTGACAATATTGTTCAGAGAAGCGCATATATATATATATATATATGTAGTGCCAATCGAGACACAAATCAACTGAGGGCTTGTTATGCGGTCAAAACCAACGGTGAGCAAGTAATCTATTAGCTTACGCATTACGCTCCCGATTGTGTATACATTCACGAGCTATTGCGGTCGTTATATCGGGTTCTCGATTTAATCGAGACCGGTCGAAGCTTCGAGAGACGTGTGTTGCGCAACCAATAGCAAAGCCCCCTAGCGATACACCCGAGAGAAGCCTCCGTAACAAAGGATCAAACTTAAGACCGAGATAACCCAAGAGACACTCGTGATGCTCTGTTGTATGCTTACAATCCAATGCACACAGCGTGTTACCGAAGCCCTCTCTTTCTCTCGGACTTTATAGTCAGTTCTGGACCGCCAAATGGTATATCTCGAAGCGAAGATTGCTCGAGTTGCGACCTCGCTACGAGAATCACGAATACCACCGTGTGCTGCTGGTCACGAAACAGAGGGTTCGCGGCGGCGTTCAGAACGCGATGAGCCAGAGAGCCTTATGCCTCGACCTCGCGCGGACTCGTGAGTTAACGTGAGCGAAGGAGAGTTATTTCGCGCGCTGGAATTCCAGCATGGCCCAAGAGTGAGAGAGGCTTTTGCGAAGATCCGCGAGAAGAGGCGAGAGTACGAGGCTATATATATATATATATATATATATATATATATATATATATATATATATATATATCAGAAAGAGAGGGGGCCTTCTCCGAGTCCCGCGTGATCTCAAGGAGGCTTCTAACCGGAGCCCTCTGGCTGCCGGTGAAGCGAGGATCGTTTCGATCGTAATTCGCGATCCTCAAGAGATCCTGGTGCAAAGGCTGTGCTTCTCTCGTGCTCAGTATAGTATACAGAGATTACGAAGAAGACGAAGAAGAAGGAAAAGAAGAAGAAGAAGAAGAAGAAGAATAAAGAAGAGAAGGTATACGAGTAGACGGTCCTGGGACGTTACAAAGGCGTCACGGAGTCACGAACGTTATTAGCGAAGGCCCGCGTACGTGATCCGTGGAACAGAGAGGATCGCGAGAGTTGTATCTCTCGCGTCGCGAGGCACTTCGACGCCAATGAGAGAAGAGAGTTCCCCGGCTCGAGGGCAATCCGGGAACGGACTACTCTCGCGATGTTCGTTTTTCTTCTTCTTTTTTTTTTTTTTTCTCGTTATATACTAGAGTATATATACGAGTCTCCCAACGGCTGCTGGTATATCCTGCAGCGATCTATTCGCATCGATCAGCACACAGCAAAGCCGCAATTCACCTCTCTCGCTGTAGCTCGTGCCACGATCACCTCGTCCAATGTTTTTTTTTTTTTTTTCTTTCTATTCAACACCGATCGCAAAATCGATGCTTTTCTTTTCAATTTTGCTGGCCTACACAAATCGCTTTCTCACACTTGTATCCATGGCGGATTTTTCTGCTGCAAGATGGAGCAAGAGGAACCATATTTTGTTTTTTCGTTCTTTATGCAATCGCGGGCTATTCTCGATCGACATACGCCGCAGTAGAGATCTATGCGAGGTGGAGGATAAACATGAAGATGAAATGTTGAGCCATATACGGACCAGTGGGAAAGTAGAGTTCGGTCAACGATAAGCAGTTAAGGGGAGAGGGTTTTTGTCAGTGTGCGGATGCGAGAACGACACAGCGCGGCGGCGTTTCTGCTTCGGTGTTCTAAATCAAACTTTTCCAGCAGCAACGAGAAGTCAGAAGAACGAAAATGGAGAAGGGATTGGGCACGGGTGGCAGAGATCGCGAGGAGCGCAAAAGGGATCCGAAGGAGCGTCTGACAATGCCCCAGCGGTATGAGCCAGCGCATCGTACACGCGCTTCCTATCATCCGTGCGCGTGTATATACGTGTACATGTCGCACGTTGAGGATCCGGACGAGAGGGAGACACATCGTGAACCGCGATCACGTCCGGGCTTACCGTTAAAACCGCCCGGCCCGACTTTATTAGTGTCTCGTCTTCGCGTTTTCCTCTTCATCGTATCTTCTTCATGCGCTTCTTCTGACCTGTTCTTGCGCGCATCTTACGTCCATTTATCGGTGAGTGAGAGTGGACCGATAATGCAAGTCTACCTCTCTCTCTCTCTCTATTTCTTACTCTTTGTCCCTTGCATTGTCTATCAGCGCACGAACGTTTGTAATGTTATGTTCTCCATTTTTTTTTTTCGTAAAATAAATATGACTGACTGAAGGAAGATTGTTTCTACGAGTACGTAAGACTAATTTTCTCTAACGTGGAGAGCTCATGTAACATATTCGCATTGAATGATCTTTTCCTACGCTGAGAAATAACTTTCCGCAAAAGTTGCAAGTGTTCCTGGGTCCCGGGTGGGTCGTACACTTTTATGGAACATCTCTTTCGGATGTATGAGCTCTTTAACCGTAAAAAAAAAAAACTTGTGGAACGCTTGTTCTCGATGAATGTTTCCTTTTTTTTTTTTTCAAAGTTCAGGAATAACTTTTTTCGCAAACTTTACAATAGATTTAGGTCCCCTGTGTTAAATAAGGCAGAGTGCACGTGGTGTCCAAGAGATCGGTGCTATGACACGTCGAGAAATTTATTTACTCCCCCCTCCCTCCCCTCCCCCCCCAACCATGTTTAACGATTACGGGCAACACTTTACGAAAGAGGGGCTCTGATGGGGCGTTCAAATGTTTCTACGAGATCGCGGATCGAGAATTCTCAGCAACTTCGTCGTCGTCGTCGTCGTCGTCGTCGTCGTCGTCGTCGAAAAACCAGACGACATGAGTTTCTGAGGTTGTCGCGTTTTGTGGAAACAATCAGCGGGCTTGTTGGCGAACAAGGATATGAATGCATAAGCAGAGTGCAGTTAACACGGAGGCACATGGCGTGTCCACTCGGTTATATTCTACCCTTTTTTTTTTTTTTGCTCCGCAAAGAGTCAGCGCAGGCTCAAAAGGATGCCGCGCGATCTCCGTGGATCCTCGCATAGAGGGAGTGAGAGGAAAGTCCCTCGCTCAGACAGAAACAGAGAAAGAGAGAGAGAGAGAGAGAGAGAGAGAGAGAGAGAGAGCAGAGAAGGAGAACACATAGGAGGGTGGATGCTTCGAACCAGGAGAAAATATTGTCTTTCTCTCTCTTTTGCTTTCCGCTATCTCTTGGCCCTCTTTGGTTCCTTCTCCGCTTTGCCCAGCTCTCGTGTCGATAAATGCAAGCGATGTCGTCGTATGCGCTCTACCTCTCGAATCGTTTTTATATACATGTATGTATATATGTGAACTTTTTCATTCTTTTTTTTTTTTTTTTTCATCGTCATCCAAACTGTGCTCTGGCATCCATGGCACTCGCGGGGTCAGAATACACACATATATATACACATAATACCCTGGTCTCGCCGAGCAATTCTCAGCCTCTTGTTTTCTGGACAGAAGATTCTGGGACGTGGTGCTTATATACGAAAGGGAACCTTCGAGAAATTCCAACTTTCTTGTCGCGCAGGAAGGACTTGCTACTCTTTTATTTATCGTGAGCTACCTAGGCGTTGTTAATATCAGTGAAACATGTATTTCGTTGATCGCCAGATGCTTTGCGGTTGCAGCCTGTCTCTCTCTCTCTCTCTCTCTTTCTCTCTCTCTCCCTCCTTTTCTATCTCTATCTATATCTCTCTCTCTTTCTTTCTGTTTCAACTCATCGAAATGGTGTGTTTTTCATGGATAAGGAACAACTTCCAGTCGTAATTAACCGCATTTGCCAATGGCGCCTGCGCTCTTCTAAACTTGCCCCGAACTACCGGGAGACAGTCTCTGGAACGGAATCTCCACAACCGGTTTCTATTAGTGTTTTCTTGCTGGCAACCCTCTATTCCCCCCTGCCCCATCCCGCCGCTCTCGGTTTTAATCTCGATATTGCACAAATCTCATGAAAACGGGAATATTTTAATTTACATTCGAGTGGATTAATTGTTCAACGGGAATTTCTGTTATAACCCAGTAATTTTTGAAAGGCATCGAAATTGCTTGATATACCGCGATGAAATGAACTTTGTTCCGAACAAAGAGTAATCGAAGCCAATGAGATAAAATATACTTGGACAAAATAAAAAATTAAACAATTAGCGTCCGAAGAGAGTATTTTTTTTTTTTTTTTTAGTACACATAAATTTAGATCGATCGAAATGAAATTCGTTCGGTGAGGGGCAATGAATGGATTTTTCTTGGCACTGAACTTAATGAGGTATTGGACAATCAATCTGCGAAGGCGCTGCATGTGAATCCTACCTCGCCGTCATTTGTTCAAAGCTCGTTCACCGATTCTCATCCCGAATAAGGCGGTCGGCCAACGTATTATATATATACACCAGTGATACATGTGTGGTGAGTGTGAAAGAACAAAGAGGATCCCGCGAGTGCCCTGACGAGGAGGATTCGAGAGAACTCCAACAGGGCTGAGAAGGTTTTCTCTCTCTCTCTCTCTCTCTCTCTTTCTCTTTCTCTCTATATCTCTTGTAGTGGCCATGGAAGAACGTTTGCAGCAGACACCTGCTTTTCTTAGCATTGTCTTCGGCACTGAGAGCTAGGACTCGCTCGTTTCAGCCTCTCTCTCTCTCTCTCTCTCTCTCTCTCTCTCTCTCTCTCTCTCTCTCTCTCTCTGTGCTTTCTTCTCTTTTGCTCCTTTCGCGATTCGTTCTCTCGGAGTCGGTTCGAGAAAGAGAATTTCACGCGAGGGAATCCGTGTCGGGGCGAAAAACAATTGTATTCGTAAATAGGATATATCGAAGATGTTTTTCTGTCGTCGCGAAAACATGGTTTCCGAATCCGACAGGAATCTTCGGATCCCGCGCACGAGGACAATACAAGCCGATACGATTTTTCTTGTACGAGAATTCTTTGTCCGTCTCAAAACACGGGTGGCATCGTTTCATTCTCCCACTGACATACACACACACACACACACACGTGATCAATAGAAATATTTATTAACAGGGATTTAAAAAAAAAGTCCACGTGTCCGATCGAAATTGCAACTAACGAGTGTATGTGGTTTTTTTTTTGTTTACTTCCAGCCGCTCGAGGGACACGAACGGTGATCGGAAATGCGCGAAGAAGTTTGGTGAAGGTGCCGCGATGGAATCGCCGGCGTTTCGCAAATATTCCGGAACTTTTAAAGTTCTCTACGGTTTTGAAACTCGAAGGAATTCAAAGCTGCTGTCGCGCGACGGGCCAAACGGGAGGACCGAGGAGAGGAAAGAAGAAGTCAGAGGGATAATCGTTACGGAGGTCTCATCGGCAGGACCAACGAATTCGTGAAAGGGCATGCGAGCTCATCATGTTCAACCACCGACACGAGCCACGAGCCCTGTCAACGATCACAATATTCGGCGTTATAGTTACACTGCTCGCGTTGCTCGGTAGCCACGATGTCTCGGCGGATCGCGAATCCGAATTTGTCAAAGGAAAAAGTAAGTTGAAGCCATATATATCGTCTGATCGTGAGTATGCAACGTGACTTTGATTCGATGTGGGAAGAACCTCGTTGCATGTAATACTATTTGGAACATCAATTTTGAATGTAAATGTTTCGTTGTGGCGATACACGCTTTTTTCCAGCTATATAATAATGAAAATATTTTTCCGCTTATACAATGACTTTTGTGACTTTTGATTTGCGTAACGTAAGAAAGAGACTCATGTCGAATATATGGAGAAGAACTTTTGGCACGTACCGTTGCCGGAGAAATATTTTTTATATTTTACGTGTGAAAGGAAAAACTGAACCTGTCCGGAATGTCAATTATCCTTAGATAATTCAAAAGTCCCCGATGACTTTTCCAACCTGAGCGAACGCTCTGGCATACAAAATATCGCGATTCTATTTGATTTCGCAGTCGTCGTGTGGCAACTCTCCCCGCGGGAGAGATGCGTGGGCGCGATGTTTGTCTATGCATAGTGGGACGAAGGAGGAGCGCTTTTTTGAGCGCGGGTGCGAGAGTCATGCTCCATTCTCTTGTCCAGGTATACAGTGAGAACTTTCAAGTATATAATGCACACTGACTCGAAAGTAGCGCGTTTCTCTGTCTCCACCACAAGTGCATTTCTCCGGGTGTGCAAGCGAGAAAAGGCTCTCGAGAGAGCCTCTTCTCGCATAGCCGGGAGCGTTTTTTTTTTTTTTTCCCTCGTGACTAGAAAGCGCTAGTGCAAGCGGTGTAAGACACACTTTGCCACGTGTGTATTTTCCATGACACTTATATAGAGGGACTCGTTTACGCCCGCGTGCATCACAAATGTCGTGTATAGGTGTGTGTGTGTGTGTGTGTGTGTGTGCGCGTTCAAGTATCGCCATCATGATCCCGTACGGCCTGACGTGGGCGATATACATATAGTATACTAAACGAGCGACCAAGTTCTACTAATCACATGGACACTAATTAGGAAGCTCAGAGCCAGACTATCAATGACGTGTGCGCCGTTTCCAAAGAAATTATATGCCACTTCTTTCAGCCACGGAATCGAGATATCATCTTTGCAACTATATCTACCAATAATTTTTCTTACTTACGATGGAAAAATTGATCCATCAAAATGTGAAATGACGACTCCGTTCTGATGAACAGAATATGGAACTAACGGCAGTGAGTACAGACATGTATGGGGTCTACATTCATATACAGCAATTATATTCAGGATAGTAGGTCGTTATGGAAGACTCTTCGGTTCCTATAGTTCACTTCACTCCAAATCCCCTCATCTCGGATCATCATGGCATATGGCATACGTACGATGATTAAATTGAATGATCATAGCGAGTGAATTCATTCTTCGTTAGATCCAAGTTATATACTTATCGTTATCAATCGCAATTATAAATCGGAACTGAGCGATTCGTTAAATGGTCCAGTGTGAAAAATACACGAGTGACTTTGAGATAATTGATTTTTTTATAATAACCGTTTAATTTTGTTATGGCTTGCTTTAGCAACAACTCAACTTTCGTAATACGACGTATCGAAAATGAAGCATTTATTTTTGCATTTAAATTCATTGTAATTAAGGTGATGCGAAACTCTGACCTATACTCTCCGCCTCATACTGAAAACTTTCTACACATTTTCTTCACTAGTCCGTTGAAGTGTTATAAAAAAAAAAGGGGGAAAATCTTACGAGTTTCAAGCCTGACACACGAAGTGCGTGTTTTTGTTTGCTAAAATCTCAACGCACCTCGAGAAAAAAAAAGTTGATCATAGTGTTTTTGTTTTTCACCGACCGTAGGTGTTTTGGTCGCTTACCGATCGATTTTTCATTAAAGTAGTTCGGCCGTCGTATGACTGTAGTCAAGTTGGCAACTCATTTATATCGATTAAATTTACGTCTAAATTATTAATAAAATTAATGAACACTTACATTGATAATATTTTTATCACATAAATGTCATGAAATGCTTTAAAAATATCGTCAAAGATAAAGTTTATACTTTAACTTGACTAGTTAAGTGATTGAGTCCGCCATGATTGTCCAATGTTCGGGTAAAGTCGGCTCGCTGCCCCTCTCACCCCTCCGACCCCCGTGCCAGTGCCGGTGACATATTACACATAACCTAGCTGCGACATTTGTATAACGCGAAAGAAAAGTTATGAAGTAATGGCACCGAGAAAAAGAAATGGTCAGTTCGTTAAAAAAAGCGAAGCTATTCGACGAATTAAAGCGCGTGAGTTAATCTCAAAAATAAATTTAAAAAAATCTATAAAACTCGACCAAAAAGTGAAAATAAACGTAAACAACACTGGTCGAAGAATTGTGGATACAGCTTTTTATGGTTAAAAAATTGATAATTCAAAAGATTATACATGAAAATTCATTGGTAAAATTTAGTTTATTCGTGATAAAAAAAAAAAAAATGTTATTCACTTTTAAAGTTTCTCGAGAATTTAAAATTCCCGCGATTACCGACTCTGCCCGAAGTTTCAATCAGCTGTTCCAGCAGTGCAACGTAAATGTCTGCCATCCGCTTCCGACACGTCGAAAACAAAAGTTCTTTTATGTTTTCTTTTTGAAAAGCACCGTAAGGTCATGTTTTTTTTAAATAAACAGAATCTGCGATAAATTTCCTTTATGGTGGAAACTTTTCTGAGGCTCAACCACCGATTACTTTTTTTACAATTAACATTATTGTGAGTTCTTCCATAAGGTACTGTGTTAAAAATCAAAATTAAAAAATGAAATAATTCAAAATTTTGCCCCGCAAGAGCCCCCCAAAATGTGCTTATTGTAATCAGGGGACTTTTAACTGTTATTCACCGCAAAAATTGATGGACATTTACCGTACTTGCTCAAACAGCCGAACTACTTTAAATCCGCGGTTCATAAAGCGACGAGAATATCCCCCCCCCCAAGGCGTCTTATTGCAAGATCTCATTGAGCAAGAGATACTTTTGAGAGATCGCGTTCTCACTCTCATCCTAAATACCAGTTTATTGGACTCTGAGCGTAGCCCGAGGGACAAATTTCCCAACCGATGGGAGACGAGGAGGACCGAAAGGGTTCCATATGGAACGAGAGAGGTTGCGCCATACAGCCTCTCTAGCTTGCGCGGGAGCGTCGAGTCGACAGATTTACGCAGCGGAAAATGATACGCAGCTGTTGGAGGAGCAATTTATAGACAGCAGATTCTTTTGAATCTACAACAGTGCAGCGTCAGTCACAGCAGAGAGTAAGACAAAAAACGCGCATCGAGATGTCAAAGTTCGACAGTTTGTATCTCAAAACCGTATGGTATACGTCGACAAGACTATGAAAAGTCGGGATTATGATAAAAACGAGAAAACGAAAGTCACGCTGCGCAGACTCCAAAAAAAAAAAAAAAAAGAGGTGGTACCGAAGAATCTCTGGCTTCGTATACACAACGCATGCCACAAGGTTTTATTTTGTGGCACGGCGCGGAGACTTCTTGGATAGCTATACACAGAGAGAATGGGAATACGATGGCAGAAAAGGGGAAGGGAGCGGTGAATTTTACATGTGTGGGTGAACAGCTGATGTCGATTGGGCGTTAACCGACGATCGAGGAAAAAAAAAAAGCAGTAGCTCCGCGGCTTGGTCGCTCGACGCGTTTGTCGTATACGCGAAAGAAAAATGTGTGTGTGTGTTTTTTTTTTCTTCGATCATTTGAAACAAACAAAAAAACCAAAAACGTTTATCCGACATTTTGCAAATTATCGTATCACGATTCGTTAGGGGAGAAATCAACAAAAATTACGATCTATATTCGTGATCGAAGAGGAAAAAATCATTGATTTGCCATGTTGGGAATAACCGAGGGTGAAAGTGCCATAAAAAGACTAGATCTCGATTCTCTGGACAATGATATACCCGTGGAAATTCTCTGCGTCGACAGTCCAACGAGTATGTGGATAAGGCCAACGGAGTTGAAGCCCCGATACATCGAACTCGTGTTATCGATGACCGAACATTACGCGGATCGGAACAAAGGTATGCCGATCAACTATGAGGATCTCGTGGCCGGCAAATTGTGCGCCGTTCGTACGAGTACGGCGGTAATGCGAGGATCAATAATCGACGTCGATGACAGCGGATATTCCGACGTATGGCTGCTGGATCATGGACAATCGGATTTTTTTGACAGATCAAAAATTTATTATCTCGCGGATGAATTCAGGGAAACGCCCGCGATGACGATTCATTGCGGTCTCGCGGATGTGCAGCCGCGCGACGTCGAATGGACGTGCTCGTCGCGAAGACTCATAATGGACATGAGCCTGGGACAAACTGTCATCGCGACTGTATGCACGAGAATCGCGGAAAACAGTTCGCTCTGGCTCAAGCTCAGTATCCATGGCAACGATCTGGGGAACGATCTCATTATGGAGGACGAGGCGCTGCCGCATCGACAATGCTTAAGGCGCGAGGGTTGAAAAAAGAGGGTTTGGATTTTGCAAAATTTTTGGCGCATATATATAATTTTCAAGAGCCGAGACGTCGTTGTAAAGGATTTTTTTTGCAAAACTATTAATTTCACGTTTATTATTTACTTATCGTGATTAATATTATTTTAATAATGTTCAAATTTGTGTATATTATTTACATAACTTATTGAGTAATTAAATCGATCGTTGGAGGATTCAGTGGAGATTTGAAAAAAAAAAAAAAAAAAAAAAAAAAAAAAAAAAAAAAAAAAAAACAAATTATTTCGGATTTTATTAGGAATTCGGTATTGAATTTAGGAAGAATCGTTAAAGAGATTCGGATTTTATGAGATTTTAAATTTTTTGAAAAATATTAATTAATGATTGGAGCAAGCTCGGAGATATCGACGTATAAATTTTTGCACAAGCGAATTGACGGCTACGAAATTTTTGATACCAAACTAGATGGGAATCGACACGAAACATTTTGTTGAAAAGATATTTCAACAAAATATTATTTGCCAATAATTTTTTCGAATGTATCAAGTAATATTTGTATATTATTTCATATGATTTACGTTACACATTAAAGTATACTTGAAACAAAAAAGGGTTACCGATGTACGAAATTATAATACTCTTCAACCACAATCGTAGCGAGAAACGACAGAAAAAAAAAAAAAAAAAGGATTTTTTTACAACAGCGGAGCGAAAACAGCGAATTTCCATCCGCAAACGAGGATGGAAACCAGTCGATTTCCGGTCCTCATCGGCGGATGGAAACTCGCTGTTTTCGCTGCGCTGTTGTAAAAAATAATATATATATTCACCTCGGAGAAAACGGTCGTTTGCGCCTCGTATAAAGTTGAGAACACCTCGGCTTTGCCTCAGTGCTCAACTTCATACACGGAAAGAATTTTTTATTAACTTTTTACTGTGAAAAATTTTAACGTGGGGACAAGTGTACAAAAAAGTATAAAATGTTTATATTTAGGTAAAATTTACTGATTTTTTCAGTGAAAATTCTTGAAAACATTATAAATTTACGTCACCCGACAGTAAATTCTGACTTATTTCCATGAAAATTTACCTTTTATTTCCTAAATTTTGGAAAATTATGGGTTTGTCCGCCCGTTACTGTGATTTCACAATAAAAATTAATAAAAAATTATTTCCGTGTACTAGGCGTGCAAACGATTATTTTCTCACTCGGTAAACAATATACTATTTGTTATTGAAATAACGTTTACCTTTGAATAAATAAAATTCATTAGATATATTTTGATATTTAATTTTTTTTTTTTCAAATCAATCACAACTTTATCGCTCAATTCGCATAAATTTTGTTCGATTCGAACGAGAAACGCATTGAATTTTGTCAAAACCCTTTTTCTCGATATGAACGTCCGAGAATGGGACGCAATATATTCCGTTTCTTTTTTCTTCCGCAAACTTATTAATCGCTTCATGAAAATATAATATTTCGTCAATTATCATAATACATCTCATCGTCGTGTTTTTTTCGTCCCCCAAGATCGAGGAGGGAATCAACGTGTCCCCATATAGGACAATGAACGAATATATCACGAATATATGTGATTTCGGCGCAGAAGGGACACGATTGAAATTAATCCTGTTCGTTTTTATCCCTTTTATGCATGTATATATGTGTGTGTGTGTGTTTGTGTATGTTACCTCCCTCGTGACTACCCCCCATACGTGGAATCTCTGATGTTTAGAGCGTCGTCTCACGATTGGGGAAAAAAAAAAAAACCTATAATGCTTCGGATCATCGCAAAGGGAGAAACGGACCGCGAAGAGAAAAAGAGTTCGATAACCACCCAAGTTTCGATCAAATGCATCGAAGAGACTGAAAAAAAAAAAAAAAAACCCCCCACAAGAGCTACGAAATATGGCTGCAGAGAGCAGATAGTGAAAGTGGTACGTCGCGTTGGAGGCTTCCATTAGAGCGATATGAACCTTTACATCGATTGCTGGCAAACAAAAGGGCGTAATTCACAGGATTCAACGCGTAAGCTCAGTGACCTGCGCGCTCTTTAGATCGTTGGAATTCGATGTATATGGCTGTGCAACGTCCATTAGCATGGCTAAGTATAGCTTGCTGATTGGCAACCGGCTCATTCTAGATTGTATATTTACAAGCCTCGCCCCCGCATATAGTTGCACAAAATATACCACACCGATATTATAAAAGCTTCAATTTTTCGCTTGGATCGAATTGAGCTGCTTGAATTTCGTATCGCCGTCAAATTTATCAGTCTATTACTACAATAATCATGATTACATATTCATTATATATATATATATATATACTTACTCAAAAGACGCAAAAAATCCTGTGAAATCTCTGCCAGAGCCCTTGCATTTAATTTATAAAACATTCGGCCGGTGAATGCCAAGATACAAACGGATAAAGCTCCAATATGTATTTCGCTTCATCGAATACTTATTATTATTATGAAATTCAAGTTTAATGAAATCCACCCTCGTCCCAACAGAACAATCGCCGGTGGTATAACCGTCTTTGGATCGTTATACATACAAAGGCACACACACGGGCATATACACACACACACACACACACAAATGTTTCGGTAAAACCACAGACGAATTGGCGATTGGATTCGACATAAGCGAGGGATTTATAAACGTCGTGGGTTGTCGCGCGTTTTGTGTCGCATAATATTCGCCGAGTCCGCGGAGATACCGCCGGCTCGGCCAAAGCAGCCCGAGACTACCCTCGTATCGAAAGTCCCGAACGAGAATGTTATATTGTATAATATACACGGGTACAACGCAATATCTGTTGTACACGCGGCCTTGCGACACAGAGAAAGAGACGAGAGACATCTGGAAGGCATGCCTTAATTGACCGATCGGAATATTGACGAGAGAACCCACCAGAGACGGATTGAGACGTTGAATTTATCCGGAGAGGGGCCCCGTTCTGCTTTTATTTTTTATCCCCGATGAAATATGACCGTTTGACATACAATATGTGCTACATATAGCGAGATATTTATGTACTTGTAAAGATTCTGCAGGTTACGCACTCGTCTTGCTCTTGCTCTCTTTCTCTCTCTTTGCCTCTCGAAGAGAAGAGATATAGATTTTCAGTTGCTTATTTATATGCCTTCTCTTCTGAGCTTTCGTGTAACCATATCGATGGACTAATGCCAAAGAGGCGTATCGGCAATGGATAAGCATAGCTTATACTCCCCCCTATGGAATTTAACCATCGATATATTCGGGCCACTCTTGCGGATGATGCGGAAGGTCCGCAGCATCTCTGCGACAAGTATATAGCCCGGCAGTTTGAGCTGAATTCTCCGAGTCAAAGGGGCAGGAGGGCGGGGACGGAAAAATAAAACGATATATTCGATCGAGAGACCGCGAGAGATGAATACTACGGGTTGTGGTACATCGATCGAAGATGCAGGGAGGATGCACACGGGTGACCTGGTGACTGAATTTTTATCTCTCTACTATATATATACGTCATACAGGCATACATAACTTTGTGGACTCGTAGAAACGATTTCTGCTCAACTGATACCCGTGTATATGTGCGCTTTGATCGGCATAACTTGAACGAAATCTTTCGCCATGCAAAAAACATTCCATCTTACCAGAAACGCCGAAAGACATGCGTATGATTGAAAAATCTAATTCTCCATATCGTCAACTTGAAATTCACGATTATTTAGGTGTAGAATTGGATTTTTTTTTTCTGGGGTATTATATATAAGAACATCATAATGTGCTGTCTGACTTCTCGACAAAATTTTCATCGCACACCCCACAGGGTTATACCAGAGTTCTCATGAGGGACAAAAGAGAATCCTAGCGAGGCATATATAGAAAAGTCGAGAAACGAATGATTCCCGTGTACGGGAATCACGCTGGGTTTTTTCTCCCTTTTTTTTCCTTTGAAATTCGAGGGAAAAGGTATGAGCAAACGCTGACCATCCATTAAAACTTTTCACAGAGGGAGAACGGTTTTTCTCGACTCTTGACGAATACGAGAGTAAAAGTTCTCGACTCACGGTCAATCGTCGCGAGCTTTCAGGGTTGAAGGGAACAAAAAGAGAGAGATAGAAAGGGAGAGGTGATGGTTTTTGATCGATGGTGGGCGTGCATAGGATCGTATACGAGAGAACAGCCGCTCGATTTCGAAAACCTCGGACGTACTAGATGTATCTTCTCGTGGGTGGATGACGAGGGTAGATGAGCGAGTGGGCGAAACCTTTTACTTTTGATTTTTTTTTCTTTCTTTTTTATCGATCTCGAATCGAGCTAGCCAATATTGAATTCTCGTCATTTCGGAACCAGGAAAAACTTCGCTTCTGATTTTTCGGATATCAAAAGATTTTTACTTTATGAAAAAAAAAAAAAAAAAAAAAAAAATCCCATGTAAATCTCAACTAAAAATATATAAAATCGTTGCAAGGTTTGCACTCTTTGGGATCAGCTGTTTTTCGCCTTTTTTTCGTTTTGCATAACGACATTTTTACTCAAAAATTTCATTTCATTTTACGTAAAAATGATCCTTGACAGAACTCCAAGAGGTACAAAAGTTTGAAAATTAATTTTTTTTTTTTTTGCAATTACGAAATTTTTCATGTTTTGTATTTTTTTTAGGCAAAATTGGTTCAAAATTCAAAAAAAAAAAAAAAAAAACAAAAAAAAACAAAAAAAAAAACAAAAACTAATAAGTTATTTGTACCACCCTCTGAAAGATGGTAGAAAAAAATACTATTTTTCTGCTTCATTTACATTGGTTATATTATTCTTGAAATTTTATGATAGATATGCTATCTTTTTTGGGTAAAAAATCGGTTTAGAGAGAAGAAAAAGAAGTTATTTCAAAAAGAGGCTCAACTCTTTATAATAAATTTTGGAGAATAAACCGAATCGATTTTTCCAGTGCAGAGTAGATTTTTAAAAAGTTTCAAGTTCCAAAAAAATTTCAATAACTGACAGAAGAAAAAAAAAAAGCTAATTCGAGAAAAAACAAAAAGTTATAAAGTGGATCTGTTTACCCCAGGATGACGACATTTAAGTGGTTGTCAAAGGAGATGTTTTTCCGTCTCAGCATATACCAAAGACATGATTTACAGTCACCCTCGAGCATTTGCATGCACAAAACGAGTATATTTTTGTACCTATTTCCTCGACTCTGTCCCTTTCTCTCTCTCTCTCTCTCTCTCTCTCTCTCTCTCTCTATGTACACACGTGTACAAGTTGTAATTCTAATGGTGTTTGCGGTCATTCAACTCGAGTTTTCGATCTCTCGATCTCGATCGAATATATTATGCGCTTTGCGGGATGGGATCTCGTGATATGCTGTAAAAATTAATCTCACGGGCGTATATATACTTCCGCGTAGTAATCGCACAATTGGCAGCAGAGCGAGAGTTGGTAAATATACAAACGAGAGAAGTCTCGAAGCTGCTCCGGGAAAAAGTGCATCATATCGCTGGGATGCACATTTTCTTTGCTACATAAAAAGCCCGAAGGACCATTATAATGTGTTTTCGATTATATATACATATACATATATATATATATATATATATATATATATATATATATATATATATATATATATATATATATATATATATGGCCAAAGAAAAGAGATATCGTGCTGGAGTAAAAACGATCAAAGCGAGGGAGAGAAAAAGTGCGAGAGAGATGCGCGGAGCTAAGTGGAGGCAAGAGTTAATATCCTGCTCGAGGGCACAGAGGCGCGAGCGAGAGTTCGCGTGTGTGCCCTCGGTTCTCCGCGAGATCACGCATGGTCCAGGCGATCTCCTTCGCTAAGAAACGAGATATACGTAGTATATACGAGAGTAACAAACCGTCGAGAAGGCATATATCGCGAGTTAACACAGCTATAATACGGGCCATTCCACCAATTATATGCACAAGTTGTACCGATGGGTGGGAATTAAAAAAAAAAAAAAAAACTAATTTACGCCATTCGAAATTCCCCTACCGAAAATACCATCGATGATTTTTTTCAATTTTTTTCGATAAGTAGTTTCGGAGCAACGGGGGCTCGAATCTTTCGAATTTTCGAAAACATCGATTTTTTAATTTAAAATATACATTCTCAGTCGAGAAATTGAAAAAAAATCAGTAAAATCTGTTTTTTGTAAAAAAGTTTGCTTTTTCGAAAAAAAAAAATGTAGCGGGTTTCTTTAAAGTCACGAAGACTGTCAAAAGTTAATAAGTTAGTAAATTCGTCGATGCTAGATCGAAATTGAAAGTTGACGTCGTTTTTTTCTTCTCTTATACATTGCCAATTTCATTTTTTCCTCTTATCGCAGAAGTCAAAGAAAGAAATCTATTATACGCGTGCTGGCCTCTGCCAGCACGCAGAGAGAGAGAGAGATTAAAGAACGCGTGGGTGTCGAAATTGCTGTCGTCGACAAGTATTTGTAATACGTTCGTATGCATATATATGTATAAGATACGTATACTTTTGGGCGTGCTACCGTCTTGCGAGCGAATTCAACCCTCTCGCGACTTTTATTGCCTGCTGGGTATCAATGCGATCGTGATCCGAAGCTCGAGAAAGCTTATATACCACAGCGAGAAAAATCTCTGGTAAAATCCCATTGTTTCTCGCGGAGCGACCCTCTCTGTTTTATGTGCCTTTATAGCTCGTGCCAGTTTTATTTTCTTAAAGAGAGAGATGGCGGGGGCAGGGAGTAACAAACGCTTCTACCTTTGAAATTTTTTTTCGTCTCTCCTTTTTCTCTTCCATCTCTCGGCCCATAGTCGCGGGTTTCGACGGTAGTTTCGCGCGAACCTTTTTTTATTATTTTTATTTCGTCATTTATATTTTTCGTAATGTTTTTTTTTCTTTATTTTTATCGCCGCGGGGCCGATGAGCGCGAGATCTCGAAAGATGGCGCGAACTCGCGAGTCGATATTAGAGGAACGCACAAGAGAGATAAAGAGCTAGAGAGAGAGAGAGAGAGAGAGAGAGAGAGAGAGAGAGAGAGAGAGAGAGAGAGAGAGAGAGATGAAATAAAAAAATAAAAAAATTTCGAAGAGTCGGCGATGGCAGAGGAAAAAATAACGGTGGAATAAGTCAGAGAAAGAGAGAGAGAGATTCTATATAGCCCGCCAGCAAAGTCCGGAACAGGTATCGATGTTTACGAGCTCAAATAAATGGCGCCGCCGTGCCGCGCGCGCGCGCGCGCGTTCTTTGGCATGCGGTTATTTCGTATTACTTTAGGGTCTTTAATGGCGCCCTAAAGTGCCGCATAAAAATTGAAGCCTTCACTCTCTCTCTCCCCCCCCCCCCCCCCCTTTCTCTGACTATATTGTGGTCGAAAACGCCTGATGGACCACAAAGAAATACGCGTCGCGAATTCGTCTTTAGCCTCTCCCGTCACATATATGTCGTCGACGTTGCGCGCGACGGATCTCACGACGTATTTGCTCAGGTTTGCGACTCGGGAGATGCAAGTGCGCTCTCCGATTCGGGAAAAATTAAGAATTTTCGGATTCATTATAAATTTTATTTGACACGGAAACTACGAAAAATTTATTCACGAAATAAATGCTTGTGTCAAAAGATTTATTTTCCTCGTGATCCGATTTTTTTTTCAGTTCGCGATGTCAAGTTGGGATATGCTGTACGCATTTGAAATCGAAGCAAATTTGCTTCTATCCCAGTAGACCGTAACATGTATTTTATGTTTTATAATTTGGCGAAAAAAATATTTGGAAAATCGCGATATGTTTTTCTGGTCGTGTGAAAAAAAATGCTTTGATCGATGTAAAATAATTGCGAGGGGAGTGAATATTAAAAAAAGAAAAATACATTTAATTAAAAAAAAAAAAAAAGAATCTTCTACAATTTTCTTGGACGCGGATTTGAATATTTTTAGCAATGATCGTTGTAGGGAAGCCCTTGAATCAAATTAATAAATTTTCCCACTGTTCAGCTTTATCTTTTCCTCTCAAAATCTGGCTTGGACGAAAGTTGACTCCATTTTTCAAAATCGATTTACCATAAGAGGGCTACTGTCGGTTTTTTTGTTGTCAAATTTTTTATCGTTGATATTTTGGTTTACGTACCCTTATTATTTATATAATCCAAAAAAGTTTGCGAATAGCGATATGAAAGGAGGAGCACCTAACTCTCTTCCTTGATAGTATAGAGGAAAAATAAAATTACACCCAATTTTCGTAATTTCGACGAATGCCTGTCGAGGCATAATCATGGCACGTTTTTTCGAGGGTGCGAATTTCGAAAATCCTCCACGAGTGTAGAAAAGAGAGAGAGGGAGATAGAGAAAAGAGAGTTGCGTGCAAACGAATTGCAGTATATATAGCTATATAAATGAGAAAAGAGGTGAGAGACCGTCTGCAAATCGCTATCAGCCCTAAAACTTTCGTATCTTCGCGTACCATATACTTTGGATCGCCTAAACGCCGTTCGCTTCCACGTCAAAACACACTCTCTCTCACTCTTCCTCGTTTATTAACCCGGGATAAAATGAGAGGCTGCGTCCGAAGAACGTGGCAAATATCGCTGATACCCCGAAACACTTTGAGAACGTTATTACACTTGTTAATGAGGGAGAGAGCCGCGGTAGATGGATTCTCCGTTTTTCTATTTCATACGTCACACACACACACACACACACACACACTTGCGTACGATAATAAAGGAGTATTATATTTTATGGTATTCATTCACCAAGGAATTGTAAAATACGTAAAAAAAAAATGGATTATTCAGAGAAAGTTGGCTCGCATATTGTCTCGATACACAGCACTCTTGCAGGACTTTTAGGCCGTTAAGGAGATTCACCAGGTAGAGCAAAATGCACAGAAAAATCTGAATTTTTTTTTATCAGATATTCACTACTACTGTAGACATGTGCCTGAATTATTTGGGAATTTTCACCTACACGATTCGCACATGAAACATTTAGTTTCTGACGAGGCTCTTTTAACGCGCGTTCTTACGGCGTGAGCAAAAATTGCGCCTTTTTTCCCCTTTATAACTCCGGAGAAAATGTAGAGAAATTTTCTAAAAAATATTATTTCAATACAGTATAGGCGAATAAAGCAGCATGACAAAAATCAGATTGATTTTGTACTTAGTTTATGAATACTATTCAATGAACCCAAAGAATTCATAGTTATTCGCAGTAAAGGGATGCAAAGAGGGGATAAGCATATATGGCAACATCGCTGTAAAATAATTTTTATCGATCCTAAACTGTCAAAAAAAGGGTTGAGTATTCATTTATCGTTGTACTTTATTCGTCTCAATTCCATGATTTTCCGATTCATGATAAATTATTTTCACAGTTGGCTGCTTTGCCCACGGCCCATGTATAAGCACAGGGTTTCCACCGATCCTCTTCATCTCCGGCAAACCCCAGTGAACCTCCTCAATTGATTCACTCCCATCGAAATAATATCACTGTAAAATTAATTCTCGTGTCCTTCAAACTGCGAGTATGTGACGTTCACCCCATGCATCATCAAATCCATTATAGGATCTTCTACCAGGTAAAATGTCACGCGTTCATTCGCCTAAACTTTCCTCTCCAAAAATATTTTTCTGCAGATTCGTATCGCGCTGCGATTCCCCGTCTCTTTCTCCCCTTTGCGCATTTCCCAAGCGGTCATGGCGCCATGGGGCTGCGAGATTAACGCACGAGTCTCGATCTCGAGTACCTATATACGAGATATGCACAGTGTTGCGTATGCAACGATACATCTATGTACGTATACATGTGTATATATATATATATATTATATATGTATGTATACATCGAGTGCAGGGAGAGAAAGCATTGGGAACTGCGAGTCGGTAAGCATAAAGCATTTGCTTGAAGCATCTGGCCGGTGCAAATATCTGTACTCGATGAACGAGAGAGAGAGAGAGAGAGAGAGAGAGAAAGAGAGAGAGAGAGAAAGAGAGAGGGAGAGAGGGAGAATCAAAAGGGTTAGGGGAGAGGGAGGAAGAGATTCATTTTCTGCATTTCTTAGCTCTCAGCTCGCCTGTGTATGATTTTTTTTTGTTCGTCATCTCGCCAGCACCGCGAAAGAGCAAGGCACGCGGTTGCCCTTACGCATCGTCCGGCCGAGCAGCTTGCAGAAAAACGCTTATATACAAACGGAGAGGTCCGAAATAAGTCTTGGACAGTCATTGGCGATCCTTAACCTCATAAAACTGTAAACATCCTGGCCAGACTTTCTATAATATGGCTCTATATAAACTGGGATCATCAGGAAACCCCTGACCTTTTAAGGGTCTCCGGTCCCTTTCTCATTACCCTGAGAACGTTTCCGAGACCGCTATAATTGATTGCCTGCGTCATAAACGAGAGATCGAAGCGCATTTTTGCTAAATTAGATGCAATTGGGTTTTCGTTGAAAAATCGACAAAAACAAAGAGACCGAAGAAACCGTAAGTCGGTTATCGCGACTTATTCTCAAAAAGCGCCCTGCAGAGGTATAAATTATATACATGCCTCTTTCAATTTCCAGCGAAGCTCGTCGAAAATCTCTGCAAATAACTGCAAATGCGCTTTCTTGTTCTCTCGAACGCAAACAAAGAAACAAAAGTAGGCCAATCACTGTATATTTCTGGACGTTCCGGGAACGACGACACGCCAAACGTGCCTCGTCTGCTCGATCGCGGCGTGCGCCCGCGAGGGTCGCGGATGATGCACCGGTTTTGAGCGCGCGGACATTCCCTATCGTATTATTTTTCATCGCGAGTCGCAGTGCATTGCCCGCACGTTGACGCGCGCGGCAAGAACCGCGAATCCTCGTCCCACCGACAATTATTATTGTGTATAATTTCGATCGACGAGCGAGATTAGCGCTTCACATCTATATAGATGTATATTCACGCATATATACGCGGATATTGTATATGACGCGAAAGTAAAGAGGAACGAGGAAGAACGCTAAACGTGAAAGAACGTATAAATAACGAGAGAATAAGAGAGAGAGGGAGATCAAAGCTAATTCACTTGTCAAAAAAGAGATAGAACGATCTGTTAGCCCTTTCGCAATGGTTTATCCGCGCGTGTGATGGTAAATATTTTATTATATTTTACTTCGTTTGCCTTTAAGAATGTATCGGACGTACCTTACCCAACCAAAAATAACTTTCGTCGACAATATTGCATACTTCATAAAATAAAAATTGAAAAAAATTCAACCACGATAAAGACGATAAGAAAATTACTTTTTAATAATAATAATAATGCACAAAAGTTATCGATAAATTGTTTTAAACGAAACATTGTTTAACAAATTTGTAGGGAAAGTTTTTTTTTTTTTTTTGACACGTGAAATGAATTCATTGATTTTTCTGACTACACATGAATTTTTTTAAAAATTTTCTTATCATTTTGAAATTTCGATTTTCGGAAATTTGTAAAGTTTGTATTCACGAAACTATATTCGTTCAATACCCCGGAAACTTCTTAATTGTAATATACAACGTATTTTTACGAGAACATATGTCCAAAATTCACGATTTTTTCTTCATTTTTCAAAATTAAAAAATTTTCGAAAACCGAAATTTCAAAATGATAATGAAAATTTTAAAAAAATTCATGTGTGGTCAGAAAAATCAACGAATTCATTTCACGTGTCAAAATAAAAACTTTCCCTAAAAATTTGTCAAACAATGTTTTGTTTGAATAATTTATTGATAACTTTTTGGCATTATTATTCTTATTATTATTATTATTATTATTATTATTATTCAAAATTAATCTTCTTATCGTCTTTATTGTGGTTGAATTTTTGCCGATTTTTATCTTATCATAAAGTATGCAATATTGTCGACGAAAGTCACTTTTGGTTGGGAAGGTAGGTCCGATACATCCTTAATTTCTGTCCTAATTTAAGCGATGCAGAATCGTCAACCGAAATTTTTCATTTGAAAATCGACATTGTACTGGAATTCGTGAACCTATCAAAGACCCTAGGATATAAAATTTCAACGATCTAAACGATCACCTTCGATGATCCATTGTTGCCAAAAAAAAAAAGGACATATTCGGGACAAAATGAGTTACCTACAGAACTCAAAAGTTCACTGTACCAGAGAATTTCAACGCTATATCCACAGTGTCTCAAATACTGAAGCAATTAATCACCCAAGGTGAAAATTTGTCGCGTTAAAACATCGTTTTTCGTTGTCGACAGTCCCATTAACACTACCGGTCATAAATCCGTGTATGCTGTGTGTAAGCGTTGAGAGATCGAAGAAGAGCAGGGTGCTTCGACAGCACGTGCTTTCGGGGTGGTATGCTAATGTATCGCGTCGGGAGTGTGCCAAATGAGTGAGAGAAACTTCTGACTCACGTGCTGAGGTGAATTTATGAGATCCTTTGATCGTGGGACGACGAGAATGGATACTTTTAGACGTATATATATATATATACATATATATATATATATATATATATATAATCTCTGGCCCACATTTCTTAGCTCCTCAAACTCGAACGTTATCGCTTTTTTGTAAATATGTACATATCTTAAATAATATAAAAAAATATATGGAGCCACAGTTGTGTCTAGGACCGAGAGTTGTCCTGTGATAAGGGTTATACCATGCGGTTGAAGGTTTTGCGAGACAAAAGGGATCAAGAAACGTCAGGATTCAGATAGAATTGAAACGAATTATGCTCAAGGGATTCTCGACGATGACTTCGGATCTGCGGCACATACGTATAAACATATATATATATATCTTTCTATGTGAATTATAGTACTATACTACAAGCACTATAGTAGTTGTTACGACTGTAACGCAACTATACATACAGCGTATAGTTGTACATCGTGTGTTTTCGGGCTCACCGAGACGCGCGATCATCTCGGTGGAAGTGGTTCGCCCACTTGAGAAACGTTCTCGAACCTAGGAAGCTATCTATAGATCGGAGGCGTGTGTACATTTATGCATATACAATATACATACGTATATCGTCTCGAACGATGTGGGTGGTGGATTTCACCGTCGAGAATCTCTATATCCCACTGTATATCTCTTTCTTCACCTTTTTTTTTTTCAAATTTATCTCCTCCACTTTGGTCTTCCTCGTTTCCCCCCCCCCCCCCCTCTTTCTTTCAATCTTTACACCGCTAAAGATCGTCAGCTGCACCCTCGGCACGTGCGAGCACAGCAACTCTCTCTCTCTCTCTCTACTGATTTTCGTAATCAGTAACTTTATGGGCACATATAAGAATCATTGACATTCGGTAAAAAGCCATCACCTTTATGTTTTACACGAAGGGTCTGCTTTTTTATTTTATTATTATTATTTGTTTTTTATTCTTCGTTCGCTCACTCGCTGATGCAAACGAATTTGATACATCGGAAAGTTTTGTACGCGCGGAGAAACGTTCGTGTGTGCGCGTGTACGAGACAAGGCGATTCGAGCACTCGTCTCAACGCGATCACGAACAGATTGAGCAATCGAGAAGAGTTCCGGATCGGACGCGTGTATCCTAATTTGGCTCGAGGCTCGAATATAATAATATGTGGGATATGGGAAAATTTTAATTGGGGGAAGCCCCTCGATTGCTTTATGTATATACGCATAGACATCGATGTGCATTCGCGAGAGATGAAATCTTGCACACCATGAAGACAAAATTTATGAGGAAAAAATGTTTTTTTTATATTTTTCGAATTATATAACTGCGAAATATAAATATAATTACAGCGCCAATCGATATTATATTTTCAAGTCCATCCAATTACTTTGCTCTTTGTCATTGTCGTGGACTCGTCGATTAATTATGATTTTTTTTTTGTTCTGTCCGAATTTCAGTCTGTATCGGTACGAATGGTCGGCTTTCCGTATCCTCGGACTTGCAGCATCATTACAGAAATCTTCGAGACAGGTACACGAACTGCACTTACGTGGACGGTAATTTGGAGATCACGTCGCTCAAGAACAGAACCCTCGATCTGAGCTTTCTTCAATACATACGCGAGGTCACCGGTTACGTTCTCATCAGCAATGTTCACGTGCCGCGTGTTATATTGCCGAGATTGCAAATCATACGCGGCAGAACCCTCTTCAAGCTCAATATACACGAGGACGAGTTTGCCCTTTTCGTCATGATGAGCACGTTGAGTAATCTCGAGATGCCAGCTCTCAGAGGTAAGCCTCTTGATTTATATGCATATATATGTATGTGGAAGGGGGGGGGGGGTGAAAAGTTACTTGTGGATATATGAAAATTACCGAGAGAAAATTATAGTCCCTCTCGTTGGACATGTGGGGTGTTTTTTTTTTTTTCTCTAAAATCTCCCGAAAGCAAGGCAGACCGGGATGGTTTGATGAATAAAGTCACAAATGAATCAAAGTATGCGACGAACGTGAAAAAAATAGAGAGCAAAGAATAATGTAAAAAAATAAAAACAAAAGATAATGTAAAATGACATCTTGTTTTGGATTTTCCAGTTTATCTCTTGATAGTGATTTTTGTTTTTTTAATTCAGATGGTAACAATTTTAATGAATCAACCTTACAAAAACGATGTTCAATAATTTCTACATCCATCGATCAAACCTCCCACACATTGAGTGATTTTAACGAAAAATTCAACTCCATCCGACGGTCCTAATAACTTCGCTCCGAGGCGAGAGAATATTAGAAAGAAAGAAAAAAAACATATATCTTTTATATCTTTCGTCAAAAATCGTAAAATAAATTGGCATCGGACAATAGTCGAGAATGACGTATTACAAATCAGCTGATTTCAAGTACTGGCAAAGTTCTCCTGCTGTGCCAATATTAGAAGACCTTTTTCAATGAAGTTTCTCCAGTAAAGTCTAACAAAAAGGATTACAATTGTCTCTCGGGTTTGTTCCCGTCTCGCAAAAGCAAAATTTTCGTCGTAACGACTAATAACTCTTCAACAAAAATAACTTTTCCGAACAATCTAAAAATTAAAAAAAAAAACCAACTATATCCTTCTCCGTTTGCAACTATACGAACCTTTCGTTTCTTTGCTCCATAATATGAAGAGACTCTCGAGTTCGCGTTAATCGAACCCGAAAAATTCTCGTGATTTTTCCAGATATACTGAACGGTAGCGTCGGCATGTACGACAATTATAATCTCTGTCACATAAAGACGATACACTGGGATGAGATAATAACGGGTCCGTCCGGCAAATACTTTTACGTTTATAATTTCACAACGCCGGAGCGCGTTTGCCCGGAGTGCGACAAGAGCTGCGAGCAGGGCTGCTGGGGCGAGGGACCCGAGAATTGTCAAAGATTTTCCAAGACAAACTGCTCGCCGCAATGCTGGCAGGGCAGGTGTTTCGGGCCAAATCCACGAGACTGCTGTCATCTTTTTTGCGCCGGTGGCTGCACCGGCCCAAAACAGAGCGACTGTCTCGCTTGCAAAAACTTTTTCGACGATGGTGTTTGCACTCAGGAGTGTCCACCGATGCAAAAGTAAGTATATATATATGCTGTATATGTATATATGTGTGTGTGTGTGTACGCGCGTCAATGAGTACATACGGTACACTCGAGCTTGTCAGAGCTTGCTTTTTCGATGATTCTCCCTCCCCTCGAGTCGATAAATTCACCGCGATCGCGAAAAAAGAATGATTCGACCCGAGTTCCCAAGCCATTCCAATTTCCCGTGGAATTTGAGCGAAAAAAAAAATGGTTACTCAACCCTCGTCAAACGATCGAGAGAGAGAGTTTCATACACAAACGTCGACTTGTATAAATTGTCTGCAATCTGCACGAAAGGCCCGAAGAAAGAGGCGTTCCAATTGCCATTTTCGATGATTAAAAAAAAATATATATCGCTCCATGTCAACTCGGTCACCCCGTTTTTTTGTCTCGAAAAAATTATTCAGTATGGGCATTTCGAAGGACAATTATATCCATACATTTCACTAAAATTATCACTATTATCACACTAAAATATCACGAGATAATGACTAAGGTAGAACGCTACCTCTTTTGCGGGGCAGGCGGCGAGATGGGTACTCCTATGCTTTAACATGGGGAGCCATTCGTGTTACCAACTGCACGTGAATTAATTTTCTGGTTTTCAATTTACATGTAAGGTGATGATTGTGTACTTTTTGTTGAAAAAATAACCATTAATAACTATTTCAAACATAATATTCCTTGTTTTAGCGACAAAAAATGCTCCTCGTTGCATATTAAACATTTCGCAATAGTTGCTTTGACAGCGGCAACTCCGTATACCGGTTTCAGTTTTTAACTGATGGCTGCATTTCCCAAGCTCCAAGCCCAAGCTCCAGAGGCGTTCGTCAGATGTTTTTGCGGAGAGGTTGAAAGGATGATTTTTAATAGCGAAAAATAAAAAAAAAAATGTCAAAGGCTCGTTGAAATTGGGAGGAAATTTAAGGAGCAAAAATTAATGAAAAAATAAATATAGGAGGCAGAAAAGGTGAAAAACGAGGGGAAAAAAATCGTGTCTTGTAGGACGCCGAATTGTCAATATCGTGCTTATGTGTCAACATGTCAATATCTGCAATGCGTTTGTGTGTGCGCGTGAGCGAGTCTGTCAACTGTAAGCCGGACTGTATATAGGTATACGAGAGCGCCTTGGTCGATACAACGTTGCCGCGCTTGGAGCTATGTTCATCGGTACAGAGCGAAAAATTGCATTTATTGTTTATTTTTTGCACATTGCAGATAATCGGTACGGTGAAATTGCTGCAAATTTTTCATGAGTGATCTTGAGAGTTGATTCACATTCTTGTGTTAGTTTTATCAAAAAGTGGCTTTTTTAAAGGTACTTTTTCAATGTTTTTTGCGGTTTTTTTTACCCTTTTCCATAAGATCCAATGTAAAAAACGAATTCAATTTTTTCAGAAACGGTACGGTCAAATTCGTTGAAATTTTTCGAGCAAACATTTTACTCAATTTCGAATGTATCTACCAATTTTCATCAAAATCCCTCTTTTTTGACATATGGTATCGTTCTACCTTAAGGAATTGTCAATTTTGTGAAAATCATAAATTTTGTAACTGCTGACCGGATTCAAACGATTAAAAAAATGTTTTTTAAATTTTTTATTGCTCTTTTCGAAAAAAAAAAATATGCCGTCATCGGAGAAAATCTCATTAGACAATTTTCGGAGTAATTTTTCGATTTTTTTTTCTACGAAAGGGCCACCCGTTTTTTTAAGATGGCATCAGTGAAAAATGGTTTTTTGTCAGTTTACCCCGAAAACTGTCCAATGAGCTTTCGTCCGGATGACGGCATATTTTTTTTCGAAAAGGGCAATAAAAAATTAAAAATATTCTTTCGTTAATCGTTCAAATCCGAGCAGCAGTTACAAAGTTATGATTTTTACAAACTTGAGAATTCATTGAGGCAGTTGTATCGCATAGCGATTTACCGTTTAGATTTCGATAAAAATTGGTGATATACGGATCTCGATCGTGATCGAAACACGACTCAGTCACATTTTTATTAAGTTCGGGGGAAAAGAAAAAAAAAGCTACGAAGGATGTTTCGGATAAAATAATTTAAAAAAAAAAACGGGTGCGTGTACACACGGTACGCGCGTCAGAAGTGAATACTTGTATGTGATCGACGGAACTCGCTTATTGCCCTGCTAACACAGAAAGTTATAAAAACGTTGTTAAGTACGTTTACAAAAACACGCAAAAACGTCTCTTTTGAATGGTCGAAAAAACGTCTTTTAAACGTTGTTTTGCCGCAAACGTCTTAAAAACGTCTTCAAAACGTCTTTTAAACGTTCTTTTTTGCCGCAATTTTTCCCCAAAACGTTTACCGCGCGCTTAACACATTTCTGTCAGCTTCTGTAAACTTTTTTGAGAAAAAAATTGCGGCCAAAATAACGTTTAAACGACGCTTTCAAGACGTTTTTTCGACCATTCAAAAGAGACGTTTTTGCGTGTTTTTGTAAACGTCTTAACAACGTTTTTATAACGTTCTGTGTTAGCAGGGTGTTATTCTCATCAGATGAAAGAATAGTGAGAGGGAAAGAGGATAGATTGACATGCATGAAAACACGAAATGACAGGATTGTCCTTATTTCACACTGTTCTATCCGTTGTATGTATGAGTTTACAGCTGAATTTACTGTGTCTTCGTACCTCGTGTTGACGTTGGCGTTAAAAATTTTATTTGTATAGAGGGGGGCGGGGGGGGGGGGGGGGCGCAGAAAGAATTGATAGGGTGAGCAAAGAAGTAGGAATAGATATGAAATCAATTTTATTTGTATAAGTATATGTATCTGTAAGTAAAAAATTGGGATGAAGTAATTCTGTTCTCTTATTCTCTTATTTTCATTGCTCTCGTGTCTATTATTTGTAGAATCGTCTAATTCTACAATACCAAAAATTGGATTATGATAACTCAAATATGACATAAAATGCTTCGGATCTAGTTTGTCGATATTTTTTGCAAATACAGCATCTATCGTTGAACGGCCTTTAGTGGTCGGATCACTCCTGCCGTTGATCATTTTTAACGAGAAATGTTTTTTTCTAAAAATTGATGGAGTGATTCGACCTGTGGCAATGAAAAATTGACATTAAAATCACCTGCGAGAATTACCGATTCATTACGGTAATGCTCAAGGTCTGCTAGCATATCGGCTAAAACTTGAGAACCGCCTATTGCTAAGGGCAATAACGCTTTAGCGATTAAACCTCATAATATCTTTAAGCGATGTATTGAGCGAAATATAAATTGCTATTAAAGATCGAACGGAGGAAAACTTCGGAGAGCGTATTTCATTTTTTTTAAATTAAAGCACATTTTTTAATATCTGAAAATACCTCCACATTCTACCTATCAATCAACCTTAATATTTCTTCCAACATTTTGTACCGTCAGTAATTTTCTCATAGTTATTATCCGAGTATGTATAATATGTATTATATACAAACAAAACACAAAACAGAAGCTTAACTCGGCACGAAGCGAAGACGGTGTGAACTCACGCATAGATGTGGACTCACACACAACGGATAGAACGACGCGAATGCGCGCTGCTGTCCTAATACATATAAAACACGTACACGCGGGCATGCTATGGATGGCATAACGCTCTCTCGCTCGCTCACGCATCATTCTCTCTCTTTCTCTCTCTTCTTCTATTCCTTCATTCTCTTGTCCGGAGGAACAACGCGGCTGGGGGCGGGGCCTAATGTAGTCGCATAAGAAGTATTCACTTCAATAAAAAGCTATGAAGGATGTTTCGGATAAAATAATGAATTATTAAATGTAATAAATAAAAAAAAAAAGCTTGAATAACGCATAAAAACGACGCTGAGAGAAACATGCGCCGCAGACCGTTGTGCAACGTTGCCGGATCATTGTACCGAGTTGGTCAAACTCAACAGCACTCGAGCTTGACTATAGTTACGTTGCGATAGAACTCCCTTATACACTGTAAAAAATCAGGGGTGTCAATTTGGTGCGGTGTTAGTGGTTAAAATCTGTGGTGTTATCGGCAGCACCGTTCTGATATCATGGTTGACCTCGTACACTGTATATCGGTGTTAAGCGATTTTTCATTAAAATTTAACACTAAACCCAGTGTTTCACCACATCGCGCACAATTTTTTCATGAAAGTACACCGTTTATCTTCTGATACGACACCACTCTAATGTCGTGATTAGTTAAATCCGGTGTAAATATGTGCTTCGAAGGCGCAGTTGAACTCACCGACTGAGTGCTATTTCAATTAAAATTATAATTCATTTCGGCAAACAACTTTGGAGATATACAGACTTGAAGAATGAACCCGGAATATTTATTAACGGCATGTTAACGCCGTTCTGAGCGAATATCTCCCGAGTGGCGGTGTTAGCTAGAAACGAATTTGCGTTGCACTTGTTCGGTGGTAATTTTTCACACATGACGGTGTTGCGCATATACTGAAATATACGACTTAAGGTAGTTCTATCGCTGCAGACTAGTCAATTAGCTATAAATGTCTAAATGATGATTCCTAAAAATATTGGATATACGGGTTAAAATTAATAAATATTAAATAAGCTTACCCAGGTGAATACAATTAATCAACGGTTTATTATAAATAATTATGTAACTAGTAAAATAGTAATTGCAACGACTCAAGTATTACTCGCATCTCGTATGATATTTACGTGTGGCAACGTTGCGTTTTCTTTCTCTTTTCATTCTCGTGCCCGCTCACTCTCTCGCCCGCTCTATTGACGTTGACGCGGAGAGGTTATGTTGTTCGACTTGTCAAATACCGCTCTCGTTTCGATATTGCGTTGCCACATTTTTTCACCGTCACGACATTATGCCGTAAGTTGTGTATCACTACCCGGATGCTCGTATTAAAATCAGTATAGCTTAAAAAATTGGTCGACAATCATATTTTTTTTAGGCCCGTTAGATTTTTACGTGTTTAATGAATCTAAGTCTCATTTTTTGTAAGAATCTTTTGGATTTTCGATAAGATATATCGTTTTAAAGTGACCGGAAATCGGTTCTTCTATATGCCGAAGCAAATTTGCCTTGAGGAATTGGCATTTTCAAGTATTAATTTCTCCGTAATTAGGTCGATAAGGGGCATTGACGTTTCGCGAAATGAATCAATATATTAAAATTGAAGATATAAAAAAAAAAAAAAAAAATTTAAATCTTATGGATTAGTTACCACGATAGAACTACCTTAATGTGTGAAATTTAATCGCCCAAAATAATCATACATAAATTCGTTTGGAGTCATAGGATACACCGAATGGTGTATGAGAACTCGTATACTAATATCATTTAAATACAAGAAACTCATAAGGAATCAATAGCGTAGTGGTAGAGTGTCGGTCGTGAGGTAGGTCGTTAGGTAGGTCTCAGGTAAGATCTCAGGTAGGCTCAAAATTAATTTCGACGGAAAAACGTCCGCGCTTCGAAGCCGGAAACACTCGTGAAAAAAAATAATTTCCAAATTTTTAATTTTTTTTTTAAATGGTTATTTAAGGGTCGAAAGTGCTGAATTCGTCGATTGGAGGATAGTGGGTTCAAATCCCGGTCAACGACTTATTTCTTTTTTTTTTTAATTTACAGGATTTTCAAAAATAATGGGACAACTGTTTTAAATTCATTCATCGATCATTCCTAATTGCTAATTTATAAATAATAAACAATATTTATTATGCCAATTTGACCCGCGTTTTTCATTTGGCTCCATTGACACGATAAATGCGTACAAAAATAACGCACTTAAAGTGTGTTATCATAACACACTGTAAAGTGTTAGAATCCACTGTAGAATCCGTCCTGGTGTCAAATCGGATGCACCGCAGTCTGGTGTCAACTATCAATACTTAACACCGGACAATCAACACCAACAGGTCACACAGAGCGGGGTGGACCACTATAGAATTCGTGAGCGGTGATGAATTAGTGTTGAATTTAACACCACATTTTTTACAGTGTAATCATTATCTCGAAAACTAACAATAGTAAGGAGATGAAATTTTGATGAAACGTTATGGATATATATTGTCCTTCGAAATGCCCATGCTGGATAAGTTTTTCGAGGCCAAAAAAAAAAAAAAAAAAAGAAAAACGGAGTGGCCAAGTTGACAACGGAGCACATACGCATCTTTTCCCCCATAATCGACTAAATATCCAATTCTCGTAACGGATCGCGACCTAAAATCGCGAATATATAACATCGCGAAATATCATATTTTACCATTCTTCATGCTCGTTTCGTCGTATCGTTTTTCACAGATACAATCCAACGACATACTCGTGGGAGGCGAATCCCGATGGTAAATACGCTTACGGTGCTACATGCGTGAGAAAATGTCCGGAACATTTGCTCAAGGATAATGGCGCGTGCGTGAAATCTTGTCCACCAAAGAAGAAAGCTTCGTCCGGCGAGTGCGTACCGTGCGACGGTGCATGCCCGAAAACGTGCCCCGGCGTTGACAAGGTCAATGAGAATAACATCGATAATTTCAAGGATTGCACGATAATAGAGGGTTCGATAACGATATTGGATCAGAGCTTCGGTGGTTATCAGCATATTTACCCGAATCTGACGTTTGGACAGCGCTTCGGTCCCATGCATCCCGATAGACTCGAGGTTTTCAGTACCCTCAAGGAGATCACGGGTTATCTTAATATACAGGGATATCATGAGAACTTTAAGAATTTGTCGTATTTTCGAAATCTCGAGATTATCGGCGGACGAACTCTTACGGAATACTTTGCCTCGCTTTATATCGTTAAAACGGCCCTCGTTTCCCTCGATCTTAAGTCACTGAAGAAAATTCGCTCGGGCCGTATTACGATAGTGGAGAACAAAAATCTTTGCTACGCCCAGAGCATCGACTGGACGGGAATCAATGAATCCACGGAGCACAGTAATGTCATAGACAACAACAAGAACGAGACGAGTTGCAGTGAGTGATCGATCGATCATTTGTTACATTGAATTATTTCAATTATAAACGCAGTTATTCGATGAGCTAATTTCGTTCCTTTCTTCTTTTTTTTTTTTAAATTTCCAACTTCAAATAGTCAAGGAAGGTCTCGTATGCGATGTGCAATGTTCGGAGAAGGGTTGCTGGGGTCCCGGACCGTCTCAGTGCCTATCGTGCAAAAATTTTCAACTCGAAAATGTTTGCATGGGAGATTGCACAGCTAAAGCTGGGTAAGTTGTTTGGTTTTTTTTTTTTTCTCTCTCTCTCGTACTCGATGCTTATTATAGTTGCGAATTTGAGAAACACGAGAAATAGTAACGAGTATTTTGTGATGTCAATTGTGCTGACTTAGATCGTGGATTTGAGGTAAATGAAACGGAAAATCTTATTATCGTGATGCTTGATGTGATGCTTGATATTTTTATTCTTAACCTTTTGATTGCCGGGGGTTTTCGTGATTTTTTTTTTTTTCTCCGAAATTTGATGAAACTTGCTCATATTTCTTGGGTTTGACCCTAACGAATTTCCGATCACAGGTAGTGTCTTGCATAAGACTTTCCGCGGCGGTCAAAAGGTTAAGATGATACTTCCTATGTAATAATTTACATCCAAGAATTTTTTAAAACTTAGCTTACACTTTATCGAATGCATTGCATTCCCAAATGCATTCCCAAATAGAGATCATTATAATTCGAGTTGGTATGGTTAAGATTTATTTCCCCCATACCGGAGCGTGCACTCGCGACAACATTTCTCGCTCTGTGAATGATTTTGCCGTTTAGTTTTCGAGATATCGCGAGTGAAAAGTAAAATGCCGCTGGTGCGCGAGCGGCGTCACACGCAAAATCTGTCGCACGTAATTGGGGTATATTGTAAGTCCTCTTCTTCCTCAGGAAAAACAAAACCGATAAAATCATTCTGGGGCTTTCAGAAAAAATGCCAAACAGCCTCTAGAATCCATCCCTCGTAAAATATTTTCAGGCATGCGCAGTCACCAAATTACTATTCGTTTATACGGTCCAGCTTGCGATCGTAGAGAAAAGACAAAAATTAGAACTAAAAGTTTGTTCCCGCCTATTGGACTATCGTTCAAAATCGTCACGAGTCTGCGAGATTTAATTTATATATTCAATGGCCCTTGCAGAATTTACAAAGCCGAAGGAGAATCGAAAATCTGCAAGCTCTGTCACGAGGAGTGCGACGGTACGTGTCACGGGCCCACCGCCGGGGATTGCAACGAGTGCAAGCACGTGCGCGACGGACCTTTCTGCGTGCCCGAATGTCCAACCTCCAAGTACAACGACAACGGTCTTTGCAAGGATTGTCATGAGAATTGTGTCGGTGGCTGCGAGGGTCCCGAGAACAACATCAGCCCGAACGGCTGTCACAGCTGCGAGAAAGCTATAATGAACGATCACGTGCCCGAGGGATGCTTGCAAAAGACAGAACCCTGTCCGGATGGTCAGTCAACCAGATCCCTCCATAACCATTTGCAAAGTCATTGTTTCATTTTGCTTCATCGATACCCTTTTTTTTTTCTCACAAGTATCGATGTTTTCGAATGGAATTGGAATGAATGATGATTTTTTTTATATTGCAGGCTACTATTACGAGTGGGTCAATCCTCAGGAACAAGGAGAGCTGCGAGCACAGGCGGGCAATGCCGTTTGCAAAAAGTGTCACTCGCGATGCAAGACATGCACGGGTTATGGGATTCACGAGCAAGTGTGTCAGCAATGCGCCAGGTACAAGAGGGGCGAGCAGTGCGAGGACGAGTGTCCTGCCGGACACTACGTCGTGCCAAATACGCAACTATGCATGCCATGCTTCCCGGAATGTCGAGGTTGCTACGGGCCTGGAGCCGATCAATGTCACAACTGTCGAAATTTCAAGATTTATCTGGTAAATAATTGCTTCGTTTCTCCGGAAGTAGACCTAGTGCTGGTCAGGAGGGTCATGAACATTTTGCCGTGCACCATTACCCTCTTCTGACATTTTTCCCCGCGACATTTTCCCTCATAGATACTTTCACTTCCGGCCAGTTTCCCGTCTCGACACTTTTCCTTCTGGATATTTTTTTCCGTCCGGGCACATTCCCTTCTGGAATTTCCCTTACGACATTTTTCCCCCTTTCAGAAAATTTCTTATCGGAATTTGTCATTTTTTTTTTGGGATGTTTCACTGACTCAGCGAGAAGTGTTACGGATCGATTGTCATTGACACGCGCGGTTATTTCGTATTTACAGGACGACGATCCCATTGGAAACGAGACATCGTTCAATTGCACGGAATCATGTCCAGAGGAATATCCCTTCAAGATATCACCGGCCGACAAGGATCCGTACTGTTCCCACGAGGCTCACGGTCTCAGTGGTTTTACCCTCGAGAGCGAGATACAGCCGGCGATTCTCATAGGCGTTGGATTGATCGTCGCCGTGTTTCTCGTTATAGTGGCAGTGATAATGTGCCAGTGGCGCATAAGAACAAAGGCCAAGGAGAACACGGTCAAGATGACGATGGCGCTGACGGGTCTCGATGACAACGAGCCACTGAGGCCAACGGGCGTAAAGCCGAATTTGGCGAAATTACGGATAATCAAGGAGGAGGAGATGAGAAAAGGCGGTATACTCGGATACGGAGCTTTTGGCAATGTTTACAAGGGCGTCTGGGTGCCGGAAGGTGAAAACGTTAAGATACCCGTGGCTATAAAAGTACTGCACGATGGAACAGGAGCAAACACGTCCAAGGAGTTTCTCGACGAGGCATACATAATGGCGAGCGTCGAGCACGTTAATCTGCTGCAGCTGCTGGCCGTATGCATGACCTCGCAGATGATGCTGGTGACGCAATTGATGCCGCTTGGCTGTTTGCTGGATTTCGTGCGAACGTACAGGGACAAAATTGGCTCCAAGGATCTGCTGAGCTGGTGCTCGCAGATAGCGCGCGGTATGGCGTATCTCGAGGGACGCAGACTCGTTCATCGTGATCTCGCGGCGAGAAACGTACTCGTGCAGACACCGAGCTGCGTCAAGATCACGGATTTCGGTCTGGCAAAGCTGCTTGACATCAACGAGGAACAGTACAAAGCCGCCGGTGGCAAAATGCCGATCAAATGGTTAGCCCTCGAGTGCATACAGCATCGTGTTTTTACCCATAAATCCGACGTTTGGGCCTTTGGCGTTACGATCTGGGAAGTTCTGACGTACGGTGGACGTCCGTACGAGAGTGTACCGGCGCGAAACGTGCCGGAGTTATTGGAAAAAGGCGAGAGATTGCCACAACCGTCGATATGCACGATCGACGTTTACATGATAATGATCAAATGCTGGATGCTCGACGCCGAGTCGAGGCCGAGCTTCAAAGAGCTGGCCGATGATTTTGCCAAAATGGCCAGAGATCCGGGTCGTTACTTGGCGATCAAAGGCGACAAAAACTTGAAATTACCATCGTACACGCTACAGGTGAGTCTCTGACCTTCGTATACTAAAACGCGGGCAAATCGCCTCTGTGACATGTCAGTTGGGGAATCTTCCGATATTGATGCACGTTTTTTTTTGTTTTGTTTTGTTTTTGATTTTCTCAGGACGAAAAAGAGATGATCCGTAATCTCGCATCGGGTATGGAAGGACCCGAGGCTCTCGTCGATGCTGGCGAGTATCTACAGCCAAAATCGAGAGCTCCACTACCGGCTGGTATCTCGGCATCGAGTATTTCCGGTTCACCGCCAAACACACCGATCAAAGCATGCTGGCCGAACGGCATGTCGCTAGCGGCCGATTCGCCAACACCCCAGAATCAACAGAATTGGGACCGAGAACTTTTGAGATACGGCACTGCCACGCGGGGCAATGGAAGCACGTCGCGCGAGCCTGGCAATTCCGTGCAACAGACGCACTATTCACATCCGAACGGACAATGCGGTCATGTCGTCACGTCCGATGGCTCGAGCTCGAGATACTGCTCCGATCCATTGAAAATGGTCGGCGTTAGAGGTAAGGACATATCGTTACAATCGCGTTTCTCATGAAATTCAATCAAGTTCAAATGTTGCCACAGCCCCCCCGCAAATTCACTGCTAAACTAACGCGCATTGTACACTGTGATTTTACTGACTGGCCTTGTTAAACTTCAGATTGCGACGTTACGGACGATTGCTTCGAGCCCGAAATAAATACGCCTCATCAGCAGGCTCAGGTGGGTAACCTGAAGCTTGACTTGCCCCTCGACGAGGATGATTATCTAATGCCGTCGCCTCAATTACCGACCGGCACAACGCAGTACATGGATCTCATCGGTGATTCCAAGCCAAACGGTGAGTTAAACGTTCCAAACTTTTCTAGCTATACGGATATTGTACGAACGGGACTGAGAAATCAACGATTTCCATGATAAACGGGTATATACCCGCAAACAAACAAACAAAAGTTTGTTCGCTCGCTTAGAACTTCGGCTATAATTTCAGAATCGGAACCAAAGAGACTGACAAACGGATATCGAAAGTATCCGAATTTCTTGACGATCCCGGGCAAAACGTCGCTGGACAATCCCGAGTACATAATGTCGCAGGACGAGGGTCCACTGACACCGCAGACACTCGGCATACCGACCCCCGATCTCGACAAAGCCCTCACGAACGGGGCATTCGGGGCTCAAGTCAGACAGAGAAGCTCGGAGGAGGAATCCGATCACGAGTACTACAATGACTTTGATCGATTGCAACGAGAGCTGCAGCCGCTCAAGCCACTGCGCAAAAATGAGACAACGGTCTGAGAGAACGAAGGTCGACGACCGTTCATGGTGTTTGCGTTTGTGAAATGTCGGTAAAGGGGCAGGGAATCGCCTGATCATGCGATCGATCTTGCCCAAACGGAGAGGAGAGAATTACGAAGCTCGGTAAGAGTTCTCCGCGAACGTTTTGTGAAATTTACCGAGCACGGATGAAACAGGGTGTAAAAAAACAAAGAGTTCTATCCAGTAACTCAAACTCTCTCTCTCTCTCTCTCTCTCTCTCTCTCTCTCTCTCTCATTCTTTCTCGTGACTTCCGACCTTCCCGGATAAATTCTTTGCAGTACTTAGTGAACGTTACCCACGAAGTTGGTGTTCAATTGTGATTAAACTTAAAGAAAAAAAGAGAGAGACAGTACGGAAAGTCCGAGCTGATGACGAGAAAAAGTCTTGTAACGGAAGGATTTTGTTGTCAGTGACTCAAAGTCTCGTGCTTTAAGGTCGACATGTGCGTTATACAATGACGAACGTTACAAATGAACACACGAAATCCTATTACGTATTTTTTTTTTTACTTTTTTTTTCGTAATACACACACACACACACAAACGATATATAAATAAGAAAATACGATGAAATGTAGTGCAAAAATATTCTTAATGTGCCATTCGATGTGGCTTGTAAATAATTATTATATCGAATCTGCAGAGCTTGGAGCGCGATTAATTTTTGTAAGTAATTATTTTATATATCATATCCGCGCGTCTCTGTCGCAAAATGGGACATCGAAACGGGCCGTTGGTATACGATTTTATACGATGGGATCATCGCGAATTTCTTTCTCGACTATACGCGATCGTCAAAATCTTTCCTGAACGATCTCGCTATACGAGCAAGGGTTTGCGGGGGATTTGCGTCACGATTTTTACAGAGAGTTATTCGAGAGAAAAGAATTATGCGAAGGAGGTTCCCGTGGGTGTGGGGCTGTATTAAAAGGGGGAAAAAAAAAACCGGAAAGACCTATTATGAGGGGGAATCCTGCTTGAGAAGACCTAAAAAAAAGGCCTAATTTCGAGGATTTTTTTTGAAAGGGAAAAAAACAACTTAGCCCAGCGAACTTTGGGGTATATTTTCTTGTGTATTTGAGGTGTAGCAATAATTTTTTTCCAAGCAGATACAATAATAAACTGCAGAGCAATGAGCCCTTTCCGTGAGCGTCTTGCCACTGCAGTTTTCAATTGGCGGGAAAAATGCGGTTCGTAATTCTTGTCAAAAACAAAAAAAAAAAAAACGAAAAAAAAATGTCCAATTGTCACGTATTTTTCTTCTGGGGGAACTAAGAAAAACGTTGAAATAATCACGAAATAATAACTTTTTTTTTACGTTTGAAAAGAAAAAACGCGTAGGAAAAAAATCACTTTAACGCGCTGTAAAAGTTATTTAAAAATAATTTTTCAACAATTTTGTTAGTTCACTGAGAAGAGAATTCGAGACCGAAGAGAACTAACTTTGGTTCGAGTCGATAAGTTGTATAGTTTTTTTTTTTTTTTTTCGCTATCACGCCCGCCAATTCAGAAGTTCGGCTTTGTAACTTTGTGAATATATTCTTGGATAGTTTATCGATCGATTTAGGCAAAAAAAAACGAATTTTTGGACCTTCCAAAGCGGGATCCCCCCTTGAGTATGTTTTGCTTAGAAGCAATAATACTGAGCATATCACGAGAGATCTGTATATATAAATATATATATATATATATACACATAAACATATATATATAAATATTATCAATTGCGTTTACGCCTCGGCAATAACGTTGTCCGCTCGCTCGCGGGAAACCTCTTGCGGTCCGCCGCTGACTGTGATAGGTTTATTATTCTTTTCCTCGATTATACCCGTATCGAGAAAACTTAAATACGAAAATCAAAACGAAAACCGAAAAAGAGGATAATTTATTTTTCTTGGTTTTTTTTGTTTTTCTGCCTCCTGCACCGAGCAGAGACTCTCGGGAAAACGTCGAGGCAACCATTTGGTTTATAGAAAAAAGAAAAGAAAAGAAAAATAAAACGCAACGGATGATCCAACGAGACAGATGCAAATTGCAAAAAAAAAAAAAGAGACCATGGACAATATGAAACGTCGTGAATTACTCGAAAATCTTCGAAATCTTTTCATGCCATCGTCTCTGAACGTACCAATGAAATTGGACCAACGGTGAAATTTTCGAAAAGTTGAAATATATATATATATATATATATATATATATATATATATATATATATATACAATCATGCGCAAAAACTTGTAAATAAAACAAAAATAGATAATGCAACTCGTTAAGTAAATTCTCTGCGTGACGGAAAAGTACTTGAAAAATTAAATGAAAAAAAAAAAGGGGGGAGGATAAAACACGAAAGTGCTCGTTGAGCAGAATGAAAAAAAAAAAAAAGTGTTTAACGAATATTCTGCCGCGACGTAAATCGTAGGATAGGAAGTGCCATGCTGTTAATGGAAAATTACAGAGAAAGAAGAAAATAAAAACTCTAAGAGTATGAAAAAAAAAAATAAATAAAAGCGAACGAACAAAAATGAGCAAATTTGAGAAAATGAAGCAGGAGCACACGCGTCAATGACTGCCGTTATATGAATACCGGATATCCTGATATTTAGAACATTATACACATCTCCTCAGACTCGACTTGACAAAAAGAAAAATTCTTTTTTTTTTTTTTAACCGCACAGAGTTTTTTTTTTTGCCATTTCCACCAGACAGTATCTCATCCCTATTAAATTATAAGCGAAATACGTACCATGTACATTGTGTTAAGTGTTACTAAATATTATAATAGTAATTATTATTATTGTCGTCAGTTTTTTTTTTTTTTTTTTTCATTTCGTGTAATATATATCGCGTTAGACAATGAAGCGAAAAATGATAGAAGAAAAGGTAAAAATTGCTCGTTTGTAGCGTGGACAAATTCTTAAATTTATTTTTTTTTGGTTTTTCTTTTCTTGGCAATTTTTTTGTTTTTTTTTTTTTTTGTTTTTTGTAATATAACACCGAACGAAAGATGTTGGCCCGAGGGACAATATTGTAAATTGTGTTGAAATTATATATAGTCATAGTCGGACAAAAGACGTAAAATATAAATTTATAAAAGAAAAAAAAAAAATTTCGAATAAATTTTATTTGTCATCGGAAGGGGATGCGGGCGATGAATATAAATTTTTATTATATCGTTGTGCGTATGATATACCGCATAAACAGGGTGCTCCGGAAAAAAGAATTTTTATCGTTTAAACGATGAAAAGGCTGGATCGAAAAGTGACGATAGAACGAAATTATTTTATTACTCGATTGAGATTTTTAAAGATTTTTTTTCTGATGTGTAATCAGCAATGTCCATTGCAGTCTTGTGAAAATATCGAATCCACGAGAACCGGTGCAATTATATAAAAATAAAAACAAAACAATCTTTTTACTGTTTTACGTAAACGAAGTATTCTATAAACGAAAAGTTTGCAGAGATGTAAAAATTTATTTGAAAAAAAAGCCAATACTCCTTGAAGCAAAATCATCGTCAGTATTTCAACAATATCTGTAGTCTTATTTGTTTATTGCATGGACGCACGAATTCGGATTTTACAAAAGAGTGGTAGAACTTTTTTTTTTTCTTGATAAGCAAAACATTTTAAAAGCGAAAAGTTTGCATCGATGTAAACAATTTTGTAAAACAAAGAAAAATTTCTATGAATTTTTAGAAACCAAATATTTTTTTTTCTTTCCTTTATAATGTAAAAATTCTTGATTCTGCAACATCGTGTATATATGGTATGCAAACGCACATAAACGTATATATATATATATATTTGTGTAAATATAAACATTATACATATCGTTACGAAATACCTGTAATAAAGAAAACTCGTAATACTTAATTGACTGACTTGGTAATTACTGAAGATCCTCCGACTATAATAAACTCCCTGACCCCGATAAACTTGCTTCATTGTGCTTTGTAAAAAAAAAAAAAAAAAAAAAAAAAAATCACGAGTTATAGAGAGGTATAATTTTCATTCTGAACAAAATTCAAACTGACAGCTTCGACTTCCTCAAATTTTGAGATATAGCGATAATTTTTCTATTTTTTTTTTAGTGCAAATAGAGTATCGGCGCAGGATTGTTTGTCTCCCAAACTCTGACGATAATTTATTCATTTTTTTCATACATCTCTGGTAATTTTTTCAAATTTCTATATTATTGAGATGCTTTTCAAGAACATGAACTTACATTTTGAATAAAAAAAAAAACAATCGAAAAATGAATGTTTGAACGTGTTTGAAAGAAAATTATCAATTTTTAGCTAATTTTACGGCATTTCGCGATAATAAATATGTTTTAAACAATCTAATCTTTTCAACTTTAGGTTTATGTTTCAATAAATTATATTATGCCAACGTATTTCAATTTTCACGATGATCGAACATTTATTTTTTGAGTTATGATTCCCGCAAAGCGAAAAAATATCGTTTCGAGAAAAACACATTTAAAGTTTCACAAACAAAAGACTGAAAGTCAATTGTGATTTTTAATGAAGTGATAATGAAGTGTCTTATTGATTAATCACCGATTCCTCATGAAACTCATTTGATGAAGCATCCAAAGTGGCTACTTTCCAAGATATATCGAGCTTGAATTTTCCCTATAAAAGAGAATAAGGATTCTCTGTAATCGCTGTAGGATAATTGGCATATTGAATTTGGCGAGAATCGTTGAAAGGTTTTGATATTTTTTATGAAATTTTGAATTTTTCGTAATATTTTCGTTCCACTATAATGTCCGTACGGGGGGGGGGCTTCGAAGCGACGCTATATTGTCTCAGGACTGTGCAGAGTATACATTGAAATTTATGGCTATGAATGTATACGAGCTTGGGTTTTCTTAGCGCGACATTTTAGTCGCGCTCCAACCGTCGTACCGCGAGGAACATTGGCTCGTGCTTGTGGATGAATCATCGTCGTAAATTATCGCATAAATCGTTTACGAATTGTACAAACGAATAACAAAACTCGATTGTTTGAAAATCTTCATTTACGAAATTTCGACTCGAACTACGCGAAGTGTGTCAATCGCATATGACTGTTGACTCGAGAAAAAGAAAATCAAGAACACACGTAATTATCCAACGAGCGATAAGATAGCACGAAAGTAAAAGGCTCCACAAAATAAAATATTAGTTTTGTGGAGCTGATCGTACATTTTTACGATTTAATTTTCGAGCTATCTTGGCTGCTTTTTAAACGTAAGTTTTTTTTTTCACCAAACAGTCGTGTATAACTAGAACAACAGAGAGCACGAGCCTTGACGAGTATCATTGGCGTGTAACGATTTAATTAATATATCTTTCGTTTTAATGCCGTATCACGGATTTTTTCAATTATCAACATCATCGGTTATCATCGAAATCGTCGAAAGGCAAAAAGCATAAACGCTTATAAAATCCTTGAAGAGAATATTTTTTAATAGTTACTCTTAAATTCACCCGAATTTGGTTCCATAAACTATTTGTATTATAATTTTTTTTTCTTTCTTGTTTTTTTTTTTAGTTTCGTTTCGGTGGAAAAATGCTCAAATATTTTATTCAAACACACAAATATATATATTTTTCCACATAAGCTCATGAAATATTCATATTTGAATAAAATTAAAGACTGATGAATGATGGAGAAAGTAATTTTGCTATCGTCTTCATTGTTTTCGTTTTAATGTGCATTTTTTGACATGAATTTTTGGAGAAAAACCTTTTTTTTTTGTGTTCAATGAAACGTTTGGGGAATTTTTATTGACATAACAGGGGAACTTGAGAAATAATAACGAATTATCAATGGACCAATGAAGCCGGTATTAGATTGAGTTTCAAAGTCCCTATAGGGGATCAGGAATTCTGTATTTCCCAAAACGCTTGTCAACATTTTTCTAACTCTTCAGGAGAGCGAGATCCTGATCGCGATACGAACACTTTTCAAAAAAAAAAAACTTTTCAACGCGAGGATGGAGAAGATCGAGGATCCTTACTTGAGACACTTGTTCGACGGTTCAACGTCGTTCAACGTTTACAATGACGAAGTTACGAACTTATCGGTAGGAGCTCCGGGACCTGATCTACTCGAGAATTGTGGCAAAATGATGATGAGAGCTACGCGTCACAGAATGGTGATTCAATGAAAAAGAAGCAATGCCTTTTTTTTTTTTCTAATAATATGTGTGTGATCTGTTAAGTACGATTTGAAAAAAATTTACGAAAAAGCTTTGAATAAGAAAATCCAACGTTTAAGGAGGTTCTTTAACATCAAATTTGGTGCGGCAAGGGGAACGCGATGGGGCGACGTGCGGAGCAGGTTGCGTTCGACATTTGTTTCACCAAATACCTTTTTTATTTGATTAATTTTTGCCATTACTCACGCTCAATTCTGTTTACAAGTATATTTCACAATCGGGCACGGTGGAGAAACTTTCTTTATGGGCAAATTATATCTACGAAGGTCTGATCTGTCGTTTAAGCGGTTCTTCGGGGAAACGTTACCGTTTTTTCACTCCTAAAATAATCTCCGATCATAACTTGGAATACTTCTCCCATAAGAGCCCACGTATAAGCGGGCATATTTAATGTTTTTTTTTCTCCTCAACTACGCGGTCAAAAAATCTGAAATAATTACGGTGCATTCCCAGTACCGGCACAAACCTTCCCTCAAATTTTAGAATCATTCTTAACGTTTTTCTCTGGGTTAAGAACCTCCTTAAGGATGGCTCTAGACGGAGAACGACGAGTTCGTTGTACATATTTGCAAGAATTTTTTTTTTCGCACCAAAAATTTATTCTTACATTTGAATATTTTTTACTCAAAAAAAGAGGTTTTAAAATAATAGAAATTTTATTCTTTTCATTTTTTTTTTAATGATTTACACTGGTGCTCTGGCCGCCTCTGAAGTTATAGGCCTGCTTTGTTGCTGGCCTACACGATATCTCGACTTTGAAGCATCTGAAAATAAAATTTCATGTATTTTACTAAAAAGTAGAACTACAATTTTATCCCGTACCAAGCGCATTCAGCCCCAATGCAAAAAAAAAAAAAAAACAAAACGAAATGGCGGACTTTTGTAAGTTGTAAAAAAAAAAAAGTTCAAAAACTTCAAAAGTCCGCTAATTCGTGTTTTTTTTTTTTATCGAGAGTGAACGTGTGCGGTACGGGATAAAATTATAGTTCTACGTTTTTAATAAAATACACTTGAAATTTTGTTTTCAGATGCTTCAAAGTCGTGATATCAAGTCGGCCAGTAACCGCAGCAGGCCTAATATAACTTCGGGCGGCCGGATCACCGACATAAATAATTAAAGAATGAAAATTACAAAAACTTTCTATCAATTCGAAAGACCTCGATTTTTGTGTAAAAATAAATTATCGTGTGAAAAAAAAAATTCTTGAAAATATTTACCCGTACCGGCGACGCCTGAATTACGTATTCACGAACGTAATTTTTACGAAATTTTCCTTCAACGAATTGTTTTTTTTTAATTCTTTTTTTTTTAACAGAAGATTTTGGGATAATTTTTTTTTTTTTTCAATTTTCCTCTCACGATGACCGAAGCACGCAGCCTATAATTTTATTCGCGCTCTCGCATCGTATACAGGAGGAAGAGGCAAAAGAGGGAAAGCATTATCTCTTTCAGTATGGCATAACGTCGGGATTGTGGGAGTGCAGGTACGAGATTGGAAAATTTTTAACGAGACGCTACGGCGACACCGTAGCGAGGGAAAATCTTGTTTTGACATGCGGCGCTAGCCACGGACTTCAATTATTGCTCACGAGCGTTTTAGCACCCGACGGTGTCATATTCGTCGAGGAGGTCACCTATATGATTGCTCTCGATGCATTCAAGCAATTTCCATTGATGAGAATAGTCAAGGGTGAGATATGATAATCCTATTGATTCAACTTGAAAATACCTTTTTAATTTTTCGTACTTTTATACTTTTGATTTCAATACTTTTTTAATACCGATTTTAATACTTTTGGAGGAAAAAAAATGCCTCAAAGTTTTTTTTTTTTTCTTCGCTCCTACCGCTCAAAACTTTAGGTTTTGGCATTAAAGAGGCCCGCTCGTTCAAGGAGGGCGCCGTAGCTTGAAGTTTAGAGGTCTCTCAACGAGAATTTAGGTTTCCCGTCTGATTCAACACGTGAAAAAAAATGTTTTTTTTTTTTTGTTTAAAATGATGTCAGGCAACCAAAAAATTGGCGATGTCTGTGTTTCTTGGCTTATTTGAAGATGAATCCGAATACCGTTTTGAAATTTTCAGGATGTATTCTTGAGATATTTTTCCAACGATTTATGAAATTAAACAAACAAAAAAAAATTGAGTTTTTGAAGCATCCGAAGTGATTGCTCCCCTGATTTCGTTAAATTATGATTTATTTAATTAATATTCTTGAATTACGCTTTTTCTTCGGATAAATCACATTTTTTGGGAATTAAAGCCATGATGAATAAAGCGTTTGCAAATTTTCAGTACCCATGGAGAATGACTCAATGGACCTCTATGCCCTGGAGAAACTCTTGAAAGAGGAGAAAGGAAAAGCGTACTTTTTGAACGACACAAAAATATTCTGGGCAATGTTCTACGCTATACCGACTTATCACAATCCGACAGGAATGACATTGCCACCGGGTAATTATTTGTTCGTCACGATGCAATTTTTTTTTTCGCATCCTCCGAGTCTTTTCGTAATTCAATTTTCAAAATTTTCCATTTCAGAAAGTTGCAAACGTTTGGTAAAAATTGCTCGCGATAACGATATCGCGGTGGTATGCGACGACGTGTACAATCTTTTGCATTATGGGAATGGAAAACCGCCGCACAGACTATATTTCTATGACGATCCCAGCGATACTGAGTACACGGGGGGAAATATTATTTCCAACGGATCGTTTTCGAAAATTTTGTCACCGGCCATAAGACTCGGTTGGCTCGAGAGCGGAGCGCGCGTCACAAATATTCTACGATCATCGTGAGTCTCACTGATTTATTCGGAAACAAAAAAAAAACGAAAACGAAAAAAAATGGAGCACTCATGCAGCAAGTTTTATCGTAGACTTTTTTTTTAAATCCCTTATAAATCGAGGATCACCTCGTCGGGACGGTTCGAATTGTACGCCAGCGAATGTAAATTGTAAGATAATTCGGGCAAAGTTTTTTTTTTTCCAATGGACATTTCACCAATTCTCAGAGAGCTCTCAGATATCAAATTTGTTTTACGTCCGACATTTTCAGATCTCAGTTCGTGTAATGCATAGCAAAATATACTTTACTGTATTTTTTTTTTTTTAATTACCGATTATTCGGAAGAAAGTAAATATGCTTTTCCACGTTCGAATATCCTCTCGATGTAAATACGCGAAATTAATTATCCTTCTTTTTTTTTTTTTTTCCCCCAACATCAATGATGACTCGATAATTTTGTAAAATAAATTTTCAGGGGAATTCTAAAGAGCGGAGGTGCTGTAAATCATTACGTTTCCGGACTAATAGCGAGCCTGCTTAATCTGCGAATGGAGGACGAATACGTCGATTTTCTGATAAAAATTTACAAGGTTCGAGCTTCGAGGGATCGAAGCGTAAGTGTTTCAGGTCTTGTAGGATTTTATGATTTTTTTTTGTTTTGTTTTGTTTTTTTTAGGAAAGAATGACGATCGTTTGCGAGATACTCGATCGATTATTGCCAAATGTTTGCTTTTATCGTCAGCCGCAAGGTGGATACTTCGTGTGGCTACATTTACCCGGAGGTAATTGATTTTTTATCCGCATAAAACGTGCGAAATGAGAGCGCGTGATTCATTGCATGAGAGATCGTAAGAAACGGAAATTGGAAGCGAAAAATAAAATTAGTCAAGCACGAATGTATTTCGTGCGCGCCGAGGGTTCACAATCATTGCGCTCAATAAAGACGTTATACCATTGACACGTTTGCTGGTCAATAGGTATTTTTTTTTTTTTTTTTCATAAAAACTCATAAATCTGACAAATCAATGACAATTCCGACATCAATGCAGTTTTCTGTCAAACTTCAAGCAAGATCTTGAAAAAGAAGGTAAAAAATGGCTCGTGGATTGTCGGCATGATTATCGAATTATTGGATAATAGGAGTTTTCGAGTTAAGGAGGTTCTTAAGGATTTTCGGTACGGACCGATGAGCGGGGCATGCATAAAACAAAAAAGAGTCTGACCGTTCATGCGCTATACCCGTGGATAGTGAGCTTTTGTTTTGGCTTGTAACTAATAAACCGGATGGACGAACCTATTGAAATTTGTCGACAGTCATATCAAAGATCTAATAAAGATCTGACATAAATTTTATGCGGGTGATAGTATTTCAATGGAACTGACAGCTCAAACAAATATTGCTCCCATTTACTCTTTCGTGTATGAGCCAAATTTTCGAAAATTATCTTTACAAAAACGACACGGTGGATCGACTTGAAATTCAAGCAGTCCACGTTTTATATATTTGTCACTTATTAAAAAAAAAAAAAAAATTGAGTCGATGGCAGCATTTTCAATAGGTGTACCGAAACTCCTTAACGTCAATTTGGTGCGGCAAGGGGAACGCGATGGGGCGGTGCGGGGCAGGTTGCGTTCGGCATTTGTTTCACCAATTACGTTTTCATTTTATTAATTTGCCATTACCTCACGCTCAATTCTGTTTACAAGTATATTTCACAATCGAAACGGTAAAAAAACTTTCTTTATGGGCAAATTAATATCTATGAAGGTCTAATCTGTCGTTTGAGCGGTTCTTCGGGGAAATGTTACCGTTTTTTTCACTCCCAAAATAATCTCCGATCATAACTTTGAAAACTTCTCCCATAAGAGCCTATCTATAAGCGGCATTATTAATGTTTTTTTTTTTTTTCTTCAACTACGCGGTCGAAAAATCTGAAATAATTACGGTGTATTCCTAGCACCAGCACAAATCTCCCCTCAAATTTTAGAATCATTCTTATCGTTTTTCTCTGGGTTAATAACCTCCTTGAGGCAGTCGTCTGGTGTAGAGGCCTAACACAAAAGGCGATTTTTGGTAATTTTTTTTTATAAGGAAAGAAACAAAGGACCTTCTTGAAAATTTTATTCTACTTTGGCACGCATTTAAAGAGTATAAAAAAATTTTTTTTATCGACTAATCGTCGCAAAATGGGGAAGTATTAAATTGATCATAGAAGGGCCTCGCCGCTGGAGTCTCGAACTGGCGAGAAAGATGGTGCGCTTAATTCTTGTTTGGAACGCAAAAACCACAATTATTTTTAATTTACATATATTTTTATTGTCGATGAACTAAAAAAAACTGAGAAAAAACCGTGAAACGATATTAATTTTCGAGCTTGAACAAATAAAGCGACGAATTTTACAATTTTTTCTTTCTTCATGCAATAAAAATAGTATAAAATTACTTGTTTTTTAAAAATGTTTTTAGTTCATTAAGGATGGTTTTTTTTAATAATCCAGAGAATGAACTTTGGTTTGGGTCGATAGGTCAAACAGTTTTTTTCCTATCGCGCCTGCAAGTTCGAGACCCCAGCGGCGAGGCACTTGTATCGTCAATTTAATACTCCGCCATTTTGCGACAATTAGTAAAATAACTTTTTTTTTACTCCTCAAATGTGTGTGTTAAAGTACAATAAAATTTTCAAGAAGGTCCGCTATTTCTTTCCTTATAAAAAAAAAATCACCATAAATCACCTTTTTTTAGGCCTCTGGACCACAGACGACTGCCTTAAAAAAACGGAAATATCTTCCGGAATTGTCGATAAACTAACTAATGGGTTGAAAAATAACGTTTGGTTGGTTGGTTTGCAATTCTTTTGAAAGATATTTCATTTTTTTCTACAATCTTCGACTCCTTCAATACCAAAAAATTTTTTCATTCTCTTTGTTTTTTACATTCCTCTATATATATATTTTACTATAATGTAATCTTGGATCTGAGATAAATTTCCATTTTCATCGATTTACGTTCGAAAATGTGGGGAAAAAATTTTTTCAATCAAGTACGCGTCACGCGTGACCAAGTTCAATGATATTTTTTTTTTTTGTTTGTTTTAATCGCAGGCTGCGACGGTGGAAAATTCATCGATTGGTGCCAGAAGGAATTCAAGGTAACAGCGATACCGGGACAACGATTTTCGATCACGGGGGAATCGAAAAATCATTTGCGCCTGAGCATTGCGTTTCATTCGACCGAGATTCTACGCAGAGCGGTGGAAAATCTTTGCAAAGCTTTGGCGCTTTACATGCGAGAAAATTTTCATGTCGAATCGACTTCGTGATTTGAGCGATAAAAAAAATAAAAAAAAAAAAAAACAACAACAATAACAATGATAATAAATAATTCACGTTCGTAAACGATGTACGAAAAGATTGCGAAATTTCATGACGAAAAAAAAATAAGAAACCGAAAAAAATTATTAACCGGAATGAACCGAAAACTCACGTGTGAATATCATCGCGATGCCGTTATCGGCCTCATTATTCTCTCTCTCTTTCTCTCCTTCCGTCCGTATTAGTGAAAACAAAATTTTTTTTTTCCAATTTTTTTTCACATACGAATGGAGTCTTCGTATATGAGGCATTCCACATCAACATGATCACTTTAAAACCTTAATATCTTGAATTTTTCCGCAATCGTCATATGCTATAGTACTCTTTAAAACAAAAATATTGTTATGTATTAAATTTATGGTGACATTGGAAGGGGTAAAATTACCGGAAAATGCGATTTTTGCTTGTATTTTCTCCCTGATTTTATTACATGGAAAAAGTGTGTCGGAGCGAAAAATTGCTGAGAATCAATTTTGTTGTGTTCGTTGCAAGGATAACGAAAAAAAATTTTAGAATGCAAGATTTTACATTTTTCATGGAAAAAAACTTATTTAAAGAACAAAAATCGATTATTGGACGATTACGACGGTTTAAAAAAATTTGAAATATTTTTTTTTTAATTCCTCGAACTTTTTTCAAAAGAAATACGTCTCTTTCCAGATGGAGAAATTCAATCCAAAGGCTCAGCAAAAAATAAAAAGAAAATTGAAAATAAAATTTTTATGCAAAATTTGAAATAAAAATGTTATATAATGCGAGGATATTTCTCAATATATTTGCGAATATTTTGTAAATAAATATTGAGAAATATACTCGGGTTATATAACATTTTTATTTCAAATTTTGCATAAAGCTTTTTTTTCCAATTTTCTTTTTTTTTTTGCTGAGCCTTTAGATTAAATTTCTCCATCTGGATAGAGACGTATTCCTTTTGAAAAAAATTAGAGGAATTCAAAAATAAAATATTTCAAATTTTTTTTAAACTGTCACAATCGTCCAAAAATCGATTTTTATTTTTTAAATAGGTTTTTTTCCATGAAAAATGTAAAATCTTGCCGTCTAAATATTTATTTAAATAATATTCGTCAATATTTATTTACCAAATATTCGCAAATATATTGAGAAATATACTCGCATTATATAACATTTTTATGTCAAATTTTGCATAAACTTTTTTTTTCCAATTTTATTTTTTATTTTGCTGAGCCTTTGGATTGAATTTTTCCATCTGGATAGAGACGTATTCCTTTTGAAAAAAGTTCGCTGAATTCGAAAAAAAATATTTCAAATTTTTTTAAACTGTCACAATCGTCCAAAAATCGATTTTTGTTCTTTAAATAGGTTTTTTTCCATGAAAAATGTAAAATCTTGCGTTCTAAAATTTTTTTTTGTTATCCTTGCAACAAACACAACAAAATTGATTCTTAGCAATTTTTCGCTCCGACACACTATTTCCATGTAATAAAATCAGGGAGAAAAAACAAGCAAAAATCGCATTTTCCTGTAATTTTACCCCTGCCAATGCCACCATAAATTTAATACTCATGAATATTTTTGTTTCGAAGAGTACTATAGCATATGACGATTGCGGAAAAATTCAAGATATTAAGGTTTTGAAGTGGTCATGTTGATGCGAAATGCCTCATATGTAAAAAAAAAAAAAAACATTCTAAGCAAACGGTTATTTCAGTCCGACGAGCCGAGCAATTCTTTTTGCTTAGTTTCGAGAATTTTTTCAGCGTCCTTGATGTACCGATCGCCGAGCGCTTCTATATGCGCCTGAATTCTACGACTCGTGTCCTCCGACAAGGAGGGCTTCTTCTTGAGATTCCTTATCTCATTGTTCCTAATGTCTTTGATGATGTCGCGACTTTTTATGTACAGAGCCTTGGCATTTTTCGACAAATTTTCTCTGTGTTCCTTGGTGACTCTGTAAAATGAAAAGTTTGCAAAATCACGCCCCGATCCCGATGAACGAATAGTCGCGGTTTCAGCAAAGAATGAATAAAATTTTGCTTTTTCAATTTGACGAAACGATGAATGATAGGAGGAAAAATGTGGAAAGGTGCAGATGGGAGATTTTTTTAGGATATTAAGGATGTTCGTCTGTTTTTTTTTTTTGCGGAACGAGTCGTCCGAGGGGTGTCCCTATGCTTGTACACGGGAAGTGCTCAGGGGTGCCAATGTCAAATTCTCACTCATCTCGGCCGGTCAATTTAACCTCCTTAAGCCTCTCAAAGTGGAATTTTGAAGAAACAAAAAAAAAAAAACAAAAATTGGTACCATGGTTTGTGTAACTTACTTTGGTATGGGAATGAAAATCGTTGTGCCGTCCTGCTGAGGATTGAGGTTCATGCCGCTTTTGCTGAGTGCCTCCAGCACTTGGGGAATCGCTTGCGGAAAGGACGTTACATTGAGTACGACGGTTTTCGGTTTTCGTACAATCTCCACGAGCTCTTGTAACAAATAATCTTGTCCATCGAAAGTAACGTTTACTTGCTCGATCGAGCCTGCCGCTGAGCGCAGAGTCAGGTGTTTGACGAAATTAGCTTTTAAATCCGACACCGACTTTTCAAGATTGAGGGTTAAGCGTTCAACGTCGACAACTTGACCAAGCTCATTTATATCGACCTGCTGCGGTTTAGTTGACTTTTTATTCTTCTTCTCCTTGTCTTTGCTCTTCGAAAGTACGCAAGTTGTCGCGAAACGTCGTGCATTCACTTTGACCGAGCTATCGGACAATATTTCCCCATTGTTTACGAATTGCGTCGAATGATATCGAAAGGTACGACAACAAAAAGCCCAATAATGCGTACGATCGTGTTCTAATATGGCTCTATTAACGAGATATTTGTTGAGACTCGTAGTTAATTTCAACGCAATCAAGACTCGCATTGTTTTATTATATTGCACTGAAGTACCGAAGAGATAAAAGAAACAAATTTAAGCAACAAACGAACAACGAACGCGGAGGTATTGTCGAGATGTGCCGGCTTTTTCAGGGCTGTACACGGGGTCGCGAAACCGTTGGCCATACGGCCATGTGATTGGCTGAAATTTCCTGATTGGGGAAAAAACGTCCAATCACGAATTTTCTTTTTAAACTGGAAACAGCCAATCTGCGCAACGTTCTCATGGCTCAGGTTAATGCGCATGCGCTCATTGATGTTTGCGGAAAATAAATTTTGGAGAAAAACTTTTATCGAGTAAGCAATTTGCCAAAATTTATCCGAATTTTATCGTTGGAGTAAGTTAAATAGCCGCCATAGAGATTACTGTTCTTAACGAGTAGACAAGTGAAAGATGCAGAGGAAAAGTTTATCACGCAAGCTATATGCAGTTCCTTGAACGGTACGCGGGCACTTTGACTCCGAAAAGTACGAGAACAAGGAACATTACATCTTTTGTTTTTTCGAGACATAATGTGCAGTGTTTTTTTTTTTTCGGTGAGCAGTGATTGAAAAACAGTACTTTGCAGGTTCGTCGCGTAGTCACACGAAAATCATTCGATTCGAGAATTTTTGTGCATTGATTGTATTAAAATGTAAACAAATAAATAAATAAATCGTATTAAAGCCACAAGTGAAATTGATCGCTGATCGCAACATCAATAAAATAGGTTAAAAAAGTTTGTTTATCCCAGTGTTGAGAAAATTCTATCGGAAAAGAGAATATTTTTTATACCTTAGCCTCATTTTTCTGATTCGCAATCTTTCAAAAAGTGCAAAAATGATTTAAGAATGTGATGAAATAACGGTGATATGATTGAGTGAGGTGACAAGTGATCAGAAGAGTACGGAACGCGGTGAATCCTGCCAGGAACGATTGCAGCGATGGTGCCCGAGGATTTGGAGCGATAAACGGTATTTACATTGAATCTATTTAAATATATTTATCATTTCGCACGAGAAACAATGTACAGATAATATATTGAATTTCGGGAAAACACCGAGAAGATATATATATACGAATTTATATGGATTCATGACAGACCCATTATATCCATTACTGATGAGTCGAACGATCTGAAAAATATGAAATATTGTAAAATCGACGGTAGCAATGTTTTCTGCGAAAAAGCCAATGTCTTACCTGGAATTTATCTGTTCGCCCGGAATGTAAAACGGATTGCAGACTGCATTGGAATACGCCACGTGCAGTTTCCTGAAAATCTATAAACATCCTCAAAATATAAACTCCAATTACCCTTGATTTATTGCTCGCGAACTCTGGGATACCGAGAATTCCAAAAAATTGAAAATAATATCGAGGAGCATGAAAAAAAGATTGTTTCGGTTTTTGTTACGATTCTTGGAATTCCGGATTGTTGAGTCGCGGATAATCGATATATTCTTTGAAACTGTAAGATTTACCATTCTAACGTCATTGTCGCGAAATGATGCAACGGACGACTGTAGAACTACAACAAACTTGATCTTTGTGTTGGTCGCATATCCAAATCTAAAAGTAATAGTTTGTTAAAAACCCAAAAATTCGTTCTCACATTTTCGGGGTGTTTACAATGAGCCGGGAAGTCATGAAGTCTTTAATTATTGAACATATTTCTGAAAATCACTAATTTTTCTACCCCAACGAGGTAGCAAGCTTCTGAAAGGAACTTTTCGATATGCTCGGTGAAACATGTAAAAGAATGAGCCGATCCAGTCGTTGGAAACGTAGCGAATTTAATATATTCTTGTATCGGCGCAAAGGTCATAAAATTATGTTACTTTAGTCTCGAAAAGACTTTAAGCCATGACATTTTGATAGAAGAAAATATTTTACATCCCGATTATGATATTGTTAAGCATGACGCGCAGAGTTTCTCATACATTTTGTGTTCTTCGGTTGAGAACAACAGTCCCAAGAATAATTCCCTTGTGTCGGTCGCCGCTTTGGTGCCAACGTTCAATTTCTCTTCGATAATGTCGATGGAAGTGTGAACCTTGTAATGAAATTGTAACGCAGTAGATTCCGCACTGCACTTTATGTATTTCGGTGAATTCTACCAAGAACAAAACATTATATTTTGACGTCACTCGAAGCCAAATTTTGTAGCAATTTACGATATTATATGAAAAAGTGGACATAACCTATAAAAATAAGTAAAACATAACCTGCAGAATGAGTTTCTGATTATTTACTCACGTCTTTGCCAATGACTGCGACGCATACAGCCATTTTTATCGACAATGCGAAATTAACAACATAATATGAAGAGTCTTTGTAGATTTCACGAATAATCTGCGTGAATTTCGTGAAAATCTGACAGTTCGAGTATGTTGCATCAAAAATCGTTCGACGTGAGATTGTCAGACTAAAATTTCGGTCTTAGCGTTACTTTCACACGGTACTTATTGAGAACTTTGCAACGACACAGATTAAAGGGGATATCTCAGAGAGACAGATGATGAGAGTTTAGAATAGAAAAGTACTCTGCACGAATGCAATGCATATATAGAAGAATAATAATTTTATTTACATCATAACCCGAAATAGTTTATGTTTCACGTATGATTATGTAGTTTTTTCTACACTCATTTCCGAAGGTTCCCTATAATATCTACGTTTCAGTGTACGATATTTTTTGAGCATGTAAAGAGCCTCGATCTCTTTTACAACGTATCGACCGTGTGCAATCATTTTTTCAATCTTATCAGGATCCTTCTCGTCCTTATTTCTCATAAAAGCGTTCTTCAGACCCGTACGAAAGTTTTCATAGCCCTTCGGATAATCTTTGCCCATGTGAAGTAGCTAAAAGTGGAGAATTTATCATTTATGAGGATCCATTTTCTATATGAGATATTTAATCCATTGAGCAAAATATCCGAACATTGGATTATGATTTTTTAATTACCGTTTTGTACAATTCGATAACTTTAGTTCTTTGAGCCATGATATCTATTATATGATAACGAAAAAAAAAAAAACAGAACCTGTGTTCTCATGCAAAGTAATGAGCATAAAAATATATGAACACTGACATATGAGAGCACTGAAGAAAACATTTCAAAGAGAGAGGAAGCCTAATAATGCTGTTTGGCCGACTGAAATTTTAACTATGTCGAAATAAAACACACAGCAAACAGCGCGCAAAAGGCCAGAAATAAATTCTGAGGTATGAATTTTGGAATTTTAGCGAGTCTTACATATGTGAAATTTATTGATTGCGCATAAAATTCGCCTATTACTGCGAGCTTAAAATAATGAGAAGGACAAAAAAATATAGTTGGGCCTCAGAAATGAAAGGTTGCCAATGGACTTCCAAAGACGTAAAAAATGTTTTGCTTCAAAATTTCGTTTCCATTTTATTGGACCAAAGGACGGTTTCGAATAAAAATGTACAATAGTTCTTGTTATCGACTGAAGAATTCACAATGGTTAGATAATCAAGGATTCTGTAACTCCTTAACATTTGTCGATTATGTTAAGGTAATTAAAGCCTATGAAAGTTCCGCCTTTCCCCTGGATTGCTCTTGCGATTGGCTGTTAATAGCTTGACGACACCGACATCTCTCGATATATAATGTGGTACTAAGGCCAGGTTCGGAAATTGGCTGACAGTACTGTCAGTACTAGAAAATCTATAGTGCAAGTCACGTATACTGTACATTTTCTAGTACTGACAGTACTGTCAGCCAATTTCCGAACACGCTCTAAATCCTCGCATACTGCTTATAGAGGCGGAATGGTTTTTTTAAATTTTCCTCGGATACGGTTGACTGCCAAACGATACAATTGATATGTTAGTGACGATCCAACGAATATGCATTAATTGAGCTCTACTTATGGAATGAAATCATTGAAAAATAAAAAAGTATCCGGCTCAATTCACCCATAAATTTGTTTTTAACATTATAGAAAGATAATTGACTCCCGAACGTTCTTATTGGACTACCAATTATCACCAAGCGATTAGTTACTGAAAAGTTTCGAAAATCAAAGCTGTTAGGCTAACATAACTACGTCAAGCATTTTCCTTTCTTTAAAATTTTTTTAAGCTGGCAACATTGGTTGTCCTATCATCTTTTACCTAAAGTAGGCAATGTTGATTATAGCTCGGTTGGTAAGAAGTTCTCTTTCTCCGGGACCGTTGATATTTCAGACGAAAATAAATTAGATTTTCATGCGCGATGAATAGAAGTATCCCTACCAACTTTGATTTGGACAAAAATATCAGCAGTCTCGAAACAAATCGGAAAACGTCGGCTTACCATGTGATTTTAACATAGAAGCCATTAAAGTCACATGGAAAACTCTGATAACAAAGCTGCGTTTCCCTATTTTTTTCCAAGATGCCTAATTTTTCGATCAAAAGCAGATTAGGTTTTCATACTTCTTTTCATCCTGCATGAAAACCTCATTTGCTTTTGTTCGAAATATCAACAGTTTCGAAGGAAATAGGGAAGGGGCTTCGTTACCGACGGGTGTATGCTACACATCGCCTTAAGCAAGCACAGTTGTGAAATGCTTCCTTACCTTCAGCAACCGTAGTTTGCTTCTGGCGAAGGGCCTCTCGCTTGGCGGCTTGAAGCCTCCTTGTCCCGCTTCGTCAGCTAGATGGCAACGGTTGTTCACTCCATGGGTAATACATAGGGTGACTCCCTTAATGAATTTTTCCATTAAATAATTTAATTAATATTGCCATCCCGTACTTTTTATTCAACAAAACCGTTAGCCCATACTTGACTATTGAACGTCTTTCCTATTCGGAGGCGCAAGTATATGCGTGCGATGCATTGATCTTGCAGGTGTTGAATCAGCGCAAATTTTGCAGCGATCAAATGATAATGAACGATGAGTAATGTTAGGATTCTTTGAGATATATACGAAAACAGTTTGAATTAGATACTATCGGTGACATCTTCATAACGCGTGTCCTGGTGCCAGGAAGAGAGAGCGAGACAGCCTATAGTTTATTCTCTGCTTGCGCACATCTTTCGCTTGTATGTAACCGAAGATTTAGTCATGCATCAGGTGGCCCGTGTAGCATACATGGACTCAGGTGTCCGACTACACTCGTTCCAGTGCCAGTAACTCGGTGATACTCGTACTACGATATCATGAATTTTCCAAAGATCAATCGCCCCTCGTTGATGGTGGTAAGTACTCATGGCGTCTCAAGATAACGTACGATTTAATTAAATTGAATTGCGATGAAGAAAAGAACAATACATTGCAGTTTCTATTGTCAACTATCGGAATCATCGAAACGATTGCCACTAATTCAGCGTTTGAACAGCAAGATGAACCCTTCTGGCAATTCGTCCTTCGCGAGTTTGTATTCAAAACGATATCACCGCCCTTACCCGACAACGCTCTGTACAAAAAGTTACAAGATGCTCCATTCTACGGTGGTTCATTGCCGGAAGCACACAATGCCGAAAGCGCGCTATTATCTCGCGGTAACGTCTATCGTCTGCCCGACGAACAATGGATTTTTTGCCAAGACGATTGCGAGAAATGTGAGGCCTGCTTGAAGCAAAAAAATCCAACAGTGAAGTGGACCCTGAGAAGAGTAAGACGTTTGACGAGCATGGGCTCACCAAAGTGGGATCTGCAGTTGACGGTTCTGCCTCAATTGCATGAGATATTTCAAAGTGGCCCGTCAGATCGGGGACCGGAAAATCACGCATACGAGATGAGAGACGAAGACGAGCCTGTACCGGCAAGTAGCCATGTTCTGTCAACCACTGACAGAGCAATCTTTCACAAGGAGCAGAGAAACCGGCTGAATCGGCTACCCGGTGCGAACAGCGATAGCAAAAAAGATTCTACAGTGAGATCTAAGGAAAATCGCCAGGCACACTCGAGAAAGATCAGAGAGAGGACCAAGAGACGTCGATCAAAGATCAGACCGATCGGACGACCAGGTCCGTTGGCGTTCTACTATCCGCAGGAGGACCAACCGATAATCAAAAATCCGACAGACAGACCTCGCGATGACGCGAACCCTCGTTTGATAATGGGTATCGATCAACACGGTGAAAAGCACCTAGTTCACGTTGTGCCGATTTATTCACCGCTCCGAAACGAAGGAAATTCCGGGTATTTTTCGAGCTATCGAGAATCTTATCAAATGGGTAATTCACCGCGTATCAGCAGAACAGCGCAGCCGTACTGGGACCAAAATGTCTATGATAAATTGATTGATCGAATCTTGGATTCCCTCAATACGAATAGAAACTTCATCGAGAAATTTTTGTTCTCCGAACGACTCGAGCCAGTGTCTCCTAAGGAACCCTTCATCCCTCCATACTCCACATATCCCGAGTCAATCAACGAAGATGAAAGATTCCAAAGTCGAAATGACGATACCGGTTACCATGACGGATCACCCCACGGCGCCAGTCGTTATCCCATGGAATCCGAGTATCAGGTGGATGAGGAGGACCAACAGTACAGACTTCGCGCCGATAGGACGAAAGAGGTAAACAGGCCAACGGGTGTACACCAAGATCAGAGCTCGATGATGGAGTACGAGCCCTACGGGATGTCTGAAAACGATCAGCAGCATGACGAACTATCTTCGCTCCGGGTGGACGCTGAACGCAGACGTCGAAACTCCCGTGGTGAACCGACACACTCATCATCCACATTTGGGCGTAAGGGGTTTAACGAAAATCATAACCAATGGAACTCGACTGATCAAGGGCTGGGCAATTCGCAACTGGAGATCAATCGGATGGATTCGCGGATCCAGAACTCGTCGATAGAAATTACTACGGTGAAAGTGCAAACCGGGGAATTAGGAGACTTTCTTTGATATTATCAGCCGTTAGCAACTTAGCCGAATAAAGTAGTCGGTATACTAATTCGATCGTGACAAAAATGCTCGTAATGACATTTCATTAGTTATGTGAATCAATAAAATGCTGTACCAAAGGCGAGAGCAGAATAAAACGTCCACCCAGCGATGCATTTATAAATACTCGATGTCTTGTCATACTATAAGCTGTGTCATACTTGTGAAATCGAATTATATGTTTTTCATCGTTGACGAGTGGCTTCTCATTTGATATCAGAGACAGTATCGCTTAAACTTTTTGCAGAACTAATAAGCTCTGCAAAAATGCTTAAGCGATCACCAGAGGTTATGCAGTTATTAGACAAAAAAGCAGCCTAACAACAGCATACCACTATATGCCTATACGTTATCTGCTGTTCAGGCAGAGAGTAATGACTAATCCGATCCTCGTTCGCGGTTTCGCTCAATGGTAATGCGATGCGTTTGATAGTCTGATGCGAATAAACATACGGGCCGCTCAAGCGTATGCGTCACTCATCGGTCTCGGAGATACAATATACGATGAGAATGAACGACGTTGCTGGTGGTTATGTATACATGTACATTTTGTGCATGTATATAATATATATATATATACGGAGCAGTCAGTGAGTAGGTTCTGTGGCTTAGTTCGTGTTTAATGTAGGCACTATAGGATTCGCGTAATTGCATGGCAATGGATATATGCAGAGGAAGGAATTGGGTAGGGTGAAGGGTATGTATTCCTGGATACTATAGAGGCTATATCGTATTCTTGCTGATATCCTTGCAGCCTTAGAACCAATGTACGACCCACCCGAGGTAGTTTGTCTGTATATATGTATAAAGTACGCGAGGATCAGGTTGAGAATAGCAGAGGTATGTCGGTGCTTATATTTAATTAAGGAGAATACGGGCACGAGTAAGAAGGAGAGGCATATAGCTATATGAATACAGGCATATAATCAACCAGACAGACGAAGAAGGACAAAGAGTTTCTCGCGAATCAGCGAGAGCAACTGTATATGAGGGAGTCAGAGGGAAAGATAGTTGAGAGAGGTAAGTCAGTGTTACTTGTCTAATTATCTACCCCTTCTGACTCTTTCAGCCCCTTCGAACAATTTCCTCGTTTTGCCGTGTGGCAGTTTTCCCCTGGTCCTCATCCAACACTATCAAGCCCCGCCGTAATCAAGCATATACTTTGCTTCGACTTTCTTCCTCTCGTCTGTTCGTGTAAAACTCTACGAAGTCACTTTGCTTTCCATGCTTGGTGAAGCAAGCCCATCTCTGTATGTATTATCCTTCCTAACATGCCGTCGGGAATAAGAACGGAATCGTGCCTACTCATATACGGACACCTCTTTCAAAAAGCTTTCAAAGTCATTCAAGCCTCTTTAACGCTCCTTTCTACCGAAGCTTATATAGAGACCCACACATTAGCACGCACACACGCACACACAGATATATACACTCGACGTTTCTGGGTTGAACTTTTTAATTGAATTCGCGTTTCGTGTTTGGTTGATAATTAACCTCGAGGGAAAAGTCGAGATGACGAGTGGCGGTGCGACGTACAGACCACACCGATTTTTCGGTAAATCCGCCAACAGAGTAGTAAAAACATCGCATCTCACCCCTTGAACTCTCATGAAAATGGTAAGCGTGCATGAGAAAGAGATAGAGAGAGAGAGAGAGAGAGAGAGAGAGAGAGAGAGAGAGAGAGAGAGAGAGAGAGAGAGAGAGAGAGAGAGAGAGCCGAGAGTGACAGAATGAGTCGAGTGTAGCCGTCTGGTTCTCAGCGTGTTTCGACGATAAGCCAGCACGACAACGAACGCGCCCTTCGTTCTTGGGGACGTAAACCCTCTATGAAAAGCGACATAACGCGAGAGAGAAGAGAGTGCTAACGTAGATGCAACAAAATTCTGAACGACATGTATATATATATATCATATAGTATGCTGCTCTAAAAGTATCGAACAGGTGGAGCTTTTCCCGGAGTCTCTTTCGCGCGTGACGGAAGATTGACGTTATCGAACAGCTCGAGCAAACACACAGAGAGTGTATCGAGGCATAGGCTTGCAGGCTAGGATGGATCAAAAAATATTAAATGATATCAAACAGAAAGGCGTAAGCCACACGATTCAACCATTCGAATTGTTGATGAGTCAAGCCCGTTTGTTTGAAAGCATTCGATCTATACGTACAGTTATACACATGTATAGGAAATTTTTTTTACACCGCAAGTACAGCGGAAAGACGAAGGCGTCGTAACGCGTTTTTCCTCACATATTTAAATCCTCGCGAACAAGTTCTCGAGCACTCTTGAGCTCGCTTCTTCGGTCCGTGGGAAAAGAGTGTCGAACTCTGTAACATCAATGGGGGGGGGGGGGGGGGGAATACATATATACGCTGTACATGTATTTCGTGACGTTAAAGAGCATTAGGGGTTGGAGGTATGGTAGGACGCTCCAAGATTTTAAAAAGCCGTGTGGTGTGGGTGGTCGAGGTATACTCGAGCTTTTCGACTCGCGAGATCGCGAGAAAAGCATTTTCGGAGTTGTTCGAGCGTGACGTGTATTCTATCAGACAGAGAGGGCGGGTAAAGTGTATATAGGACGAGGGTTTTCGGGAGAAGTAGCCCGGAATTGACGTAAAACGTAACTCTCGCACGCGTAAACGGGTAGGCGGTATTCCCTTTTCTTAATGCTTCCTCGTCTTCTCAAAGTGTACGCACGTACATACATACAGACTCCGGTTCGTTATTGTAGCTTGAGCGCTTCGGTGTATGGTATTTTTCACAGGAACGAAAAAAACCGGAAAGGTATTCGATTTTTAGCGTTTTCTCGTGAGTTTTTTTGTTGTGCTTCCGACAAAAACACGACGTGATTTGTGAATAGGTTTTTTTTTTTTTTTACAGTCGATGCAAAAGTAATGCACTTTTATGATAGGTGCTCGCCACCTCGTTGGGTCTGAGAATAAGCCGATTTTTTAATTCGTAAGATTTTTTGAATATCCAAAAACAGCTTTTTCAGGAAGAAGAATATTTTTACTGTGTCCCCGCGAATGGCTACTGAATAGTTTTAGGAAAATAAATACCTAAAAATGATTCTTATTTTTTTTTCAGTAAACAATGTTTTCTTCGTTGTTGCTCCAATAGAATTTGTTTTATATTCTGCGTGATTATTATCGACCCTGCAGGGATCACCCAGTTGCCCTAGTAGTATCCAATTCTGCGATAAATGAGATAAGCACGAGGAAGCTTCCGTCGATTCATTGGATAGTTAGGTATTATACGGATAGTGCTCTATGTGGGCGTACATGGTGTCTGTCAAGACCTGAGATACAGTAACTTTTAAGAACAGTTTCTGTACGCTCGGCTTTCCCAGCAGAGTGGAGGGCGGATCGCGGGGTATTATCGGCGGGCAACAGCGCAGCATCGCAGTTTCAAAGTAAGCGCAAGGGCGGTCGCGAGAAGTCTCTCGTCCATAAAGGTTTTTTTCCGTTTCTCGCGCATTTCGCTCCATAGAAATCTCCTTGACTTTTATCAAGAGGAGAGAAGAGTCATGAGTGCGAAAGGGATGGAGGGTGTTTTTTCTCCTCACGAAAACGTGGAGTCGGGAGGAAACGGGGGCCGCGATGCCGCGAGCTTTTTCGGCAAATGGAAAGAAGTAATCAACGATCACGGGGGTAGTTTTGGTGGTCTTTCCTTCTCGTGTTGTTTGAAAAGCGCAGGAAGCGACTCAACTTGGTTTACTATGGCGAATAAAAGCAAATAAATAAAATGAAATGTTCACAGGTAACAAAGAATTGGCCGATTTTCATCCGAGTTAATTTCTCTCGATTTCATACACAAGTAATAGATGAATGAATGAATGAATGGTAAATTTCAGTTAAAGCAAATTAAATTCACGTAATTCTAAAAGTCCGATTTTTCAAGTATACATTGTTTCCACATACGTTAGATCGAAAAAGATCAAAAAAAATATCTTCGCGGTTTATATTTTCAACTCTGTAGTATATATATATTCTATAGTACCTTATATTTTGAGATATTGAAGTGCGATCAATCATTGCCACCGGAAGATTTTAATATCGCAATTAATATAAACGTCCGCAAACTTTCCAATCGATCGAGCACGATTATCCGCTATGAAACTTTTCTCCGTTGTAAAAATTTCTCATCAAGACTACCACGACATTTTTGAGATCTTCGGGGGTTGAAGATAAATTGTTCTCCCGGTAAAACCCTCTCGCTCTGCCATCGTCGTATGCCCCTTCACCGCGAATTCCCCCGTCTCTTCTTGCTCGTCAGTTTTCATGGCATATACGCGCGGCTTCGATCCTCCTTTTAGAGAGGTCTCTGCTTGAAACGCCGGCGTGTGTTCGACTAATTACCCTTTACCCTTCTCGTCTCGTTGATCAGAGTCACCGAGAGTTTTCCCTCTCCTGTCACGTCACGGACTGAAGAGAGCGCTCGAAGGGATAAAATACGATTACGCAAAGCGCAGGATAAGTAATCAATATGGGGTAATCCACAGGAAGTAAAGAATATTTATTAAATTGTGTGACTTTAGAAGTTTGGGAATTCCGTATACTTGAAGTTCTTCGGGAAAGTTGACTTAACGTTAGAACAATTCGCATAATGATTGATCAATGCAACATACTGGGACGTGCAAAGAACGAAATTTTATGAACTGCAAGGAATGAAATTTTTGTTTGTAGGTTTTTTTTTTAAACCGATTGAAGATCAGATCGAGAATCCGATAATTGAAGTTTTTTGCACAAGATAGTCCGTACCGTATGGAGCTCTAAGCTCTGAGCCTTCCGAAGGTCAAATGCCATGAATCCGAATGATAATTTGGGGATAAGAGTTTATGGGTCTTATTTATTTAGGCCTGTAAACTTCACTGTAACTTCACCTTAAATATGCCGATAAGAATCTAAAAACTTCTTATAATTATTCTGCTGATACATCTGATTCGAAATATATGAGACTCAATTATTAACTTGCAATGAAAAAAAAATTCGCTCGAGTCGCAATTTCCAAATTACATCCCAAAACGATGAAAAATCGTTCCTCTTCATGTGGAATACCGCGTATATAAAGATTTCACCCCGCGAGAGATGAAGGATCGGAGGAAAAGCGCGAGACGCACGAGGAGATTGGGTTCCAAATCGTTCGGCCCAGCATCCAACGATGTTTTCAATATCCTGTAAGAGGAATCGCAAAAATTTCGGATATTAGTTCGAGACGCACGTCGACCGTAATCGTGTGTGAGCAGAGAGCGGGGAAAGCTCTCATTCTCTCCCTCTCTCTTTCTAATAAATATCGCATATATTTCTCTCTCTCTCTCTCTCTCTTTCTCGCCAAGTGGTGGGCTATATAGATGCTGATGTTTACGGTGGCCAAGAGCGATAGAGCTTTAACGCAGAGAATTCTGTACGAGAAAGTGCTCGTGGCTTCCTGTGAGAGACTCCTGGAGCCTCTCGGTGAAGCACGAGAGCGAGGGCTTCTCTTGAATCTCACTGTGTGGTGTGTTCTATCCCAAGCCTTTGAGCTCGTGCCAGAATAGAGAAAACGTTCGACATATGAAAAATAAAAAGGAAACGAATCACACGGGGCGGGGGGCAAAGAATGAGAGAGAGAGAGAGAGAGAGAGAGAGAGAGAGAGAGAGAGAAAGAGCGAGATATCAGTTGATCCCTTGCGCAAGCTCTTTTAGCCTCAGACGTTTGCGTAATAGAAAACGAAATGGGATGTCGATGCAAAGCGTGTTTTGTTTTTCGGCTGAATGCCTGGCCAACGCTAGAACCAATCCCTCGTGTGTGGGTCGGCTGCGCTACTTTTCCTTCTACTCGAATTTTCCACGTCTTTACGACACGGCTTGTGTCGTCAAAGAGCACGGAGTTCGCGCGAGAAAGTACACCTGACGAGATTGACGCTGGGGAAAAAAAAAAAAATGTTCGCGTCGTACATACAATGTGGAAAAGGTTGAAATGATCTAAGAAGCGAAAATGTGTCAAATGAAACGGTAATGTTGAGCAAGATAGGAGGAAAAATTTTAAAGTTGTTTTTATAAAAATGCATGCCATTTTCATGCAGCGTTTATGGATTCTTCGTTAATTGTAAATATACGTCTCAGTAGATTAGACTTGACTGATGATGAATCATTCCTCTGGGCGTGTGCAGATAAAGCATCGTGGGCTCAAAATACATTTAACAATTTGTTGCATGCTCGATGTTCACTTTTTTATGACAACGGGAGATAAAAACGCGATGATCTAAACTTTCTCTCTCTCTCTCTTTCTATTTCTCGATTGAGGAGATATGGCACTGCATTCGCTTGATATATCGACGATTCCTCGTTGCAAAACTAGTTTCTCTCGGATAAACGAGAATGCTCTCGTCGCTTAATCAGGAGAGTGCTCTCGCACGGGGAGGGTTCAGATCGAAGCGCGTTTTGACTAGCGCGATGCACTCGGAATGAAAAGCTCGAAACAGAGAGATGGCATACACATGGTGTAAAAGGGGAAATCACAGTTTTTAAATTAACGGATGAAATATACCAATGTTGCGAACGACCATGATATACAAACTGTACCGCGATAGGGGAGAGATCGGTGTGCTGTGTGCTAGGGGTCAATCGGATGATATGCCGCTACGCGATCGAGGGTAGTTTGCATCGAATGCTGTATATATTAGAGTGAAAAAAGGCTCGATCTATGACAAAGTCAAAGTTGTACATTTGATTGATCGTTCTCAACATTATTAATCTATATATTATATATATGCATATGGGACCTGTATCGGCGGAAGGTTTTCTGCAGTTTTCCTCCGTCCTCGGTGAATGCGATACAGGGTAAAATGGTATAGGAGCGATGCGGCTGCAGACGTATGATCGCGAGGAGGAGTATATATACATAATATTCTACTGAATATTTTGAGATTATTTTTTTTTATCCGTGACAGATTTATGTTTTCGTGAATGAAAGATTGGACCGAAGATTTTATTTTTATCAATTGATTAAAAGCCATCAAGATCAGTGACTTTTGCTGCAATGTAAAAATGATGTATTACGAAAGACACAATTTAACTCCAAGCGTGGTCTTTCATTCATTAAATAACAAATCCGACAAACTCCTCGAAATTCTGATGCGATTATGGCAGTAAACGACGATTGTACATGTAACCCTTATTAAGGGAGAGCGATAAAAAGAGAGAGAGAGAGAGAGAGAGAGAGTGTGGGGGGGGGGGGGGTATTAGGAGCCGAGTTGACCGTGTGGTAGGGCGGATAATCGAAAGGGCCGACACTGAGGGTAGTGTTATACATTTAGGGGTGTTTAGAATTTTTGAAATCCAAAGTATCTAATCCACGCTATTCGACATGGAAGGTGATGCGGGTTACGCCATTTTGCTTTTCACCTGTCGATGTGCATATAGATCGACTGTGGGAAAATGAAAAGACGTAATCGACGTAATTTTGAGTATTATGTGGTGTGGCTTGTGCCCTTTTGTTTACTTTAGCAACCGAGATGTACATAGTACATATATACAGTCAAGAATAGCGAAGAGCAATGGATCTTGCTCAATACGAGAGAGAACCTTGTCGAAAGGCAGATCTGGTTTCCCAATGGTTTCTCTGTGCAAGCTTCGCGTGCTTCACCGTTTGCGAAAAGCCAAGCCTCAGGATCCACCAGTAGATATATTTCTCTCTCCTCTTTCTCTCTCTCACTCTCCTCTTTCTTGCTCTCTCTCTCTCTCTCTCTCTTTCTCTCTCTCTCTCTCTCTCTCTCTCTCTCTCTCTCTCTCTCTTTCTCTCTCTCTCTCTCTCTCTCTCTCTTTCTCTCACTTCTTTCGTCTTCGGGACCACGTTACTTCCGAGTCGACGATGCCCTTTGATCTTCTCCTTGCGTCGAGTCTAGACTCTTCGTTCCTCCCTTCCATCCATACACACATACTACGATCAGGCTCCACGCGAACTTATACATGCACTCTTCGTCTTACCTTTTCGTCCTTCAGAGTCTTCTCCTGGTGTGGAGAATTGCAATTACCGATTCTACCATCCGCACTGGGCATGGACGATAAATGATCCAGCATTCCGACTTATCGAAACTTTACCGGAAACTTTATAAATAAATACTACAGCAGAAAAAATTCCGATTTAAATCTCGGTCACGCGTTACCAAAAATCATTTTTTGCTAACTAACAAAATGACAACGTGAACAATTTTCGATTTTCGTTATATCGTTTTAAACAGGATTCTTCCGGACTTGATCACTTTAGTTTAATTACAAGATACTTTTCTTGCGACGATATGATTTAATTGAAGAAACTTTATGACAAGCAAATTAATAAATTTGTTTGTCGTTGAAATAGAAGAAATTTGGCCCGATCGAAATAAAATTTATTGAAAGACAATATATTGATTTGTAATATATTTTGTATCGATTGAATTAATTATTTTTTTTTTCTATTTTTATTTTCTGCCATCCTCTAACCTTTCTCTCATTATATTACGGAAAATGCCAATATCATTCTAGAATTTTGAAACTGCCTGAAATATGAATGTGACGCAAGACACATTGTTCACTCGATTATAATTACCAAACTTTCTCGCCTTATCAAATCATCCTTCAAAAATATCCAAGTGCCGCAGATATACTTTGGATTTATCGAATGTACTGTGCTCTTGTCACCGGAAGTGACTCGGTTTATATTGATCGTATCAGAAGACGAGGGAGCATAACTAAGGGAGGATGAGAAAAAGTTACTTCGTGCAGTATATATTGCGGTTTAAATGGAAATATAACAGCATGCCAGACAGGCCACGCGCGGATTTCAATTTCCCCCATCGTGCGATTCGTCATGCATATATAGTCGCGGTAATGGACGGTTATAGAAATGCGACTATATATATATATATAATATGTATGCGAAAGTCTAGCGGTCCATCTGAGAAGTGAGACACGGAGGAAGTTTTCATAATTCAACCAAGCTCGATTTCCCGTTGTATACGGCTTCGTGTTGCACTCCGGTCGCCCACTGCGACCGGGAGCAAGCGTGCATGCACTTACACGGTACTTATATGGTATATTCCCTTATATGGTACATCCCTTTATATAGTTCATCCCCTTTTTAATTAATTTTTCGTCTCCCAACTGCGAAACAAAGTTCAAAGGGATGGAATAATGCATAACATGATAATTAAATTCGTAGAGTATTTTAAAAACTATTTTTACAGACTTTCGTCCATATATTTATTTAGGACGCATGTAGCGGGAAAATTGAGTTATTCAAATTTTTGCAAAGTATATCGTTCGTTTCGTCTATATTTCTGGTGAAATTTTAATTTTTAATTACACGCTTGCTTTTTTGACAAATATTATACTAATTTGCCGAATTGACATTCTATATTGAGGAACGGCATACGGAGGAACCGTTAAAAGAAATATTAGTTTACCCTACAGCTTATAAATATTTTCATTGTAATCAAATTTAACCGATTAAACCAACTTATCTGTTGTGAAGTTCTATCGTAATAATATCTGATTTTCATTGTAATCAAAATATTTTAGTTTTTCAATGATGACTATTATCCAGAATTAATAATCGTCAATCGACGAAGTATCGTTCAACGAATAAAACAAACGATCGTAAAACAAAAATTTAGACCAACTTGTATATATACGAATTATGTGACAACAAAAATTTCAAGTTAACGATGAATGATTTTCGAGATTTTTTTTATTGCTGCTTCTCAAAGCTCCAAAGCTACGAAATGCACGCAAGAACAATTTTTATCTAGCGATACATTTTATTTTTTTTCACGTCGACGGAAAAACCGGAAGTGTCAAAATCAAATATAGTCCCCGGAGGTTACAGAAGATCTCTGGCACCAGGGAAAAATCATTTTTCACTGTAAATGTAGAAGCTTAGATGTATTATATATATATTTATATATATGAATGTCATGTACGGTGAAAGGATTTATTTGTCTTTGATTCTTTTTGTCGCGTTCGATTCCATTTAGCCGCACCAAAACCATATCGTTCGCGGAGATTCACGACTTCAAAGTCTTTTCTCTCTATAGGCGTCTTCGACTATACCATCAAGTATATGCGACGTATATATCCTCGAAAGAGATGAAGAAATCATTGTGCAGTGAGCGGAAATTGAAGTTTTCACGTGTGCTCGGAGTTTTGCGAGATGAAACATAGCCATTTGGCGAAGATGCGAATCAGGCAAAAGTCGTCAAGTACTAAATTGAAATCCGCAAAGAAACTAAGCGAACAGCGAACATAGTAAAACAGAGAGAGAGCGAGAGAGTCGGAGAGAGAGAGAGAGAGAGAGAGAGAGAGAGAGAGAGAGACAGAGGGGTAAAAAAAGAGGAGGAACTATCGTTTTGTCTTTCTCGCGCTCGTAACAGTTTAGGTCCAGTGAGATAACATTGCGAGGAGAAGAGGAAGAGAGATAGAGAGAAACACATTTCGTGTATATACTGATTCTCGCCACTTTTCCTATCCGCGTTTCGAGTGAATAAAGCCGGGCGAGAAGTCAATTGGAAAAGTTTTTTATTGGTCCGCGCGCGCTTTAGGAATTCCGCGCTCCGCAAGCCCATATCGCGTTTTTACCTCCCCTATGGCTCGTTTCTCTATCTCGCTCTTTTTTTTTTTTGCCGCTGGTTAACGGCCCGAATTGTTTGTCCGATTGACTTGGGTCTCCGGGCTCAACGAAAAACAGTGATATTCGAGCATGGCCGTAGCCTTTTCTTTTTGTACTTCGCATCGTGGCGCAGAACAGCGCATAAGCCGGTATTCGGTTAATATAGGTTCATTCGTCTGTGAAATCAAATGCCTCCTGCCCATTCCAGAAATCACATTATACCGATTTTCTTAGTCACACACAAGAATTCTGGATGGTTTTTTTTTTGCTGAATCATAATAATAATAATAATAATAATAATGGTAGTATTGGTAGTGGAAGAAAGGATCCTTGACCTAATGACATAAAGTATGTATTATCATTATTATTATTATTATCTTTCGGTTTCTATATTATTTTTCAATGCCTTGATATAATAATAATAATAATAATAATAATAATAATAATATTGGATTTTTCATCTTATCACGTCAATTGGGTGTTAATAAAAAGATGCTTGCATGGATTTTTATCGATTTTTTGACATAATACATGGAAATTTGGAAAACATTTTTTTTTTCCATCGTCGCGAAACGATCTGTCACTAATCCGAATACAGTCGAATTTGGTTATAAGCAATCCTTCGGGGCTGTAGGGGGAAAAAAAAACGCCGAAGAGTCGTAAAATCTGGCTCCCCCACTACAGCGCATCAATGTAGCGTTCTTAATGTGTGTGAGTGCGTCGGTGAAATGCGCAATGCTGCTGGTTATAAGCAATTGGCTTGTGGTGGGGGACCGCGCTGAGCGGACTCGAAAAAAAATCGGAGGGGAAATTGCTTATAACCAGATTGCTTATAACCAAATTCGACTGTATATTGTAACGGTTTTATTTTAATTTGAGTAGATCTCTCGTATCCCCACATCGACGAATTATATCAAGCACGTATTTTCGCCGTGGTCCTAATAACCAGCAATATATTATATGCATGTGCGATGCCGTGCAAAAAAAAATTATCGGTATACGGCCCGAGTCATTTGAAAAAGTAGAATGAAAGCGAGCCGCTTCGAATTTTACCTGCGAACGTGTTGCTGCCCGACGGTGATACTCGAAAAAAAAAAAAATGTCCAAACAAACAAGGGTTTGCGTAAATATGAGTTTTCCTACGCTCACGCAGAGACTATTTTTTTTTCTCGCTACAAAATGAAATTAATTGCGACAGGGATGCGTTATATCCGAACAATCAATGTCCGCTTTATAGCATTCCCTCTCTCTGTCCCTTTCAATCCCAGAAATACATTCGGAGAGCCATGAAGTTCTCTATCGATGATCATTCGTTTCAATTGCATTACTGACATGCGAGTGAGAACCGCTTCGTGTAAAAAATAAAACAAAAATTACAAAAATTTTTGCGTCCCATATTGTATAAAATTTTCGTCTCGACTATGCACGTCCGAACTATGTTATTAGATTATTTGTGTGCACAGCATTTACGCAACACGGTTATTTCGGGGTGAAACCACGCACCAGGGACTTGTATCATTTTATTTTCTCCCAGTTTGTGACCCAAGCAAGCATTGAAAACGTCCTTCGACATACTTTTCCATTTGTTCAAAATTCCTCCATTCCCATGGGTAATCGATGAAACAGTTGTAATCGTAGACCTTTTTTTTTATACATGGCATGTTTAACGAAAACCGTGTCCATAATACTTTATACTCTGTTTGAAAGACTCAAAAGCTCAATGATCTCTTTTAAAAAAGTTATAACTTCGTGACAATAATGTATTATTATTCGCTAAAGGCTCATTGTACGTTATTTTTGTGAGAATGTTTTAGACGACGTTTCTTGAAATATACTAAATTTGAGATTTAACAAAAATACATGGAAGAAGAAGAAGAAAAAATTCTATACATGAAAAAGTTGCAGTTTCGAAGAAATTTGTGAAAGGCATGTTTTGAATTTTTTTTTTTACAATAAAGGTGTTTAAAATATACGAAAATTATTGGTATCGGAAATATGGCATGTTTGATTGTGCTTTCTCACAGAATATTCTCTGATTAGTGCTGCTGCGGATAAGAGAACTTATTTTTGTTGGGTCGGTTTGAATTCTCATTCCCGAGATACATTTCTTTTTATGTCGATATTTTTATATGGAAAACCTCTCGTACATGAACTTATATATACAGATATCTATTCGATGTAAATATATATGTATAATAGTAGCTTGTCGCATGAATATTCCGATCGGCCTATGGGAAATCACGCTCGGTGAATGAATTTATTCTTATCCTCTGTTCCCATTCGATACTCTATTAATTCGTATATATGGAATATTTTCCTCGTTCCCTTAATTAAGACACACACACACACACTTACACACATATATGTCGATATAAATTGAAATATCTCTATATTGTCTGCAATGATTGTAGTGCCAAATATTCCCTTCGCGGTTAAACGAATTAGTAAATTCTGCATCCAATCACTTAGATTTTCTTGTGCGATTGTATAATTTGTACTGTGCTCGTACAACATTAGTTTTACGCAATAATGGAATTTACGTTTTGTCAATAAACACACCGAAAATATCGAGTCACATTGACACTGTTGATTCTTGCCGAGTGCAATAATTCCGTAAGTTTAATGCATACATTTCATTACGAGTTACATCACACAAAGTGGGATGATTATTTTTTGTATCCAAGGGATTTTCCGCGCTTGTTTACTTTTTGCGAATGGTACGAAACAAAAGCAAATCTAATAAAAGCTTGAGAAAGCCAAATTTGCGAATCTACAGTCGATTTCTCGGCCAGCCAAAGCAGAATACTCACATGGAATATTCTGTGTATAGATATTATATACATTAATTCATTCGTATTCATGCGTTTATGTATATATGTGCGCGACTAAGGAAACAAAAAATTCACTCTAGAATGAGCCATAATGCAGTGAAATTAGTGTATACTAATTGAGAGCGCATGTCAAACGTTTTATCAATATGTATTTATCGCCGTGTACAACGCGAAAGCGAGAAAGTAGTGAGCTCATGCGCGAGCTATTGATTTATGCGTCCCGGTTTCCGGTTTGTCGAACGAAAAAGACAAACCGGCGCGCGCGATCATTCATAAAATTGATCAGCATCGCGGGATCGGAACCCAAACGGGGGAGGAGGAGAGCCTACGGCTTGATTGTAAATTGTAAGCAATTTCGTAATTGCGTGGACAAAGCAATTAAGCCGTTTGACTGGTTATCTACGACACAGTGAGAGATAAAGAGAGAGATAGAGAGATGAGCTTTTCGATAAATGCGCACCGCACACTCACAAATTCTCCCTGCACTGTATCGATAATATAACAATACCTTGATGGCATTCCCGCTTGGCAAACACCGATTGATAATGCAATTTGGATAATATACCCTTGTACAAACCACCACCCCCCCCCCCCCCCCTGTTTCAATCCTCGCGCACCTTTATCGAGTCAACGTGTCGTTATCCACCTGGAGCTGTGCACAATAGCAATAATAGTTCAAACACGTTGCTCTATCGACTACCAACATTATTAGTTCATTTTACGTTTAATTTACACGCGGAATATTACAATCGTTGAATGACCTCATGAAAACTTATGGCCTTGGGATATGTCTTGCACTTTTTTTAGAAAGCAAAAGAGAATAACAACTCTACGAAATATGAAAATAGTAATGATCATATCTATTGAAATTAACCGTCGTATTGTGCCTTGATATTTTACAGCGCAATAAACTGTCACTCAATCTAAAATGCGTTTCTAGCTCAAGAAAAAAAACCATTCATCTCATCACGTAGTTATTTACATGAAACGACAAAATCCCGTCTAACTTATTCCCTTATTGGCATTCTCATAGCATTTCGCCGCCTTTACTTACCTCTTTTTTTTTTCAAGGAAAGAAACATTTGAGACAATTGAATAAACGTAACTTTTTGTGACGAATAAATTGTCGAATTCTGTTGTGCGCAAAGAAAACTGAAAAAATGGATGAAACACAGAAAATTGACAGTTTTTTTTTGTTTTTTTTTTTTAATTTTTATCACACGAAAGTGGCCAAATACGATGATTTTATTTTACCGACGATAAAATTTATCGACGCATATAACTGTTACGGGAGATGGTACATTTTTTTTGTCCGTTTTGTTTGATACGGCTCGACGGAACAATTTTAACGCAAATGAGAAATACCCTCTCACGGTAGGATAAACAAGCGAGATAAAGGATTTATGGGTACGCGGGGAACAGCTGCCATAAAAGTCTCGGGTTGTTTCCAATCTGTCAACCGATGCTGCGCTCCGGCGATACATATAAGCGTCGTGCGTATCTATGGCTTGAAGTCAAAAGGGCGCATTTATCATGGACATGAGTATAAATTTTACGACCTATTGGCTTCTGGGAAATCGATATGCGCTATATATATATATAAACTCCCGCGTATAAACATGGATGAGATGAATCTCCATCGTTCGTGTGTAAGCCGGCTCTGTGTGTGCAACTCTCTTCTGTCTCAACGAAGAAATATCTACGCGTGCGTAATGCGGGTATTATGTCTCACAGTTCGTGGACCCTGCACAAATAACGTATGTGTCGTGTTCGTTCTCGTAGCTTCGAAGCAATCACAATATTGGTTGTTGCCCTATTCCATTACGAGTCGAACGAATGTGAAACGTCATATATAGTATCTCGCTTTTCCTCTGTTTCCTTTTATTCCCCTCTATTCTTTCCTCTCGAAAACCGACGAAACTATATGGAGTCGTAGCCTGCATTTTGACCCTCACACTGAAAAAAATGGTTCGGGATTTACAACAATACTGTTATTGTTGGCCAGTTATAGGTATACTGGTGAAAAAATATTGCCCCCACAGAAAATGCAGTAGCCCTTTTAGAAAATCCCGATTGCCGTAAAGTTCATACAAATATGACTAGTGAAGTATTTCTAATTCAACAATAATATCGCTGGTGAAAGCAAAGCAGTTTTGTCTACGGCGCCTATACTGCGCCTTTGTGGACGACACTCAATCGTCTGGCTAGCTTAGTCATTATAAATAGCTGGAAATTTATCGTTTTTGTAAATCAGCCATACTAACATAGCTCGCGAAACTACACTGTATTGTTCAAACAGCTGTAGTAGCTGATTTTTACATGCCTAGCTATTTCAACCATATAGTATGGCTGCGAGAATAACGTTGTGACACATAGCTATACTAATATGGCTCGCGCAACTATACTACGTTTTTGGAACACCTACAGTAATCTATTAACGCGTGGTGTCCATGCCTCTGCCTCGCGCGAAAACGAAACCTCGCTACGCAAAATTTGATAATGAACGAGTTTATGAAGAAGAAACTGAACGAACGGAATCTTGATGAGCTTATACCAACATTTGAAGGTAAGTCTGTTCTCACTTATCTACGGAATATGTAAAAAAGGACTATTTTTTCTGTTATATAAACGCCAATCGTATAACAAGCGAATTTTTGTAGGTTAGGTCAACTGTCATTTTCCTGCAAGGAGAGTATCATATGTCTCCGGGCCATGGATTCTCTCAAACTTCCAGGTGTGTTTCATTAGCTCTAAAAATCAAGTCTCTTTTGCAAAATATTTATGTATGAATATCATTATCGATAACAGATGATTAAAATAAATATTCATGATTATGAAACATATTGGCTGAATTTTTACTGTGACCCGAATATCCCCTACTATATATACCTACCTATACGAGTATAGGTAGGTACAATATCCTGTAATTTATCTATATAAAATGAATTTATAATTCAGCCATATTCTTTTGGTAGTATGGCTGGTACGTCTACCTCGTATGCTAGCGTTTATAAAACAGCTCTACTAGTATTGTTGGTATACAAATAATTCTGCCTACACTGACAAAACTGCTATCCACGAAACAACATTGTATATGCTTGCTTCGGCTATACTAGTATGGCTGGTGTTCGTCTACCTCGTATGCTAGCGTTTATAAGACAGCTATACTAGTATGGTTGGCATACGCATAACTCGTGATGGTGAACTCAACCATACTATGGTATTGCTGAAATAGAGATACTTGTCAGATTCGCGGAGCTATTGGGTATATGTCTGTCATGACATAGTGGTATGCTTACGCCAACGATATTGTGTCAGTCATATTTGTATGGCTTTATTACCTAGATGGTATGGCAGTAGCGTATTTTCCCATATAATATGGCTGAAGCAATAATAATTATGGCTCGAATCGGGAAACTTTTTTTTCAGTGCAGAACCGTTTTTCCGTCAAAAACATCATTTTTGTCCCTCGCATTCAGTTTAAAGTACAAATCATCGTCAATTAGTCTACGTGTGAGCTCTGCCTCGGGTTTTTTATGTCAAGTTTATTTGTGGAACTTGCGATTCAATAGAAACAAGGTGTGTCAGTGATCTTTGAGCTAAGTTGTCAGTCAAGGACGGCAGATTCCAAGAATGTTATCGCCATCGATCAACTTCATCAAAATTTCCACATTGTTGGTTCCTTATAACTTTTAAAAATGAAGAGAGAATAAAAATGAAGAGAGTCTCGAGTCTCACGAGAGCAAGCTCCCGAAGGGAAGCCTCACCGCATCGCTAAGCCTTGAGGTAATAGGACAGAGAGAACGAGAGAGAAACAGAGAGAGAGAGAGACGAGGACGAGAGATGATACTTTAACAAGTGGAGTAACAACTGGGTGCGAAAGACTACATATATATATGTATATATGTACATAGTATGACGCGGTAATGGACGTTTCAATTATGCATTCGTTCCCTCGTCAGTGGAGCTAATCAGTTATTTACACATTCCAAGTGGGCGTGAGGCCGGTGTCAATGATTAAGAAGGCAATGGGAGGAACTTTAGCGAGCGGTATTTAACTTCCTTGAGCTCGCTCGGGTGCGCTACCGATGCTAACTCAGCCTCCTGCCACTGCGTGTGCTCACCGACTCCTCGAAGGGGTGCTCACACAGGAGCTCTCTTTACTCTCTAATACGTTCATTCGTACATACATGTAACACACAGGCAGGGGTTACAGAATAGTGAAAGCTCCAGCAGTGAAGAAAACGGCGATGCTGAAGTGGCGGAGAGTGTGCGGTGCGAACTACGAGAAGAGACGCGCTTGAATCACTTTCGAAGTGACTCTCGTGTACTCGCTCAATAGTCTCTCTCTCTCTCTCGCTCTCTTGCTTTCATCACAGTTTCCACGAGTACACGCGGAAAGTTTTAGCAGTACACTCTTCTGGCGTTTTCTCTGGAACTTGTCGAGGATCTTTAGCAGCGAAAAGCTGGGAAAATGATGTCCAACATGGGCAATGATGTTTATCCTTATGATAAATCTTAATCTTCATAATTTTTTTTTATTTTCAAATTTTCAAGGACTTATACTCGCGCGTATACATCTCGTTGACCGCAAATCTATAGCCCATTGAATTAATTTTATTGAAATTTGTTATCATCAGTATAAACATTTTACGAATTTGGCGAGGTCCGTTGTGCAAAATTTAGCTTATATATATAGAAAAAGTGCAAGCGTGAAAGATTCGCACGTATGCCCTTCCATCCCGGGAGCTTTTTTCGCGTTTTCTTTCAGTCGTGAATTTTGTTATCTCTCAACTACGCTTTTCTCAAGCATATTAAAGCTCCATCTGTAGTCTCGTGTTTTACATATTTCAAATTCTCTCAGCGACGCATCATCATTTGTATTTATGTAATACGTATATATACGTATACGCACATACATCGGAACCGAATCATTAAAATTAAAGACGTCGGTATAAGAGAAAGGCACGGGTGAGTTAAGCAGCAGAGGGTTTTGCGAGGAAATGAGAGAGGAAACGTTGCGCCTCTCAGTGGTTCGAGGGTTTCGTGGTGAAAGAAAGAAAACCAAAAAAAAAAGGGAAGAAAAAAAAAAGAAAAACCGAGTGCTTGGCCCTTTGAACGTTATTTGGGATGCTACGTGTGGTCTTCCATCGACCTTCTTTCCGTCTCTCCCTTTACTTTTTTCTTCCACCTATATCCTTCTTGACTCTTCGCAAAACTATACCTCCGTCTGGCCACAGCGTATAGCCATACCTACTTAGGTATATATTACACTTTTTCCCTGTATCCCCTTCTCTTCTTTCATTTCTCGAAGTGGAAAATCCTCGTCTCCTCTTTTCTCACGAAGGCTCCTGCGATCCCTTCGGATCCGTAAAGTGCCGGGGCACCCTCGGCGCATCCCCTCTTCTTCATTCAACCCCACAACCCGCAACCACCTTTTCTCGAGACCCTGCCGGAACACCCTCTCTCGTTTCACTTGTTTCTCACTCTTTGTCTCTCTCTCTCTCTCTCTTCTTCTTCTTCTTCTTGATCTACAGTGCCGAGTAGCGAGAGCGTCCGAAGAAAAAAACGGCGGTGGAAAAAAAATTAAGAGGCTTCTCACGCACCCGCACCCATTACCGCGAGGTAAACATACGAGCCGCGTGCATGAGCGGAATATCCGTACTCTGTTTTCTCTCCTTATTTCTCTCTCTCTCTCTCTCTCTCTCTCTCTCTCTCTCTCTCTCTCTCTCTCTCTCTCTCTCTCTCTCTCGATTGCGAATCTTTTATTTTTCTTCTCTGGTTTTCTGCTCGTTGTGACGATCGAAGAGAGCCAGTGAAAAACTCCCGATGCGTTTATTTAGCATCTTTGATCAGGCATCAACCGAGACGATGTATAATTTATATATATATATAGCCTCGAGGAAGGAAAACTCATCATCTCTAACCCTCATTTCGAAAGTTACTTAATTAAGAGCTTTCACTTTCGTCGAATAAAACATATGTATATATATATATATATATACGCGAGAGTCTCGTGCTTGAATTAACATCTTTTTCCATTCATCGGAACGTCGTGCCTTTCCTTCAAAATCTCTCGCCAGAACTCCGATTCCGCCTTTCAAATCTTCCACAAAATTTCTGTAAAAGACTGCAACGTCCAGACTCGACGACAGTTTAGACGACTCTAATTAGTCTAACCAGCTGTTATAGTTGAACGCAAATTACATTTCATGTGTTTTATACCAATTGTTATATATGACCCTAAACATTGCTCATAAATAGATTAAAAAAAAAAAAAAGTTGTGATTATCAAGAAAACTTATATTTTGTCCGATTTTAAAATTGTCGTATCCCGGAGACAATTTAAAAAATGATTATCGACTATTTTTTACTGGTACGAAAAAAATATTTCGACGTAAAATTTAAGTTTTCCAACGTGATTTCCAATAATTTTTTTTTCTTATTGTCTAAAAACTATATTCGCCATTTCGAAGAAAAATGAACCGTGAATGCTTCAATTTAATTAAATCAAATGCTTAAAATTTTGCCTTAAAATTAGTATTTTATGATTGGGCTGATATTTGTGTACTTTTTTTTCTTCATACACACTGAAAATTTATGAAAAGTTGTCACATTTTTATTTTTTTTCTTCCCTTTTTATCGATTATTGAAATAAAAAATTGTTCCCTGCATTCAATCGATTTGAGAAGACTGTCCTTGAAAAATTTCTAGAGTTGGCAACAATTATTTTATTTCATTTTTTTTTTTTTCAATTTTCTCCGACATTTTTCGAGACCCACTGCATGAGCTCAATGACGCTTGAAACACATAAAATGTAAGATCGATCTATGGAAAACTGCGAGTCGTTCGAGCTACCCTCTTCGTGGCTTTTGTATTTCGGCAAATGTATTATAGGAGAAGCGGAAAAGTCGCGATCGAATTATCGCATTTGTCAATGTGTGGGGGGGGGGGGGGGAGAAGCGTTGAAAAATGGAGGGTTTTTTCGTGGGCTCGCAGACCGAGAAATAACATTCGGCCTGTGGGATTGTCATCGACGGCTATATATACGATTTTCTACATTCATATATACGTATCGAATCTCTTCGCGTCTTCTCTCTTCTCGCAGAGATCCCTCTTGGAGGGAAGATTCTCTCTTCTCTTGAAGGATGAAAAGTATCTACTGATTCGTGGGACATTTTTGTGACGTTCATACGTATTATACATCGGTAGGGTTTTCTGTACCAGATTTTCAACGCAGTCGCGGATATCGCGAGACTGGTATAGTGATATGCATATATATATATAAAGTCGCGGAAAGAACGATCGGACTAATCCTGCTGTGGCACATCCGGCGTGCATAAAACATTCCTATCCAATTTACCGGTTGAGGGGTGACGCCCGATAGGAAATAGATTGCTCGATATAAGCGTTACGGAAAACGAGAAAGGGAATGACACTACGGGGGAGAGGGGCGAAATGCTTTCTATACATTTATATACGTATATATAGCGGAGAGACTGTAAAGAAATAAAAAACGCTTAATAGTGAAAATCCAAGTAACGGCGACAGCAGAGGGAGGATTTTGCAGCGTCGTGTTTCGTTGCGTAGAAATTCGTCTCTGTGCGTTCAACCCCCCCCCCCTCCCCCCTCCCCCCCCAATCGTCGCTGTATACGGATGGCTATCGGAAGTTTTTCAATTCGGCTTTAATACCGCTACCTTTTTGTGAACCCAAACGTTTTACTATTTGGTTTGACGAACGAGGACTTTGGTGCTTTTTCCGCGGTGGTATTGAGCCTTTCTATAGGTATATCTTTATCGGTATTGGCGAGGGAGGAGCTTAGATTCTCACCGATTGCCGCGTATGCTATATATACGCGATCGGTTACGACAGAGAATGAGAGACAGAGAAACTGAGAGAGTGGGATTGAGAGAGAATTCGTTCGAGGCAGAGATTAGCAAAACTGCTCGCTCCGGTAGATAAAAAACACAGCTCAATATCGCGGGATTCCATTATCGATTCCGGATAGTCTCTATAATTTTCTATTTCTGTGTATCGTTGGTCTGTTTGCCGGGAAAACGAGAAATCCGTGGAGGTTGACAAAAAGTTTCATATAGATTTGCTGTTTTATACGGAGTTACATACGTAACACAGTCAAAACTGTGTCGTAAAATTTCCAAATTCGTGTGAGAGGAATAAGTCCCTATATACAAGCTTTGTAACTATAAATCCTTCAATTTTTAGAATTTTTGATATTCCAGTGGATATACCAAATTCGTTTGTCAACATCATGTAAACATTACGAAATTGTGTACGCTTGATATTATAAAGTTCAAGAATAAATATTATTGTGAAACTCTGGGGACAATAATTTTTTGTCAATTTCCATCAAATAGTACAAGAGTGTTTTTTTTTACCGTACACCATCGTCTTTTTGGCATGGTAGATGATGGAACGGTCATTTAAAAATCCTAAATTTCCTATGCAGCGAATTTTGATACTTGTATTCTCTACGAAGGTAATTTTGAACTTTTATTTGCATTCTACAAACTTTATAGTATCTCAAGTGCTACTCGTGACGTAGCTCGATATCAGTAAATCAACGTGTAGATTGTATCAACGTCGAAACGTCAAATTGACATTGCGAAATGCAACAAAATGATTAAAAGTGCATATTTTCGTATGGTGTCTATGGACTTGGTAAACATCACTGGACACAAGTTGTACATGGATATTTATATATAACATACATAGTGGGGGAGAGTTAACGGATATAAAACTGAATTCACCCGTACATAAAAAGGGGGAAAAAAAATCTGGATAACTCAGAAGTGTCTGACCCCTCATGAGAAATCTGTCTCAGGGTGTTCGTGCATTCGCGTCGTATATATAAATTTAATAACGGAAAGTGACGTGTGCCCTCTGGACCCTTTTGCTACACACATAACTCGCGATATCTCGTTTTATATGACAGTTTGTCTGCATCCCTCGACCTTTCTTCCGGATATATATGAGGCCGAACTGTATACGGGAACATCAATATTGTATCCCCGTCTGCTGTTGCATCGCCCTCTCGGCCCTATACGTATACATCACGCTCGCTTTCGCGATATGCCTATTGGAATATAGTTGATCGAAAATCAAAGTTGGGGAGAGTGATCTAACTTTGTTTTTGCTTCAATTTTTTTTTTTCTTAGCGTCATTATTCTACTCAACATGGATGACAAATAATTATTTTTAGCAGGAACTCGTTTGAGGGTTTATTTTTTCGGTCAGCCATCACCAAGCAGTGTTTCGGCCATTTTGAATATATTGAAATGTTTAGTCAAATTCCGAATTCAGTAGTCTCAGTTTTCTTTCATATCAATACCACGCCGCGATGACGTTGATAGAATAATTTTTAATAATTCGAAGAAATTAATTATGAAAATCAAAAAAATATAATTCTCAATTGAAAGAAATAATTATATTCATTCTTTTGGAGTAATAATGAATAATCAATTCGTCGAAAATTCTAAAGATGATTATTATTTCTCTTCTACATCTCGATAGTTAAAATATTAAATTGCCTCAATTGCCAATTCAGCCGAACGGTATATATTATTCCAGCATATTTCCAACCCGGATGGCAGTGGATGATTTTATGCAAACGCATTGACGCTGCGGGCACGTTTAAGACGTGGCATACCTTTTTTTTTATATTCCCAAACACTTCTATCGTTCTTCCCCGGACCAGCAGCCGAAGAATTTCATGAAAATGATTATCCCTCGTGCCAACTTTTCCTCTTAACCATCTCATTTCTCTTGCAGTTTCATTAATTCTTGAGATAACGCCCTTCCCCCTTTTGCTCTCTGCTAGAGAGAGAAAGAGAGAGAGAGAGAGAGAGAAAGAGACGAAGAGGCAGAAAAAAGGGAGGGAATTGATGAGTCGGTAATCCAATTTGCACGGAATATCTGAACGCAATATTCCCGCTCGTCTTTTAATAAATTTACATGGAAAAAGAGAACTCGATATGCATTCTTTCTTTTTTTCTCTCTCTCTCTCACCCCCGTTTTTTCACAGTTTCAATCTAGATCGGAATAATCCGATCAGTCCCCTTGCTCTGTTTTTTATGTTTCCTTTTCTAAATTCGCCCGAACGAGAGCGAGCGAGAGATCGTGGCAAGAAATCGCTGTGCGATGAATAGTTTTTCGGCGTCGCGTTTTTTTTCTATTCCCCAATCGAAATATGCATACATCACCAGACGACAGAAACGTGTTATCATATTTATCGCTTAAATTATGGTTTTTTTACGAACACAAAGTATCAACCGTTGGTGATATGTGTATATTTTATAAATTTTCACAATTTTATTCCCTTTGCAAGGACGCAAATAAAAAATTGCCGCCCTTCCCCCCTTGCTCGGCAAAAACTTGGGGTTGGAGGGGCAATATACCGCGAGAATATAAATTGTGGGGAAATTTGCGAGGGTATCATATTCTCGAAATTGCAGAATTTGTACGTGCAGCGAAGTAAGAGAGAGAGAGAGAGAGAGAAAAAGGGAGATAGAGAGAGAGAGCGAGAGAAAGAGATGAACGAGACAAGTGTGCTCGCTGAGTCGCGAGACAGCGATCTTAGACGCGAGCACACGCTCGCGAATCTCGCGACAAGATCGCCCGCGATACACGTACAAGTTCCACCACTGACGTGTCTCTGGGAGGAAAGATTGTCGGGCCAATAATGCATTTCTCTCGGTAAAGGAAAGATAACGCGCAACGTGTACGAGAATGGAACTGAGCAAAAAGGGGAGAGTCCTGGAGAGGATTGAAGTAAAAAAAAAGTAATGATAAAAAAAGGAGGAAACCGTTGCAAAAAGGGTATATGCAAGAGGGCCAGATTTTGTCATTTAAAATGCATAGAGTTCATAACTTATTCCCACATCGTGGCGCACAGAGAAGCTGCTGGCGCCCATATTTATGTATATATACATACAGATATATACGACTGCCTCGATCCTTGGCCGTGAACTATTTTGCCTCTAGCTTCGTGAATTTCATGCCTGTGCGATTCGCGTTTTTATACCCTATCCGTACCTTTTGTTCTTCGTTTTCCTGAGATACACCATTCCTCTCACCTCGTCTTTTGACATTTTCGCTGCGTCGAGAGCTTTTTCATCTCCCAAAGATTAAATCCCATCTTCCTGATAATACTTTCACGAAATTTCCATTGAATATGAATTTGCGATGTTTTTCTATCCTTTACTTTTGAAATTACTCCGTGTGCAATGAAATTGATACGTTTCACTGCAGCAGATTTTTTTTAATCTGCTGATTACTAATTCAAAGTTTAGCTAGCTGATTTTTGAGTGAAGCCTCTCTGCTATAACATCGAGCATAAAATGAAAATATCTCGTGGAAATAATCGGTAGAGCTCCATAAATTATATTTTTCCTATAGTTTCATATCGGATTAATGAGTAAGTCATGAAAGTTGCATTCGGATTTATCGATTTATTTAAAATTTAATATTCATCTCTGTTCCATCAGCTCCGGTGTCTACGATTCCGGATAGGTTTCATTTCCATTGTTATATTGAATATTTGACCGTATCGTATTACCTCGCTCGCGCAAGGCGATGGAGAATATCACGATAAGATCATCAGACATGTGCATACATGCATATATATATATTTCAGTAGATATACGGAGATTTAAGGATGATTAAGATATGACGGATAAATTCACTGCAAAAGGCGAGAGACGGTCTGTTGGACGTCTCCGAGATTTTTAATTTATCGGTAGCTTAATCGCGGTTTATTCCAGGGACTTTTTGCAGAATTTTTTTTTTTTTTTAATTTTCTTTCTTCGTTTCTTTTATTTCACGTGTGCGAGATTTTTTCGTGGTTATGCCGGCGGCAGCGCGTGCGTATACAACACACGGAGGGCAAAGCCAGAAGCATCCACATACACGCAGGCGTTATTGTAAAATGGCAGCTTTATAACGAAGGTGACAGGCGGAGTGGAGGCCGGGGATAAAAAAAAACCTCCAACTAAAGCGCTTTTCCTGTGTGAAGCTCTCGTGTTGTACCTGACTCAGCGCGAACTCTCGACTAAATTATAGCGGGGCTGAAAGTTTTTATTTCATTTGTTTTTTTATTTTGTCATTTTTCTTTTATTTCTCGCTCGCCTCGTTATATACCATAACGGTTTAATTGAACCTGACACTCTGGTTTAGCACGTATACGAATGCCTCTTACAGTTGACGAACGGCTCTGTTAATTTTAGGTCATAAAGTGCCGAATTATTTTGTAATTATGCACCTCCGAAGGGAATTACCGAAGAGAACAAAAAAAAAAAAGGACGTCGAGACTGACATTTTTGCATTATTGTACAGCGTTGATGATTCTGGCATAGCAAGAGAGAGAGAGAGAGAGAGAGAGAGAGAGAGAGAGAGAGAGAGAGAGAGAGAGAGAGAGAGAGAAAGAGAGGATAATAGTCCTCTGACTAATCCGTGCCAATCGGTCCAGCCTGTTTTCCTCGTCTCGTCCAATTTCGATCGATAGGACTCTCCTCCCGTTATCCAGCACGCACAGGCCTCGAGCAATTAATTATTTCGTTCGTTCATATATGGTCTGGCGCGCTGACCTCGGCGGTGGGGGAAAAAAAAAAAAAAAAAAAAAAAGAAAATCCGCGGTATCGCGGTTTCTGAATTTCCAAATGGCCAATCACACGTTCCAATTTAATTTCTCTCTCTCTCTCTCTCTTTTCTCTTTCATTACCAGCGAGATAATTTACGATTTAACGTTTCTTTTTAAGTAATTCTTCGCCAACGGCAATGCGATACTCCGAAATACACATTGCTCATTGCTATATACGTGTAATATTTTTATTATGACGAGAGCGGAAATCTTGGTCCGTTCCATGTCGCACAATGGGAGTTGGATGAATTATTGCCCGAGGATTTACGCTGGTTTTGGCGGGAGATTACACGCATTATATCCTCGGTGTTCACCAGCAGACAGGAAGAGTGTGTGTGAGAGAGAGAGAGAGAGATGGAGGAAGCGCGTTGGGTTTTCTCTTTGTGTGTTTCGTTATCATCCCCGTTAAATCCCGCGCGCGTCCATTTCTTCGCTTTTTCGGGATTTATTATGCGCTTTCCACTGTCTCTCGGTGCATTTCGAGCGAAAAATCTACTTTTCGGAGGCTTTCACTCCCCAGCATTTTAAATTTATTTACGTTTCCCCGACCTTTTTATTACGGTGATTTCTTTCTCTCTCGCAAGCGATAAAACGCATACGTATCGCAGAGTGACAAAAATCAGATACGAGAGCTGTGACTTACATGCATCGTGATTACTAATGATAAGGATCATTTTTTAATGAAGCATGAATCATTTCTCTGATTGAAGCAATGAAGTTCAATCTAAAAAAAAAATATTATTAAAAAAAAAGCATATTCATATATCCATGTGATGTTCACAGCAATTTTTGGTATTCAATTTTTCATGAGATCCATTTGAAGGATTTCAATTCATATTAAAATGTTTGATTAGGCAAAAAGTATCTTTTCGTGGGAAAATTATTGAATTCAAGCAGTCTGCAATGCTACGCAGCATTCGAATAGCATACTCGTGAGCTGTTCGCTGGAGAAAAATATGTTAGGTACGAGTTCTGATCAACATACTCGCTGATGGCTTTATTCAGAGAAGCTATAAAAAAAATTCTTTCCTTGATAAAATCATTAATATAATAATTAATAAACTCAATAAAATTAAACTTCCTGAATAAAAATCTATTCCGATAATACAATATATATTTATTATTATATTATTTTAACTTTCAAATTCAATAGAAATTTTTACCCTTATACTTATGAATAATTTTTTTTATAAAGCAATTTTGAAAGCTAATTTCACACTAATAATTATAAATTATATTTTTAAGAAAATTTTTATTTATTTTTTTTATAAATAATTTATAATTCTCATGTAATGTTATATTTTGGGAGGTTTTTTTTTCATTCGAATGTTGGATATTCATGTTTTCGTTGTAAAATATTTCATCGTGCTACAATCACCGCTCGTATAAAATTCGACTCTTAGTTATACGTGGTACGTGAAATTTTATTGAATCGGGATCACTGGGTAACCCGATTCGTGGATGAAAACCTTTCATCGCCCAGAGTTACCGTTCGCGCGGTTGAAAAACTCGAAATACGAACGGCGGCGAAAAATTTACTGCGGACTTTTTCTTATCGTTCGCTGTCTCTACCTATTTCGAACGTTCCCCCTTAATTTGATCGTTCCATTTCTCCTCTCTTCTACGTATGTATGTATATAGATGGTATATTATAGTGTACTATATCTGTAGCATGTCTGGTGCAGTAAAACGTTTCGCTTGCGCGGCAGGAAACTACGATGTTATTGCACTTTACAGGTGAGACACTCTACCTCCTTCCTGAGCCGATAAATCATTCTTTTCGTTCCTTCCTCCCCCCTCACCCCCCGTATCATACCTGGCTCGATATACATAAATATAGTGATATACGCCTTTGCCTCACCTTACCTACACCCTGCCACCCATGGGTATAACTGATATCGATAGAAGAGAAAAAAAAAACAGGGAGTGAAGTAAATTTATTTGATTTTGATAAAGTCTGTTATGCTAGAAAAATGATAATGAAAATTTGGAACGTCCTTTCATATTCTGTCATAAATTTTTTTAATAGCTGGCACAACTTGAAGTCCTACGGGAAAACGCGAGTTTAACGAAAAATCGTAAATAGGGCAATTAGCTTGTAAAAATGAAACAAGAAATTTTCGTATGATTTTAAATTGCTTGTCCTCTCAATCGTTGATAAAAGTGCACAAAACTATTATTGGAAATGGGAATGTAAATAATGTAAAATACAATTATAATTTGGATATTGAACTCTTTATTTTCCTATAAGGAAGGACCGTCTGTACTGTTCAAATATTTCTACGAGACTAAAGACTTGTGACTCTAAAGAATATTGTCACCAAAGGAGAAAGGACTCTTGGTACGATGGTACGTTCTTTGCCTATGCCAGGTATCGAGTCGGCAATTTATTTTTATGATAACTATGGGTTTCCCCGCGTCGATTCGTTTTTGAACCCTTCGTCTTCTATGTATACATGTGTAAGTGTACATACTCTTCTTAGGGCTAGCGACTATACTATCCAATAACTATAATATGTTGTTTGAACAAGAGTTCAACATTATATAGACGTCTCTCTTCTCAGCAAGGTTCATGCGAGTTCTTACTTTTATTTCTTCGTTCCCCCTCCCTGCAGAGCGCTCAACTCATTTGTTTCTTAACGGCATCTCGTTTTACGGAACGTCGAATTTTTCCGTTCCTCGAGAGCGTCTCGGAAAACTCATCTAAGGTGAAACGAGAGCTTCAACCACAAAAGCACATATACACCGCTTCGTTCTGTGCTGCAACTAAATAGAACGTGTCTGAGCTGCTTCTTACCGTCGTTAATACTTATTCCTTACTCTCCTTTTATTTCCTGTGTGAAACAAGCAGATGGTGCACCTGTTGTTGTTTTGTCGCTTTTAACGATATAATACGACATATCCACGCGGTGTAAAAAAAAAAAAAAAACATATGCATTGAAGCTTTGCATTTACCAGGAAATAACTATACTTGGAAGAAAAAAAACTAATAGAATTTTCCTGTGTGAACACAGTTAATATTTAAAAAGTCCTTTCACCAGCTTTTCAATGAGTATTTCGACATTTTTTCTTCATCGAACAGGAGTCTTATTTTTCATAAGCAAAGCTGGTATTGACAAAAAAATCCTAATTTTCACTGGATATTTCTCCGTAATGTTGACGCATCTGATTGGGTGCGTCGGTTCTCCTTGCGAAAGATCGAACCGAATAAAAAGGGCACCGAAAAAAGATGCAGAGGGAGAGAGAGAGAGAGAGATAGTAAGAGACGGTTTCTCTTATCCTATTCTGGTTAATTGGGATCCTGCTAGGGGGGGCTTAACTTTACCAGCGAGCCTTTCCTTTTACCGAAGTTATATATACCGAGAGATGCAGAGCGTAGGCAACCCGACGAAAACGTAGTGGCAAAAGCAGCAGTAGCGCTTGTGAGTCTTAGAACTTGAGAGAAAGAGAAAGAGGGGTGGGGTGTCAGAGAGATACAGAGAGAGAGAGAGAGAGAGAGAGAGAGAGAGAGAGAAAGAGAGAGAGCTTCTCGACACCGTTGCTGCGACCACTGCGCCTCCGGGAATGATTTAATAATGTGCGCAGAGCATTAGCCGACCTGAGAGCAACGTAAGCGGGGATAATCCCTTTAACCAGTTGTCTGGCAACCCCTTTAACGCTGGAAACCCGGGTGACAACTAATTCCCGCCAGATATTGCTTACTGTGGGAGGGTTGGAGAGAAAGGGAAACAGATATATAGAGAATCGAGCCACCGTAGCGCGCGATGCAACACCCTCCAAGCCACCCTCTGGCTTCAACGCGCCCTTTGCCGTCTCTCACCAATGTCCCTTCGCCTTCCAGGCATCAACTCTTATCTCCGCAATCTCTCCTCCGCCAACTCCGTACTGCTAAAAACGAGTGGACGGTGAGAGATTATCATGAAACGAGCGAGATCCAAGCTATGTTATATTATTTTCGTGATGGCTTGAGCGAGAGAGGCTCAATCAGGAACGGAGAAAACATTGCGGGATTGCGCAGCGATCGTCCTCGTTTTTTCTCATGGAGGAATAATTTTGTTCCAAAAGGGAAAAGATTGAGACGCTTCTGCGGAAATTTTTTGTCGAAGGTAAAATTATGCGGGTGCACTGTGAACATTTATAATTTGAAGGGTTTTTTTAGTATCCACAATTCATGTTCGTCAAGTGATTCCCTCTCGCGAAAAAGGCATATCGAATATTCTTTCGGTTGTCTAAGTTTCCACCATTATCTTTTTCACGCGAATGCGCGGATCCCTCATCGAAAAATAGGAAGCTCATGAGATGTACGTGCTTGAAAAATCTGGGCCTCAGGAAGCATCATTCCTGAACAATATGGGCTACTTATTTATTCAATTGCCGAACATTTTCTCTGAGCGATAAAATACCGAATTTATCCTGGTGTTCCAAAATTTATATCAAGTACTGCGTATATACATACAGAATTGTGAAAAAGTTATCTCGTTTTCCCGCCAAGTTTCTCAAGGGTCACGTTGACGAAGGCATTGTAACACGTGGTAGAAGAGACGAACTCTTCTTCTCCAAGCACAACCGAGTAATAGCACGTCGTTATCTTTGGCCCTTTCGGTTTTATTTAAGAACAAACACAACGCTGTATGTATATATGGAAGAAAAAGCATCTCTGGTGTTATGATGCACATGCTGGCGCACGATGAATATACCACCAGGGTCTTTACGAGCGCACTCATAAACCGAACTGTACCTTAATATAAGAATGTTACAGTTGGTTTTTCATAAATTTCAGATTCGTCCGTGCGTTAAACGTAACAAGCACCTCGCAATATACCTCTCCCGTGGTTGTAAGTGATTAAACATATATATATATATGTATATATATATAATCGCTATACATCGTGGGGTGAAAATATAAGTCGCTTTCCTCCGGAATTCCGTAAAAAATCGGTACTTATATCGTATAAAACTTAAAAAAACCCAAGCAGTTGAATATATATTTATATCAACACCACATTCTTGATATTCTTTGGAGAAATATATAGTGAAATGTTCATTAGTCGTTTGCACTAGGATGGCATTTTCGATAGAACGAAGAATACCCGATGATGCTATATACTTCGAAGGTATTATTTTTATACGCAAATTTTATTCGATTGTCGTGACATCATATTGAGAAAGTAGTGTTTTTGAGCTTTGTCTTTCTTGAAGCTAGAATCATTCGCTTAAATTGAGATCACTTTTTTGGCAACATCAGGTGACCGTTGCTATTGTGAACGCGCAATATTCGTAATGTCAACGAATATACGTGATTAGTTTTCTATTTTATCACTCTTGCATTCAAGTGCTTTGATTATTGACCTACAGACGTGATTCGAAGCTTAAAAGTAGTAAGACTGAAATTCTGGATTTTAACATTTAATTGATTTATATAATCGCCTGTGTCCAAATGAAATTTTCGCTAACATGTCCGTGAATACTAAAACCTCAATATCTTCAATAGAAGTACAAGAATTCGGATGGCTTTCGAGGCAGGACTGCCGCAAATGTAAAAAGATATCATAGAGTATCTAAAACGTGTCCGATTTGGATGGAAATTTTTCCGAGTCCTCGTAGATCATTCGTGCTTTCTTGTTAAATAAAATTTTCCGCGGAAAATTCATGATAATTTGGCACGATTCATCATGAATTATGAAATAATTTGTGATGACTTTTTAAATTTTGTATTTGTGCCTCTCTTTGATTAGAGAGTGTGTGAGCACTCAGTCGTTCTATCCGTGTCGTTGCACGGAGATCCGCCGTTATCACATTCCGGATTCTCGTATGCATACCATCTATGTATACATATATACATAGATTCAGTATTTGATGCACTTACCGCTAACAGTGCAGCAAGTAATGGGGAATATTCGTCTAGATACGCACATGGTCTCTACAATTCTCTGCTTTTCCCTCTCTCTCTCTCTCTCTCTCTCTCTCTCTCTCTCTCGCTCTCCATTCTCCCTTCAACCTCATCATTGTATCTCTGCTTGCACATAGAGATACTGAACGCCTCGACTATCGACGGCCAATTCCGTGTACATTCTCCCGTTCATCTCAATAATGCTCCAGAATCTACCATCATCGATTCGAATCGGAAGCGAAACGGTGCAAATCTGATAACCCGCTACATATGTATATATACAACACGTATAACTACATCATTCGCCTGCTTCTCCAATCTCATAATGGGATCGTTAATGCATCTGATCGTGTTTAATCGATTCATCATTCAGTGATAATATGTACACCGTAACCCATCATCTAGCTTGACAAATCGAATTCCAATTTCTTACATCCTCTCGCTTCCTGTCAACTTTAACTGTCTCTTGGGTATTTCTATATATGTCATTTATCCGTGTAAATTCTCGAGACAAAATTGTGATTCCTCGATGGACTTAACATTGAGGCATTTTGTGCAAAATCTCTCAAGAGTATTGCACAGAGGCAGAGGGGAAATATCCTTTTTGTCGATAATGATTGAGAATTCAATGCTGTATATCTCAGGTAAGTAAATCCGTATCTGCGGACATACTAAATGTCAATGACTCTCAGGCAGACATGCAGTTGCAGTATGTAGTGATTTGTACAAAATCGATGAGTTTCATTTTCAGTCGTATCCAAACGAAAATTCGATATTACCTGATAAAACATGTTCTTTTATTATGAAAGATTTGATGTTCGTGAAGATTATTATTCCCTTTATCGAGAGTATTGAAAGCACCGCACATTTTAATTAATTAATTAATTAAGAATGTATATTATTCTCATTATTTTTGCATCGTATGAATGTGGCCATTCGAGGCAAACTAAACGTACATCGTCTGCAGCTATACCTACATCCAGTTATACGTGTGCTTACTTTCTGCGGGTGAGTTATACGTAGGTATGTTGCAGATGATAGACTGTGTATATGGAAGATTTTTCGTATGAGTATAAAGCGCTCGTGTCTTACGAAGCGTGTATACGCGACTCCCGCGGGGTGTGAAATTTCGCGAGATTAAAAATGCAGAAATATACACGCAGAAATGTAAAAATGCAGAAATATACACGTCGCTCGTAAAATATACAACGAGGGGTGAAAAGCAGGGAGAAATAGAGAAAGGGAGAGAGGGGGAGAGAACCCTCGGAAGTTTCGTTCGTCTCGTTTCGCCACTTTTTCGCGTTTCTCTGCGCGGTAGCGTCACCGAACTAACATCTATATACCTTTTTTTTTTCATCATCCCCTCTATGCTTTCCCACGTCTCTTCGGGTCGTTTATTAACGCTCTCGCATCACCACCCCCTCCCGCCCCGCCTATATATCGCACCGCTTTCGCGATATACATACCATATTGCGGTGACGCAAGACCGGGAGGAAAAATTTTACGTGCAATTTGCCTGATTTGTATTTTCGGCAATGCGGCTTTCTCGCTCATGCAGGATGAGAGGCATATCTCGGTTTCATGGGATTTGGACATTTTTTAAAAAATATTCTCGTTATCGCCCGTACTTCGCGCAAATTTCGAGGTGCTTGGATAAAACTTTCTAAAAAAAAAAAAAAAAAAAAAAACGGGGCCAGCATTGAATAACTTTTCGTGTTGAATTGTCACAAAGACACGAATCTACCAATGACCTATTGATTTCGTTTCAACATCTCCGCCAGAAATTTCATACAAAAAACAAAGGAAAAAGAACGGAGAATATTGGGAATTTGTTGAGTGACGAAATAGAAGTTGCGATTCGATGATTTGTCGACGGATCGTAGACAAGCCTGCGAATAAAATTTGCACTTCATCTTCTCTCCACGAGGAAGCGAAAATTCATTGACGTATACTTGCTGACAGAGCACGCATGTCATATAAGCTTTCTTGAACGATGAATACGAATGCGAGGAAATGTGAAAATCTCATTTGCATTCTTGCAATAATAAGGCCCATCGAACGAAATCGAAATCTTCTCGTCGATGAAATTATTTCTAAAAAAAAAACAATTATTTCATATCAACGAATATTCATTTGTTGGATATACTTCACGAAATTCTTATTCCATTCAACTTGATGTGAAAAGTCCCGTATAAATGTATATATTTGTACACATATATATAGTTATATAGAAAAAAGTGCGGTTACCAAACACGTGAATTTTGAGTGGCAGTTCATTGTGGATATTATCACACGATGGGGCACATCACCGACATATAAGCTCGTGGGAGAATATATTTTCGCGTGGTACAAAATCGCGGTTTATCGTTTGGCCTGTCACGCATTTTTTTTTTCTCTTTCTCGACCTCTTGCTCGATCGTTCGGTCGTCGCGATTGGGCACATATGGTATCCCGATCAATTTATATTAATTGCTATATATATTTCACCGCATAGCGGAGAGCAGACGCATACGTTATATATATGTATATATGCATGCATAAACGAGAGTCAGGTGATCCGGAATTTCCGAGGAGAGGGAGAAATCAATTAGCGAGCTATTATCTCTGGGGTGTAATGAAATTATACGTTCTATATCGATGCGCATCGGGGCCACCAAAGCAGAGAGAGAGAGAGAGAGAGAGAGATAGAGAGAGAGAGAGAGAGAGACAGAGAGAGAGAGAGAGAGAGAGAGAGAGAGAGAGAGAGAGAAATAGTCACACGTGAATTTGGCACAACATTTTTGAATGCTATATACACATTGCACAGCGGAGGCGCGATAGCGTAACCCGAGTCGAAATTTTGGGCCTTAAAATCTCTTTTAAGCCTTGAATTCTCTTCGAAAGTTGGTCAAGTCTTGGGAGGATTGAGGAGTCAAAGGAGGGTCGACGTATTCGGTACGTTTTATGTCAGGCTCCACAGGTAAACCTACAAAAGTGGGAGAAACTCGACATTTGTTGAGAAGAAGGTCATGTAATTATTGTCAACTAATTATTTTTTGGAAGTCGATGCTCTTGAGCATTTGTCGTTTTCAAATAATCAAAAGTGCGCCGCCACGGAGATCGACTCAAGAGCGAGAGAGAACGAGAATAGGTATTGCGAATTTTACAATAATTTATTTCTATAGTATTAATAATTACGTATTCTTATTGATCGAGTTGATGATTTTTTTTTAATGTATCTTAGAAAATTTTCATTGTCGTATTTGATACAAGTATTTTGGACGACGGCTCACATCAGGGTGACATAATTATGGGTTACTGACGAAGATTGTATAGTAAATATTGCTCGAATTGTAGATTGATCGATTTTAAAAGTAATTAAAGTTGGAATTCGATTCGTATGCAACGTTTTCTCTCTCTCTCTCTCTCTCTCTCTCTCTCTCTTTCTCTCGTTCTCTCTATCGCCCATCTCTGCAGCCTCAGGAAATTTCTTGGTGTAACTTCGGAAATGCTCGCGGTACGTTCTAAAACCATCGGAAACTGCTAGCGGTTGCGGACGATGCGAACAGCATCAGGCTCTATGTATGTATATATGTTACCTCGTTGTCGTGGAAAATCGGACGCGAGCTGCGTAAATGTCATGGGATCAGCACGATTCCCCCAACATGTGTTACTTTTGGTGTCACTAGTCCGATCCCATTTGTTTGGATCACACTAGTTCAATTGGCCACAATGTTGTTAAAAGAGCATAAAAAATGAAACCTTTCTTATCATAATTCTTTTCTTTCCCCAAAGTGTCCTCGCAAGTCCGGTCCGATCTTTGATCCATGACATAATATACATCAATCGCTGATTTTGCTAATATTGCCTTATACACGTAACGTTCTGTTTTTAAATTCTCCTGTTTCTCGAAAGTTCCTTGGAACGGGTGCATTGGAGCGCGGTGAACTGGGTCATGCATGAACGAAAGAGAGAGAGAGAGAGTGGGACCGTTCACGGGCCGACGCACGCGACAAATTAGTAAATTCAATCAATGATATTAGATCAGAAAGTTCGTTGACCCCTACTTTTTAAGGGACGTACGTAATCGTGATAGTTTTCTGAATATTTCACATTTTTGTAACTGATCGCATCTAATCGCGAAAGATTTATATTTCTGTTTGAAAGTTCCGTCAGCCCGGAATTCGGATATATGTATGGCGGGGGCTAAATATCTTGATTTCACGAATTAATTACTCGAGTAAGCAGTCGTTGACCCGCTTGAAAATTTTTCAGGTGATATCCTATACCCTTGCGCTACACAGGATATAAAAAATTCAGATTTTTATACAACCGGGAATGTGCTCGTACTACCTTAATCCTCAACGAGATAATTAATTTTGCGGCTATCGCTTATTGATATCGGGTTAATTGGGATGTGTGTGTACAGTGAGGGAGCAATGATCGTACGAATATATAGTCGGCGATGCGGGATAGAAATGAAGGTTATTCACACCGTGAGAGGAAGAGCGAGAGGCGAGGGGATGAATTGAAAACTCACGAGGTATGTAGATACCAATAAAGCGAATTCTGGCTATGTCTGAGCATCTCCGTGATCGGCCGATTCTCAACAATTCGAAGCATGCCTATTTACTCTCTCTCTCTCTCGCTGTATATCTGAGAGCTATATCTCGCGTAGGGAACGGCTCGAGAGCGTATAGGGCGCAATAGATGAGCCTCCTAGTCGGTCGACTAGCCCTCTCATGTATACATATATATAACATATATAAGCATTCTGATACCGTAAGGGTAGGTTTTGGGAACAGTAGTATGCTCGCTCGGCTCTCGCATAGCGTCGAAGAGGGCAATAACGTACCCGCGAGAGCCAGGGGTCCCTCTTCTCTCTGTATATACGGCTGCACCCTCTCGAGAGCTCACGGGCAGCCAGCAGCAAGCGAATAATGGAGGCCCACGACTATCCATGATTAACGCAGCAATAACGATTATTTATAGACCCAAAACAATGTTTCGCGCTGTCCAACGCGAGAGAGAGAGTAAAAGATAGCGTATATATATATATACATACGTGAAAACTTACAAATACACGCACACACACACGCACTTACGCAGAAGTTGCTGCTCTCTCCAAACCCACGCATACAGACATACACATACAGACAATCCGTTCTCGCTCCCAGCAAAAGCAGACTGCATGCGTGCATATATATCGCTCTCCTTCCTCATCATGCGTCCATTCCGCTCATCCACCGGACGAAGGACCGGCCTGAATCAGCAGTTAGCCTTCCGAATCTCCTCTACCCATACTCCCTTGCCCGCTCCCTTGCCCCTTGGATACCCTCATCGTGCGAGTCACCCCCGCGGATTTATGCAAAAAATTCAAAATGTCGACGCCCGGTATAGCGTTTTCACCCCTTCGAGTTTGAGTGAGTGAGTGAGTGAGTGTGTGTGCGTGCGTGTGTCTCGCATTTCACGAGTATACACCACCTAATTAATTGCACGTCTCTGCAGGGTCGCGTGTTTTTGAAAAATGTTCATTCGCACTGAAAAATGTCCATTCGACGAGGATGGTAGAGAAAAAAAAAATTCGTCACTTCCGAGAGGGATGTAATTGCAGAAAAATGAGCATTTTTTTTTTAATCAAACGAAACGTATTGATAGATGAGCAGAGGTTGTGGGGAGTTGGGGGCTTAGGATAAATACGATTTTACATCATTTTACGTGAAATCAGTTTCTATATTTCAGTTGCACGTACAAACACCTAGTTTTCGAGGTAGGATTCAGAACTCATTGATTCATTGGATTTATAGGATATAATTATATTATCAATTTATATAGCACACATAATTAGTTTTAGAAGTCAACGAAAATTGACAATTCTCTCCTGAAGTTATTGTCCTATACATTTCGATCGACTCCCTCCACGTCCTTTGTCTCAAGCATTGGACCAATTTTTTCGATTCAGAAACATGCACCTGAACGGAAAATTCTTTTCTCGAGCAGACAAAATTTTTGTACGTTACCTTACGTTAGCTTACCCTTGAATTTAAAATTATTAGTTCAGTTTTGTAAACTTCAATGTCAAAAGCTTTCGAAAACGAATATAACTTTTTAATGAAAAAACAAATATTAATTATTTGAATAAATCGTTTTTTTTTGCCTGTGGATTGAACCACTTTTGTGGATTAATGCCGGACTTCGTGATGTCATTGGTTTTTCGACAAGAGAAAGACATAAACATGGACGGAAAATATGAACGATGTGGTATTCATCTACTCCGTAATTTATGGAGAGGGTGAAAGAGCAAGAAGCAAGGAGAAAGAAAAAAAAAACACAAAAAGAATACTCTCCGGAGGAAATGAAAAAGTTTTTTTGGGGCATATACCGATGGCTGGGTATAACATTCATAAATGTATGGATAGTATGGATATGTGTATAGAAAAATGAGTATACTATTCGGGAATCGCGCGATGCGTGGTCTAGAAATTCGATGCTCCCTTGGCATTTGGCAGTGCTTCGTTCATGCTTCTCTCTCTCTCTCTCTTTCTCTCTCCCTCTCGCTCTCTTTCTCTCTCTTTCCCTCGTTCGCTCATCCACCCTTCGAAATGATGAATATTATTCGCGATAAGAATTTTTCGTATTTCCGTTCGGACCGAACTGGCGATTTCTATGCGGAACTGGTGATATGCAACATTCCCCTCCCCCTCCCCTCCCTCCGGCCCTGGAACCTCTTACTTGGAGAACGAGAAAGGCACAAAAGTAGTGGTAGTGGTGGTGCTCCAAAGGAGCAGCAATTTCCCAAGGAATCCACAGAATTCGATGCATACCTATGGGCACTTTGAGAGGGAATAAATTGGTGGCTGTGCTGGCCATTCGAGAAGTATACGAGAATAGCATGTATATATATACATATACGTGTATGAATAGTGGTTGTACGAAAGGTGAAACGAGCGAAAGTAATCCAAATAGAATATGAAAAGGGGTGCAAATTCGTACGTGAATAGTTACTATATCTCTTCGGTCGATCTGGCCCAAGGCGAATGATTCTGTCTCTCTCGCCTCCGTTCACTCAAGCAGCATTTTCATCGAGAGTAATTATTTCTGGAAATTATTATTTCCTTGTTCCAATAATGTTCTTCCATTGAAGAATAGTAATAAATGTTGAGATCCGACAGTAAAGTATTCAGACATCTAATAGGTTTTTTTCTACAAATTTTAGATTGAGATTTGTTATCTCCGTTATTTCCACGATAAGTGATAAAAAAAATTCAGCAGATCGTAAAAGTGACATGATTTTACTGCGATAATGATTTTTAAAATTACTATCGAGAAGGTTTAACAATTGAAGAAGTAAAAGAACGAAAAAAAAAAATACAAATAATTTTTATTCTGACTGCCATTGTGGATTTTTCAGTACTTTTATTCGGCCAATGGAGCACATTGATCGAACGGTGAAAAAAACTGTAATCAAATTTTTATTGACGGAGGGCATGAGGTTTTTTGTCTTTTGTCGCAAATGTCAATCATCTCTCGGAAAAAGCTTCGAAAAATGATTCTCTAACTCCTTCGCACTCATATGGGATTCACTTGTAGCCTGAAGAGGGTCGGGATTTTTTTTTTTTGCGAACAAATTCGTAACGCCCGAAGCGTGATTCGAACAGAACGACTACGATGATGACAGGGGACGTTGATCTCTGCTCTAACTGTTGGGTGGACATGTATTGCCTGCCGGACATGGCAATAGTTGTCGTATAGTAGATTCAACGTGATAGAGAAAGAGGGAAAGGGAGAGAAAGAGAGAGAGAGACAGCATAGTCCGGAGAGGAAAATCGATCGAGCCAATAACCTCCGGCAATAACGCGCTAATATCCTGAAGACCATTCTTGTGAATCCCCCCCCCCCCCTCAGGCACTTGCCCGCCCACTCACTTGTATGCACGCACGTTGTGTATGTACGAGAGCCAAAATAGCGCGGTGGGTGACGCAGAGACTCACGGTTGGAAAGAGAGAGAAGAGAAAGAAAGCCTGAAAGAGAAAGCATAAAAGCGGAGCAGAACCAGCAAAACTCCTCCTGGTCCAGATGTCTTGATAATTGTTTCTCGGTGACTCGACGCTTTTCAAGACGCGCTTGGGGGCTCCGAAGCTTTTATGACCACCGTCTATATATATATCGAAAAGGCGAGTTATCTGTATGCTTACACACAGCCGACATGCCCCTCTGACTGTAAGCCATCGATATACAGCGTAATATAGCTCTCTCATGACCAATCGCCTATTTTGTGCCACAGGAAAAGCGATTTGTTCGTCTGGCTATTGAAAATTCGCCAGGGATATATATTCCCGATCAAAGCTCTCCATAACAGGGACATAATTCCAATAATAATTTAAAAAAAAAACCATCCAACACGATATTATGACGAAATAATGATTGATAGTTATTGCAGAAATATTGTGCAATTGAGAATAGTTTTCAATATTTCTTTTTAATGAATTGAATATTATAATGCTCTCTCGAACAATCGTTTAAAATTCAATTCGAGGCTTTTTTATTCGATCTCTGGATCTATACGATTGCGAATTTGAAAATGGTCATAAAGATCACTCAAGTAATAAGGGGAATTACGTACATCTAGTAAAACTGGATGATAAATACCACTTCGAGATAATAATTCGGAAAGGCCACTCTGACAAATTTATCGAACAATTCAAACGGATTGTACGAAGTATAACGGGGGCAGGGGTTATACTTTACCGACCGTTTACGCTCCCAGAGGGAGCAGTGGACGTGTTCGTGTGTTGCTCGCGCTCTTGCCAGGACCAAGCGAGGACGAAAGCGGGATGAAGTTATATACGGAGGAAAAGAAGGGGACAGTCGGGAGGCTAGAGAGTTCGGACTAGGAGAGAGGTCAGATAACCCTCTGGCAAAAATCCAATAGTACCCCTCCGCTTCCTTTCCGAAACGAGCCTTTGATTGGGAATTCAGGAACAGAGAGCAAGAGAGAGAGAGAGAGAGAGAGAGAGAGAGAGAGAGAGAGAGAGAGAGAGATAGGTGAGAAATAAAGCGACAGACAGGGGCCTCTGCCTTAATCGAAGATTGCTAATTCACAATCACAAGGAAATAACCAATCGTCCTCTTCGACTGTATGCTCCTAGTCCCTCGCTGAGCTGATGATGTAGAAAAGTCAGCAGTGAAGTTATTGCAACGTTATCCGATAAATAGCCCAGCACAAAAATCCTACATGACTATTTTGAAATACAAAAAAACAATTGCTCTTCATACGAAGAGAATGAGATCTTGCGAAGCCAATAATGTTTAATCGGTGCAGACTGGATCTTACGAGAAATCGAATAATATTTATACCAATATACCGAGCTATCATTTTAAATAATTTAAATTACAAAAATGTATTATCATATGGACTATGATGTTCATCGAGCCTTACCTTCACAGTTCCACCTCTTCATCTAAATGACTTTTCGAATTTTTTCTCAATTCCTGACCGGTTGACCCATACCATAGAATCCCCTTTACATCGCGCCTCAGAATGTTTCGATTTTTTTTCTTTTTATTATTAGGGGCTGAATATTCGTGGAATCTGATTACTGATGGATAGCATAAAGTTCTACGCTAAATAAATTAACGCATAAAACGATTTAAATTATAAAAATCCATAATCATGTGGGATATGGTGTTCTTCGAGTAGTCCTTATTCTTGATAGTTCCACCATTTTATCTGTTCATTTATATTGCAATTTTATTTTCACGATTCTCAGGACACTCGATCTCCTCGTGTCACTCAAAAATGAAATTATTCGCAATTATTTTTAGCTAGGCAAAGAAGAGAGATTTTAAAATTCACTGTAATATTTGAAATTTTTTTGTGAAATCGTCTGCGATGGTATTTTATATTCGAGCAGACATTTCTTCAGAAAATCATTATTTTTCGGTCAAATCAAAGAAATATCACAATATATTCAAAGGTTGATGACCAAAATAGTTTGATGTAAGAAAAAAAGCATTTTCAGTCGAAGAGTGCAGACGACTTATCGTTTTTCCACGAGGTCGTTTCTATTTATCATGTGGCACGTTGAATTTCCGATCTCTTTTTTTTTCATTGTTTCTCTCCCAGGCTTCATCCACTCGTTTACGACGTCAGGGCTGTTCATGAAAGTTAAAAAATTATTTTCTATCAGTATGCCAAGGAAATGGGCACGTGTGCAGAGAGAGAGAGAGAGAGAGAGAGAGAGAGAGAGAGAGAGAGAGAGAGAGAGAGAGAGAGAGAGAGAGAGAGAGAGAGATAGTTCCGATTACGAATTCTGTACAGGATGCTGGGTGAGCAAGTAGCGCGTCGTGAAAGCCTTAGCATCACGGCAGGTCTCTGCACTAGGAAGAGCCATGGCAACAAAGTTACAGTCTCGCCTGAACCTGTCAATAATGTGCCAGGGCCAAGTGCTGATCTCAGTAGTAATATATACACACACATATATATAAATATATGTGTGTCAACTGTTAGCAGACAAAATGACGTAGTTGGCATTACTTTACATGTTAAAATGTCCACGTTACGTCCTTTTTTTTCTCAGCCGTCAATATAATATATAGACATAGTCAGGGTTGCTTCAGTGGCGTTTGCTTCGGCTGTCTTATTTGACGTTACCTATATCCAAACTGTGCAACAGCTACATAGCATAGAGAGCCTTGAGCAACTATATTGCGAGAAGATTTCCACCCGATCTACCAGTGGAGGAGACTCAGAAAGAGAGAGAGAGAGAGAGAGACAGAGGGTTTTCACCCTCGAAATACGTCTAACGCAAGGGGCCGACGCTTAATACCTCCACTACCGACATGCCACTCTCGTTTTGCCCGCTCACTTCTGCATATACACGTATATACACGTGTACCAAAACCTCATGCTACTATATGGTTGACGTGTTACCTTAGCTCGCTGATCCTCTTCCTCACCTCTGTAAACTGAGCCTGACAAGGAAATGCATCAAACTCCAAATAAACTATATCAGCTATATGTATGCAGTGGAACAGAGACCGCATATTCACGCATGAGATATGTCTCTAGCGCCATCGAGTATCAATAACATAGAAGGATCTGTCGATCTTCCAGTAGTGCATGTATAATATATGTATGTTTGAGGTGGTATTCCTCGAGTCGCAGGAAAGGAGGGCTTGAATTGCGGTTCTCCAGTCAATAGATAGTATTGTACTACGTGCATGCGGCTTGGGTATGGAGAAGATGAAGAAGTGACGCACATACATGGAGAGACCAACATCTGGCTGACAAAATTTTGCGAGTCAATCGTACCGCGTCACGCTCACCCAAACAGATTAGACTGCATGTAAAAACCAACTGTTGCGCTCGCTTGCAGCAAAGATCTACTTGTTTCTCGTATGGATCGTTTTGCCGGAAGTTTACGGGAAGCTTGTCGCCGGAGGGAAGTACTTGGTTGTATGTGTATGCGTCGAGAGAGAGGGAGGTCTGATGATATTGCTGGTTGCTTGGGAATTGACGTCCCATGGGCGAAAGTGACCTCTGATGGCTGTGTGTGAATGTGCCATCGCGAAGGAGGATTGGTCGATGTGATGTCAGAACAGGATAGCCGCGGTCTCGGTCATTGTGGCTTCCTGTACGATGTGGTGAATGTCCCAGCACGTAGCCATGAGAGAGAGAGAGAGAGAGAGAGAGAGAGAAGGGAGAGGGGGAGGCTTTCCTGGCTAAATTTTGGGGGAAACCTCTGCACTTGTGATAGGACATGTATCATCATCACCTTGATATCTTGATTCAATACATCCTCTGCAAGGGACTGCGGGGTTCAAAGACTTCAATCTTTCAGCGGTGACAGATTTGATGATCGTTATTTTTACCTCACCTTCAGTTATTGACCATTTATATTTCGCGATCAGGCATTATATTACATCAAGTGATCCTTAAGTGAAGCGGTCAGCCTCGTAGCGTATACGGTTATTTTGATTGGATAATTGAGGTTTTTATGAAAACTAATCCTGATAGGATAGTTGGGCAATGCCAAATAAAAAGCATGATCAGCCTCCAAACTTTCAAATTTTGGAATAACCTGAATGATTCAAGTAAAATTGAGAAACCAATTTCAAATAAACAAATGTTTTATTCAACTTTCTGAATGTGACAGATGTTAATGCTGAAGAATGTGACAAATGCATATAACGTATCGCGGTACCGTCAGTCTACAATTTAAATGTATAATCAATCTTCGATGCTGGGCACTCGATCAATTTATCGGGAAACATTACCTCATTCATCCGACTATTAGCCTTTCTCTCAATATTTCGAAGAGAGGCTTATTCCATCTTCTTTTCACGAGGGCCACATTTCACCCAGACTGATCGCGGACAGAGTGAATGGAAAAAATGGTTCGTTGCAAAAGATTTTTCTCTATTACCGATCGAGTACCGATACAGTGCTCTTAGTGGTGGGCAAAAGAGAAGTATAGAAACGTCGGGTCGGGGAGAAGAAAAAGGCTGATTCCCAATGGACCCAAAAGAACGGACAAAGGTTATTCATACAAGAGTCGGCCATAGATCATGGTTAGTCGAAATTCCCCTTCTGGTCGGTCGGTCAGAGGCCCGATATGTATAAGACTCGGGGCTTAGCATCCTCAATTATCCGGGATAACTGGGACGGGCAATGTTAGTTCCGTGGGCTTGATGTCCGATGGAGAGAGTGAGACGTCTCTTGCCCCGTTGGTTTTTGCCCGAAGGGCCTTTGGAAATCCCGCGAGACGCCGGGCAACGCGCGCGCGGTCAGCCACCAAAAGTTTCCTTTATAATTAAATCATTAATTAGCCCCGGTGGTTTCTCTATTCCGATCTCGGGGGAATTTTGGCCAAGTGCCAGACATCGAGATACGTGACATCCATGCCTATCGCGTGTGCGTGCGTGGTGTTTTGTCGAAGAATCCGATATTCCTTGGTCGATCAGTTCCAATTCGATTTTGCAAGCATCAGGCACGTATCGTAAACAGACATTGACACGTGTTATAAACACACACAGACAAATATTTGTGTGTACACGTGTATTCGATACTGAACAAACGAAAAATGCGAGAGAGTAAATTTAAGCAGTAACATTGGATAATTTAAAAAAGTCTCAATTCAAAATTTTTAAAATAATTATTTAGGCAAGAAAAATTTGATCCAATTATAAAAATGTTTCGTTGTTCTTGTGTTTGAGTCTTTTTTTTTTTTTTTAGAAAATTCCAAGACTGCATAGGCAATTGAAGTTTTATCTTCGTGATTTTTAAGTGACTCAACTCTCTCAGGACTCTTGCATCTCTGTGAAATTGAAAAACAAAAAACAAATATGCACGAAAATATTGGTTGTCTCAGCTTAAAAAGATTTTCAGCCAAACTGTCACACTGGCTTATCGTATTTGTAGTGACGATTTTCATAATAGAAAGTGTACTCGGACGAAGATAAGCTCGATATAACTTGGACCCAGTGAAGGCGAGAGAGCCAGTATAATGTGGTGCTCTCGCACGAACGAAAATAGCTCGTGAGAGTTACGAAACAATTTCCAAAGCCCCGGGGAAACTGACAAATGCCATCAAAGTTTTTAATACCGAAGTCATTTAAAAGTTGGACCCATCCGTCGCGTGCATGGCAGAGAGAGAAAGGACGAGGAGAGCTCTCTTTCACGAGATTCTGAAGCGCGAGAACTTGCTTCTTTTCGTGTCTAAAAGCTCACGCTCAAGTATACTACCCCCACCTTCCCACCGGCCATCTCCTATTCGCTGCTTCATTTTCGCCAAACTTGCTTTCTAATCCCCGCTCGTGAAAACGCAATCTCGCAAATTCGCTTTGCCTCTTTCTCTCTCATCCTGGGAACAGAAATTTTCGAGCTTTTCCACCTTCGCCAAGGAAAATACATTTAATAATGTAGTTCTTGCATATCAACGTTCAGGATCCATCATTTTGTCTACTCCGCTTTTAAGTCCCAAATTAAAATGATAAATTGAAAATGCGGAATGGTTTTTGGAGTCAATTTTTCATAGGTTGTTCGTTGCTTGATGGTCCAAATCAAGCATTCCTTCTCAGAGTACACATGGATTCATTCCTATAAATGAAAATTTAATTGATTTACAATTACACGATTTCTCGGTCCAACGATATTTTCCGTTGCTGGAGATAAAGTCGTAATTCCTTGACGCGGATAAATTATTTCGGTCGAAATATAATTAGCTGATCAACTTGACGCGGCGTACGGCCACTCGTACAATATATATTGAATTAATTAACGGAAGGTTGAGTAAAAAAAAATTTAGTGTATATTCGGGATTTGTAAAATAAGAAGGAAATATAAATAGACTTAGAATATAATAGCTCTGACCAGCTATTTAAAATCCTTGCCTGAAGGAAAAAAAATACTGATTCCACTGGAAAGACGGACGAGTTATCTCTAACGAGTTGGAAAGAATTTTAAATCTATTTTGTATATTTATATAGGTCCCTCGGTTTACGTAAATGAATTTTGTATCAGGGCTGCCTTTGATAGCCGATGGACTAAATTATTTTTACTCCTACAGTTGCGCTTCGTTACAGCTTTGAATACAGTGGTCTTAGTGATTCGACTATTTTAAAAAACTGTAAATTTAAAGGCTAATTTTTTCATTCCAAGAGAATGTGGAGAAGAATTGATAGAATCAGAGCAATTAGGAGAATTATTAACTTCATCGACGCTTTTGTTCATTGCGATCGACTTCTTACGATTCTCGTTGTTACGTCAGAATAATAATTATCAATGTTTTATTCAATATGAAAAGCTTAAAAATTGACTCTTAGTGAAAAATAAATGAGCCGAAAATCGAATAGTCAAATGACACACGAATAACAAATACTACATTTGTAACGAAATATTTTACCTACTCGAACGAAACGATAGACTTTCCATCGTTATTCATCTTGATTTGTCGTTCAATCCATTCCCATCGTTCTCGAACGGTGGCGCAACAAACTTTTCCAACACAATAGCTCCCACGTGTTTTACGGGTTTTCGTCTTTTTTTTTTCCCTCATGCAATCGGTACTGTCCGTTTGAAAACAGCAAGCTCTTTCGCGTAATCATTCCCCTCCGGTGTCGTGTAAATGCCGCAACGCGAAAGAGTTGGAATTATTTTTCTCTCGCGAGATTTATTTTCCCCGCTGTGAGAACAACAGCTGAGTCACCGAAACGATTGCACGATCTCTCGAACTGATTCCGGAGTTAACTGAGAGAAACTATCGTCCCATAGATTCGACTGACTCTCGCGAGAGCAGCGGATTTTACGATTTACCCTTCGGCAAAGGGAGCCACGTTTGGGTAAAAAGTTTTCGATCCCGCGACCGATTCTGTAAATCCAAGTTTTGTGATCACGGCGACATTTACTTGTGTGGTCACGACGATAATTCATATCGTGAGAAAAAAAGAAGTGAGAATTCTCTGACGGAGTATGAAAAGATGACATTCTCGTGTCTGTATCATATTATCATATCATCAGGTAATTGAATGAGTGATGAAATGGAAACAACATTCAACTATGGAGACTAAAATACGAATATTGGTTTTAGAACGTTAGTCCCTACATATATCGTGCAATTTTGTTGGACAGCGCGTGTCCTTTAAATAATAGATTTGGATGTCGTTGTTGAAGTGCTCATGAAATAATTATATAACCTTATCGGTATTATATTCGTGTATTCTCAAGAAAATTCATGAAATCTCTCCGGTGTTATATGACTATATACGATACGCAAGGGATTTTCCCTTGAAAATTGTTTTTAACTGACAAAATCGAGGCTAGCAGCAATTTCATGAAAATGCCCTACAAATGTCTTGAATTCCTCGCGCTTTCTACTCGTCGTACACAGACCAACAATCCCAGTAAACTTAACTTCTGTGCGCTTGTTCATTTTGGAGCCATTGCTTTCAATGAGTTTTCGTGCACTTAGTCGGGTACCACGATGGCTGGGAGTCTTGGAATCTCTCGTCTTCTCTTGGACACATATCCAAACTATTTGGCGCGGAAATCGGAAATTCCGGCTTTTATACGCAAGAAACTGAGAGGCGGAGTGTGTGTGTGTGTGTTGAGAGAGAGAGAGAGAGAGAGAGAGAGAGAGAGAGAGAGAGAGAGAGGTCTTTCGCCTGTTTTACGGCTTTTCGAGACCTTTACGGGTATAAATACTCTATCTCTGCGGTGACGGGAAAAGGAAACTTTCTTACGATGAGATTCGCTATATAGTGGCTTCTCTCATTCGTTACAGGCTGCTTCCATCGTGATTGCTACTACTTCATTGCCCTCTCTTGGACACAACTTTATTCTACACAAAACCCTGTCTATATATATATCTCCTTCAACTTTTTTTTTACGAATATATTTCGAACGAAAACTCCGGCATAACCGAGTCGAATGATTCGCTGCTTTGCTACTATACCTATGGAGTTATTTCGAGTTATTTGAGCTGGTAGCTTCATCAATACATGTATACATTCACGTGGCTTTGAAGCCATTTCTAGGAGCGCCAGCGACGCTTCAATTCCAACTAATCCAACGACGGCCCGGTTTCAGCTGGAGTTTAGTTTGACAGGTAGTCCGATCGAGGGGTCGTGCGGGAGGGGATTGGATTTGGCCAGCAACGACACAAAGCTCCCACCACCAAACATTCTATCCGTGTACATGCTCCGCGCTTTAGTGGCTTATAACTCATATATAATATCTATATATTCGCTTGCTTTGGATTATATCCATATATGTGTATATGTATTATATCGTCTTCGAACTTACAAAATGGCGCAGCCAAAACTATTGAAAACGTGAACGAACGGTGGTTACGCCCGTTTGTTAGCTAGCCCTAGATAAATGTACATATGTACAATATCGAGGAGCGAGCGAACTGTCCATGCGCGCATATACCCACCCACAACTCCCGATCGTTACACATCTCCTCGGTCGCGTTTCGAAAATTTGAATAATCTCCATTCGAAATTACCTCACGTAGAACGTGAAATCGCGATGATTATGGAACTTGAGAAATTTCGTCCTAGGTTTGCGAGACGAGAAAGAGAGAGAGAGAGAGAGAGAGAGAGAGGGAAATGACATTGCATACACGCCGTTGTGACTCTATGTGTTCACGACGTGGATTTGCAATCTCTCTCTCTCTCTCTCTCTTCCTCTATCTGTTGCCATTGCTGCAATAACGATTTTGCTTCGTTATATCCATAGACACATACCTGGTAATTGCTAGCAAGAGAAAGGCTTTTATACACACGATTGCAGCACTGAAATTGATGTGTTTGAGCCCTTTTCTCCGCTAGCAGTCGATATACATCTATATATTCATACAAGTAACGCATATATACGATATTCTATGCTGCTCACTACATAAAACCACAGGAGAGAGCTCCACACACGAGAGAGGCTGACCTTTTCCGGTCGCCAACTTCACGAGCGTTTAATTCGAACAATCAACGTGAACACCCGTGATGAATTTTGACGGAGGGAGAGAGAGAGAGAGAGAGAGATGAGCAAGTTCTCCGCAAAATTCGCTGGGAATGATCAGTAAACCGTATATAATTCTGATGTTATACCCATGAGTTTTGTTCATTAGGTTGTCAATGTTGCTCAAGAGCATTTGTCCTCACTGTTGATTCGGTTTTGTCTTGTTAATTAATACAGATAATGCGCGAAAATATTGCAATAAAAGTTGCGGATCATATGGAAATTTGTGAACGTGCTTTGGGAGTAGTGAATGAAGTATTATACTCTCGAAACGTCAGATTGATAGGTTGATCATCAATTTTACGTGCCACTGAAGTTTATTGCTCGCCTGTTTGCGTTCATTCGAATATATATAACTGAGATAGATAAATCTTGCGAGCGAGACGAGGAGAGACGACCTCGACCGTGGCTATATGCTGAGTCTTGAAGCATTTCTCGCTTCTCTATATCCCGTAGATATATACATACAAAATATATACGTATAACTTTGGAGGAGCGGAGGATGTTTTCCTATTCTCGTCTGGGGCATTGTTGGCCAAAGGGATATTCCGCGGCCAGCACTGGCTCAAGCGCGACTATTTCCTCGATCAATCAACGTTTCGTCCTATAGGAGGGGGGGATTACAGTTTCTTCACCGGCGCCTCATCGTGATCTTTTATGGCGTCTTTCTCTCCCAGCCCCATTCCACGCGACAGTCGATCCTCACGATCTTTTCCTTCCGATATATTTTTTTATATATTCACTTTCGCTCTTGTCGAGACTTTTTCATCGCTACTTTTCGCATCTCCAGCAAACCCCGATATGGTGAACCACCTGATCGTTTAGAGTCTCATAGTTGTGGCTGATCCGCCTACATGTTGTCGTTGAGCACGTCAGGCAATACAGTCTGCGTAAAATTTTCCATCTCCCGCTGTGCAGTCCAGCAATTTTTATACAATGCGAGTTACATGATAATGCGGGAACACCGCAGTAGTGTCATTTACTTTACAGTGACAATCGTTAAATTGACGAAGGTATCAGCCGTTTCTGGGAGCATGTGAAAGCTCGCTTACTGTAAACTGATTAACTCGCGAGAGCTAAAAATCATTTGAATGTAGCATATGATTGGTCAATGTAGCATATGATTGGTCACCTTTGAACTTCAAGACTTTATCAAGAAGGATTGTCACTAAGAGCAATGAGGGATTCCTCTTATATAGCTAATTTCAATCCTATGCATCTTTCTTACAGCCTAAATGCACTCAAAGAAATTAATACGTTCACATAAAGGATAAATAGATCACAAATTAATTTTCTTTGTTCAACTCGGGTCTAAGTGGTGATGGGACAAAGTTGGTACTATTGCTGTTGTTGTCCGCTGATGTACTGAGTATCTTGCCCCAAGGAACTGCGATAGCGTATGCACATGATCAATTATTATAGGGTTATAATAGATTTTCGCAGCAATGACTATGAAATACCCAAAAGACCAAAACTAATTTTCGCGAGAGGACAATCAGCGATTCTTCACGAGAAAGAGAGACTATTTCTCGACCTCTACTGTTTATTAAACAAAGTTTGTCTCGCTCTTTGAATATTCACACTCTTTGTTTACATGCCCTCTATTGCTGGAGTTTTGGCAGATAACAAGCTTTCACTGTGCCTATAGATAAGCTCGTGTGTTGAATAAACAGGTTATCGTATAGGCAATACAACTACGAAACTTTGTTATGAAGTTGGCTGAATTATGTTTGACACACGTGGATAGTACGCCCTTTGCCAAAGTGGAAGTGTCTCTGAGTATCGAAATAGGCCACCAGCTAGGCCATAACCCCACCCATTTCCTATATGTCCTCATGTGCTCATCCGCTAAAACACACGACGGGAAATTGCAATATCTATCTCGCCGCTTACACACGCATATAGTCAGGAGTATATCGAAACTCATGTATATATGCGAGACCCTTTCTCTCTCCCTATATACATGAATATACATGTATGGATACGACCCTACGAAACGGAGCATCGCATAGGAAAGTTGTTACCAACTTGCTAAAGCTCTCGCATGGTGTGGTAGCGTTATATACGGCGATTGATAACGCCCAAGTTGTGAATGTAGTCCCGGATCACTGCGCCCGGTTAGTGCAACCGTCCCCTTTGGAGCTCTTGCTCGCCAACGATCGTACCACGGCGTTCATAATGTATACATATTAGAGTAAAAGCTGTTTTCAAGCGCGATTAAAAAAAACCTTGCTCGAAAACTATAAGTTCGAATCTGGTAATTTTCCTACCGCGGACAAATTATTCCTGCAATCAATGTCAATGATTATTGTATAGATTTTTTTCTATTGAATGCTCTTCTTCAATTTCAATGCATTATTTCACGCAATGATTTGTCTAAGGTGGAAAACTTGCAGTATTTCAAACACTATTCCAGTTTGTAACAGTTTTCTTTTTAATTACCCACACTTACAGTGCGTCGAAATAGTTTTTTCCAAGTTTTATTATAAGGGAGACTATGGGGTCACTTTTAAAATTCGCATTTGAAATACGGGCTTCGGTGATTGCCGTGACATCGTTAAACTGCTGTTCAGTTGATTGAACACATTCTTTGAGATAGTATCTGTTTATTGAAAAAGGTTTCCATCGTACGATGTTTCTCTACTTTTCACTGGTGATATTTCTCTTTTCAATCAGTAGATTTTGAGACAGACTAGTTGAGATTAGGGGGTTATTCGTGAATTCACCTTCATAACAAAAATTTTTACATGAAAAAAAGTGTTGCAATTGTTCCCAGCCTTCCCCAATCATTACAAGCAATCGCGGTGGTAATCTACGATGTGCATAGGTGTATGGATATCAATTATGGCTTAAGGTAGTCCTCGTGCAAATGCATTTATAATGACAATTTGTTGAAATTTATAGTGAACGAAGAGAATGCTAGTACCCAACTTCTCGTAAAATTTTAAGCAGATTGACCGTTCCCAACTCGAGATATTGAATGTCAATGTTCGCAACCATTACGCGTAGAGCATATGGCAAGCATTGCTGTACCCTGATACTAGCACGGTTTTTTAAATATTACAACTAAACGCGTAACCAGATTTCGAAAGAAAAAAGAATTGTAAACGGGAGAAGACTATTATTCACATGTTAGGAAAAAAGAACAAAATTATTAACCGTTTCGTTTACGAACGACAATCACAAAAAGAATGCAATATGATTGAAAATTCGACGCTTAAGCTGCATATTCTATGGTGTAAATGTATCTGAATATGCACGGTTCCATGTGTAACAGCCATTTCTGTACGGACTTAATCAAAAATTCGCTGCATATGACCACTATAGGGCCGTGTATATTTTATCATGTGGTACATAGGAAACTTTCTCGCACTATTGTAGCACGAGGACTACCTTAAAAACATCAGTACCGTATAGTTTTCATCAATATTCGAGATGTGTAATTGAATTGTCGTTACTGGTAATGATTTCGTATCGGTTTAATTACTAGGAGATTCGAACATGCAATAACTCGAGAAATTGTGTTCGTATCACATCAATTTTGATTACGAGTATGCAATAATTGAGGTTACAAGAAATAATGAGTCAATATGATTAAAAGTGATTCAATACAAAAAATTACCGATTATCAGATGCCCGCATCTTTGTGTAAAAAGAAAATTGACAGAATAACATTTGATTACACCCCATAAATGTACAAACTTAATGAACATAAAAATTTCAATTCAATAATAATAATAACGATAATATTGAGATAAAATAAGTGAGTGCATAAATTGGCGTGTGCATTAGCGAGAGAGGATGAATCACGACGATATTACTTCGCGCACCAGCGAGTCTCAATGGGTCCTCATCTCTTGTCGCAGGTCGATTATTCCGTTAATTATTCTAACCATTATCGGATCTTCGGGGTGTCGGGAGAACGATCGATGAAAGACAGGTCCGTGAAATCTGAACGAAGAGGGACGTCTTGCGCTACCCTAATACTGTGCATATACTCGGTCTTTCATACTTTCCTTATATACATACATTATATGCCGAGGAGTCGGTGGAAATTTGGAGCAGTCAGTGAATTTAAATTCATCCTTGCGTCTTTCAGGATCTCAGATTTATTCACTTGCATTTACTTTTTAACTTATGCAAAGAAATTGCCACTATAAGGCCATATTAGTACCCACATACTGATCACTTGAATACGATGTATAAAAAGTTGATTGGATCGAGAAAGACAAATTTTTAAGTCGCATTATCCACTCTTAAAAGAAGGTGGAAGTCGGCACAACGCTGAATCAAATTTACCATTGACTCATCACCTTTTTGTGATTCGCTTTTAGCAAAAATATACCGGAAACTAAAGTGGTGTGGTCCAAATTTGCACCAACTCTTCTTTTTTTTTTGTATGCCGATATACCCGGCGAATTTCTGACGGGTCTTTCGTTCGATGTTACCGCGACGCGGTGTTGGGATATCTCACCGAGTGACATGTCCCATAGAAAGGGGCCTAACGAGAATCCAATAATCCCCAATTCTACGCTTCGATGCATCCCAAATAGAAGTTTATTCGAAAGGGTCTTGATAGACAGTGAAGATATATCCTCTAGCTGTTGCGATATATGTATACATCGTCGTGACCTATAAAAAAAGAAACGAGCTAAAAGTTGCCCCATCAGTTTCAACTCTTTGTTTGTATTAATTTACGTTACGAATCTTCTCATTTCTGTTGATAAAAATTGACGAAAAACATTTTCGGAGGATCGTAGGTGTAATAAAAATAAAAATAAAATTATTAGAAAGAAATTTGATGATTTAAAGTGCAGTTCATCTCCAGTGATTATTATAAATTCAGATGAATTCATTGATTAAATATTAAATGGAATTTTACTTTAATTACAATGCTGAAGTCATTGCGAGAATTCAATTGCAGTAACTTTTGGTTTGACACCCAGTATCCGCAACACTATTCGTGCAATTTTTCATCCATTTGTATTTTTCTTTTCATCTGACGCAATATCAGACTTTTTATCGTGCGAAAATTGGAAATGAAGGTATTGTCGTAGCTAACGAACCTCCCGCGCTTGCTTCTCACTTCACCGTTCACCAATATTATCCGGCACAACGTAAAAAGTCAAACAAGAACCATTGGCGCTCTCAAAAGAGTATACACAGCAGAAGGGAGAAGTGAAAACCGATAACCGCAATAAATAATGCGGTCTCGAGTTTTGCCACGCAGGTGGTGTAACAAAAATGCAGAAGATCGGAGTTTCTCTCTCTCTCTCTCTCTCTCATACTTTTTCGCGGCTACCAAATTACACAATTTGCGCATGTAACGATAACGTAGGGGATAGAAAAAGTTTATTTGTTTTGTTTTGTTTTTTTTTTTTTTTTTTCAAGTCCGCCACGGTATGCGCTTTTCGTATAAACGCGGGGTTGGCAGCGTCCTCCTACTTTTCTCGGCTTTACAATCAGGCTATGTATATATACGCGAACAAATAGCTCGGACGCCAAGTCGCATTTTTCTTTACCACTGCGGCGTAATTACTTATTGGTCCCCGCGGCTGCTAGCTGGCTCGGCTTGTTGGTTATATGTATATATACATATATATTTACGTACGCCCTCTGGCACCACCGGAAGTTCCGTACAGCTCTACAGAACCCCTGAAACGGGTCTCAAGAGCATTTCTCCCCCACTTCTCCACTCGACTCTTCGCGTGCTATGTATATTGCCAGGACGATTTATACGATATCATGGAAATGGGTCGGGTATTACAGCTCTCCCTCTCTCTCTCTCTCTCTCTTTCTCTCTCCGTTGTAACGGGAGAAAGCGCAAGAGAAAGCTAGATCCTGAGAACAAGAGAGAGAGAGAGAGAAAGAGAGAAGAGAGGAACGTAGAAAGGCAAGTAAAAGAGCTTTCGCTTCAGTCAGCCGGATTATAGTCGGGGAAAAAAGATATAGTGTGGCGGGCGCTACTTCTTTAATCTTCGGATATTAATTTCTGTGAACGAGCGTAGTGTGAGGATATCTTAATTCAATTTGTTGCTCCTGCTGCTCAAGCTTTTTCATTTCTAATAGCGAGTCAGGAGTTTTTCGACATTTTTCCACTCTGAAAGGACCATAAATCCTATATATATCAAATTTGTGCTATGTATTCGTATCGTGGCAATATATAATATAGATGCAGTGTACTACGTATATGTATGTATACTTTGTGTCTCTTGAGTGTCATCCGTCTCTTGTCGACCGTCCGGCATCGGCAGGACCCCTGACTTTTCGCTCCAATCCACCCGATCGTCTCTAAGACCTCGACATTTCGCGTCTTTCCTCAGTCTCCTCTTGCGCTTTCCAGTATCTCGTGTAGTGTGTTTCGGATCGCGAAAGATTCTTCTCTGAAGCCCTTACTTGCCTTTTACCCCCGCGTTTCTCGGCTTCTAGACTCTCCTTTCATCCGTTGAATCGCTTTGGCCTCGCACCTCTCTCTCTCTTTCATTTCGGAACCTAGCTATAGCTGATAGCACCAAGACCCGGCTCTCGAGGGTACTTCTCGATCCAGCAGACCCACTACAAGGAATACTTGCTTGACTGTATCATACACAGTGTAGCATATAGTATATGTATCGGCAGCTAGCAAACGAAAAGGCAAAACTAGCATCGGTTCACGTATTAAATCGTGTGGGTTACGCCTTTTTGTTTGATAGACGTTGATATATACATATATATGTGGTGAGATCGGCAGAAATACCGACGCTCGCTCGAGTCTTCTAAGCTGCTCGACGTCCTCGATGATCTCCCCTGGCGAGAGGACGAAATGCTCGCCTTCAAGATACGCGAGACCTTCGAGTTTCTCTCTCTCTCTCTCTCTCTCTCTCTCTCTCTCTCTCTCTCTCTCTCTCTGTCCCTATTTGACAAGGAGAAAATGTGAACGGAGGAGTTTCTGGTTTCCATCAGAGAATTCTGTATATCCAATGTGCAACTCTGCGTTCGTAGCGCATTTCTGCGTCGTGGAGTCTTCAGGTTCTATGGGCACACGCGCGAGACGTTTTCACTCAGAGTCGAACTCGTATATCTGCAAGCCGTCCCGAGTCTCTTTTTTCGCGATCTTCGACTTTTATCGTTCCCTAGTTTCTTCCATGTGTATCTATACCGAAGCTCCTTTAGTCATATGCATAAGGAATATCCAGAATGCATATATTGACTCCCGGGAATTGAGATATTCGAGGGGTAATCCTCAAGACAGAGCCCGAGATATATGTAGTCTCGAAAGTGGCAAGAGAGCAATTGCTCGTATGAAATGAGAAATAAAATTTCGCACAGAACCGAAATCAGAGATTATCTCTTATTTATTATTTCGAACGAATATTCCATTTTATATTCTTTGCTGAAATAATTAGTTCGATGTAAGAACACCCGTGCAGAAATTTTTTAGGGATACCCTAAGTCCGACCATATCCCGATCGGGATTGTCCATGGACTCCCCAAAACCGGTATCCCCATAGGAATCTATATGGTATCCGTCTCGTAAGCGGATTGGTGGATGTGGCATAATTTGTAAGTTATGGCGCCACTTTCTTTCAGGGTGTACCGATTGAATCCCAATCTCACGTTTGTTCTGAATCAGGATTTGTTGAGAGCTCCTCAAGACGTTAAATCATCGGAGTATCCTCCGATGATTTAATGGGATGATCGAAGAATTTTAATTTGCGAAATGCCCAGTCATATTCCGAATAAAGCTTGTTGACACATTATTCGATTGGCATAATAATAATAATAATAATCATGAGTAGTGGTGGTGGTGGTGGTGGTGGTGGTGGTGTCGGTGGTGGTGTCGGTGGTGGTGGCGGTGGTGGTGGTGGTGGTGGTGGTGGTGGTGGTGGTGGTGGCGGTGGCGGTGGCGGTGGCGGTGGCGGTGGCGGTGGCGGTGGCGGTGGCGGTAGCGGTGGCGGTGGTGGTGGTGGTGGTGGTGGTGGTGGTGGTGGTGGTGGAAGTTTTGATAAAAAAAAAGACATCATCGCGAAAAGGGTGCTTTGTAGCTTAAGTGGAAGCCGCCGCTCATTGGACTTTTTAAATTATAACAGCCACTTAACGTCTGTGGCGAACTTTTTGGAAGGAAAAATTTGAGACCATGGGGATTGTACTTCAAATAAAAAGAACCTTCGATGATTCAAAAGTTGTAAAGGATATTGCTGAACGGAAAGTAGTTTTGTGCGCGGAATTGAATTCATTATTAATTGTAAGGATAGTTTCAAGCGCAATATATACTTTTAGTCACGATCGATAGACAATACCCCTGAATTTTTTCAGGTTTCGCCCGTCATGCGTGTGATTTTAATTATCAGCCGTTATTGTTAATTAACAAACAAATAAACAACGGAGTTCGTCCACTCAAAAGTTGAAACGCCATCGTATTTCAGGATCGAATGACAATACGCCTTAATTTTTTCAGATTTTTCTCGTCATGCGTGCGATTTTAATTATCAGCAGCCATTGTTAATTAACAAACAAATCAACGAAGGAGTCAGTCCACTCAAAAGTTGAAACGCGATCGTGTTCCAGGATCGATAGACAATACTCCTTAATTTTTTCAGATTTTTCCCGTCATGCGTATTCTTTTCTGAATTTTGGCTTCTCGCTACCGCTGCTAGCTTCAGCCTCATGTATAGTGTATAGAAGATATTTATAAAGTAAATGTACAAGCATTCGACAGCGTCGTGGTTAGAGCGTTAGTTCATTAGGTAGGCAGATAGGTAGGTAGGTTGTCCTTAAATCATTTTCCGGGTTAGCAAATAAATTTTCAACGACCGGAATCATCCTCGGAACAACAACAATCAATAAAAAATGTCAAAAACATTAATATTCATAAAACATAATTTTTTTTGTCATTCATTTCGGGTCCAATACGCAAACGAAGGCTAGTGAGACGTCGTAGGTTCAAACCCCGGTGTCGACGTTTTTTTTTGTTTAAATTTTTTCTATGGCTCAGATAATAATAAACAATTGCCTATAACCTGAATTGCGTAAGATAAATATTTATTCGGGATTTTATATATATATATGCCAGATTAAACCACATTTTGATCGGGTTTTGACTGGATACCATAATTGGAATCCAGTCAGGGGTCCCTGTCGGATTCCAATGTGCAAACGTTACATTCAGTCATGGGATCTGATCCGATGACCAGCTGGATCCCTATCAGAAAATAGGGATCCTTCTCAGATACCACCAGAGGATCCCGACCGAAATTTCTGCACGGGCAGTTGCAATGTCGCGTTGTGAAGGATCAATAATTTCAAATGATTTTACTTTTATTTTTTGTTTTTCATCACGATCATCCTTCAAAGCCCTTAGCAAGTCCTTTCAAAGCGATATCTTGTGTCGTTATTAAGAGTAACGCGTCATTTTGTTAAATTTTGTGCTCCCATCTAACTCATTTGGTTAATTCAATCTTACACCAAGTTCTCGTCGATCTAATACCACCCAGCCGTCCCATCTCCATTCCTTGTCACGGAATCCACGTAACAAGGAGGACCGCAATCCGTTTTCTCGAAGATCAGCCAGTACGAAATTGGCCCCGACGCACCGCACACAGGGATACTCGAGAGACAACCCTCATTTGTTCGTCTCCCGACGTTTGGAATCTTCGATCTCGCGAAAAGGGCGGAATATATACTCGGAAATCGAGCCTGACGGATCGTTGCTCTCGTGGCATTTCTGCACTCCCTCATACATTATCAACGTTATTTCAGTACTTATACATATAGTATACTTAGTGCACCCTATTTTCGTGCACGCTATCGTGATGAGATGAAATATGTGGCATTCCACGCCAACTTGAACAACCTCTGACCCTTATATACCCCATGAGAAGATGTGATTCATAATTTATTAATTATCATACCATGAAATCCAATGGATGGAGGATTTTTGTTGATAATTTTTTTCAGATTTTATAATTGAAAAAAAATTAGTTTTGAAAAATCAATATCTCTTAACAGCCAAGGATTTTTGAAACAACTGCATGAATAACTTTGATGAATAACGTCGAAAATCGTGAATCCAATCCCGAGACTATATCAAGATCCAATGTTGGTCGAGCTACTGGTCCAGAATGCCCTGTATATATCCATCGGTGTGGCCATTCAACTTTTCTTTTACGCCGAAAAGTCTCCCCTGTTGCGTAATCGAATGATAGCATGCCGAGGCTTATACATCTCGGGAGGAACTTTTATTTATATATATACGCATATATATTTTTTTTCTTCTTTCACAACGACACTTTTTTTCGATGAACGTGAGACCGTACGAATCTACTTATCTCCCGCTCCAGCGTTGAGACTTTGGGCTTTCCTCTCTCGCTCTCTCTCTCTCTCTCTCTCTCTCTCTCTCTCTCTCTCTTTCTCTCTCTCTCTCCCTCACTCTGAGACGAGACTAAGGGAAAAATAAAGAGAGAGAGAGAGAGAGAGCAGAGAGAGAAAGAAGTACATGCAATAGAGATGGAGAACCAAGGGAGGAAAAGTGAGAACGAGTAATGCCATCAAAAATACTTTTCCTCGAAGGGTATATAAAACCCTGGGACGTTTGAGAAGCTGCGTCTCTCCGAAAGAGAGAGAGAGAGAGTGAGAGAGAAAGAGGGTCGGGTGAGAGGATGCCCGAAAGCAAGTAAGTATTCTGTGCCTCATTCTCTCTCTCTCTCTCGGTCTAAGTGCACGCTAGGGCTAGAGTTACCACTGTAGAGCTTGTAATATAACCCGCTCCGTGACCGATGTCTTTGGGGAGCTTGCTGCTTGCTGCTTGGCCTTCGCTCCTGTGTTCCGAGTTGTTGTGTATATATAGATCTCGGCACCAGGACGAATAAGGAAGAAGCAAAGAAAAGGGAAAATGGGGATCGAACGGGAATCTGTCTTGCGTAATGGTATTTTCTAGCGAAAAACGCCCCACCATTGACGCGGTGTATACACTCTTTTGTAAGGTTGCCTGGAGCACATATATTTATATGCAGAGAATGTTTGCTCTCGTTTAAAAGTTTTTGACGATATCGAGAAACGTAAAATCTATCTTCGTCCGCTAGAAAATGAGTAGTGAATTTTCAGATTACATTTTTTTATTTTTATAAATAATCTCGTCATTGGGTTTTTAGGGAAGTGCCATTTTCTTTGTATTAATGTAAGGATTGCTCGTCTAGGCCTGTCTTGGGATCGGAACTATATTTTTTTTCCATAAATGTACAAAATTATTTCAGTTTTTTCTCCGTATCCATGAACAACTCTTGGGCCAATTAGCCCCCCCACCCCCCAAATCGCCACTATGTGTAAATAAAAATGATCTCATTGAAATATAATCTTTTTGGCCAACTTATCTAAATTCTTCAGTTAACGTGAATTAAAATTAAGATAAAAAAAATCATACAATTATCGTTGTAATAATCTATTATTAATTTACTTCGAACTTCCAAATTTTGTTAGTTAACGTGACATCAATGTTAATAACTCGATTTATTTTTAATTTGATTTAATTTCACGTATTGATCGCTTAAATGTATATCTTGAAAAATTTGTATCCGATGATTCGATTAATACGAGAACGGAAATCGCTTCTGTTTTTAGTAATCCGCAATGGCTTTCTCGATTGTAACGTTCGAAGAATTTACCGAAATTATTCCGTGCCATACGTTCTGCATGTCTTTGCTGACATTTTTGGAGATAACAGCGAGTCGAAACGGATGGAACAAAAATTATATTTGACGTACGCGTGCAGTTTGAATCATTCTTGTCACTCTGGTAAAGCTATTGTATTTTTGTCACTATCATTTCCGTCGCTCGGTCATGTATAATTGCTGAAGTTTCGACGATACATCACAGAGAGAGAGAGAGAGAGAGAGAGAGAGAGAGAGAGAGAGAGAGAGAGAGAGAGAGAGAGAGAGAGAGAGAGAGAGAGAGAGAGAGAGAGAGAGAGAGAGAGAGAGAGAGAGAGAGAGAGAGAGAGAGAGAGAGAGAGAGAGAGAGAGAGAGAGAGAGAGAGAGAGAGAGAGAGAGAGAGAGAGAGAGAGAGAGAGAATGGTCCATTCCCGTTATATCTCCAGATTTGTAATGCTCTCGTGTTTCGTGGTACTCCACGTTGAAATATGTACCACTGTATGCTCGCATTTTGTGGTCGCTCACGAACCTATTATTTATTCCCAAAACTCGTAAAAAAAACCATTTACCAGAGTCCTGCGCTACGTTATAATTATCCTAGTCGATTTTTTTTTTACCATCACATGCGCACTTCATTTTCATTTAACTTTGTAAATTTTTTATACTGCCGTGCACGATACTTCGTTACACGCATCGCCTACAGCAGTGCTCCGTAATATCTGGCGCAGTTCATTTGAGTTTAATCAAGATCAGTATATAGTGAATTCACAAACGCAGTTTCGTTCGATTCCCATCCGAGAACCGTTTGTAAACTTATAATATGGGGCGTTTCACCCTGGATATTACGACCTGATAAAAAAGCATCACGTCTTTAAAACTTCTCTAACTTTAATGAGAAAATCTCTAGCTCAAGAAGAAATTCATAACCATTTTTAAATTAGCAATTCTCAGAAATCGTCTGCAAAAGAAATTTTTTCCTGAAACAAGGTTCGTTAGGCTTTTGTCACTTCAGCCCATTACAACATTAATGCGACTCGAAGAAACAGTAAAAATGCGTAGAAGCCGGCTCGTGTGGTCCTCGATGTTAACTTTTTACTACAAGCCCGCACCGATAGAAAATTTTCTAAAAATTTGAGCAAAATCGAAGAGGACGTTGCTGAAAAGTAAATTTTTTTTCCTACAAGCAGAATTTACTTGAAAAATTACAAAAATTTTCATACCTAAAGTCGACTTAAAGTCGCATCACTTCTATGTATTCAACATTCTCTTCTTCGTGTCACGGTTTAAAAAATATATTTAGTTCAAATTCAAATATATTCGATTTTCAAATCGATAAATCCAGATAACTGAAACCATAATTACAACTGTCAAAATAGGTTGGAATGCCTCATATAAACCAGGAAGAGGCAATATAACCTTTTGTATAGGAAATTCTCAATATGTAGCCCGGCCAAATATTTGTTGTGAATTCGGTGAATTGTTTAATATCCAAGAGCTGTTAATTGAAAAGTCGATCAACCGGGGTCGAAATTGATTGCGTTACCCGTAACCAACCGACTGCGGACGGATATGACGGTAAAATAATTGCTCGCTTTATAGTTACCGAAAAATGTCTCGTATTCGTCAACACCATTTGTTTCATTTTCATCTCTCACGACTGCATAATACATACAAACGAATCGAAATTGTTTCTCGCAAGCACATAATGAAGAAGTGACAGAATTACCGTGAATAGAATTATCATGAATGAATGTTTTTTCAAAATAATTTTCGATCATTCGTCGATAATAAATAATATTGTCTTTGCACAGACAATATTATTTATTATCTGGGCTAGTGATCGAAAATTCTGAATAATATTGTCTGTGCACAGACAATATTATTTATTATCTGGGCTATGTGATCGAAAATTATTTTGAAAAACATTCATTCATGATAATTGTATTCACAGTAATTCTGTCACTACTATTGACAAATTTTTATTCGAGTTATGCTTAACCCCGGAATAAAAAAAGGATTAACCGAGGGATTAAGACCGTTCGAGACAAGAATCATCAAAAATAATTCTTCGATCGAATGATATTAATAATAGGTCTGGAAAATCATTGCCAATCATTACGTAATGGTACTTATTGTAAATTGCTTTCCCATTATTGGAAACATTTTTCACAAAAATTCCTCATAATAACTCCTTCGCACAATTATTTTTAGGGACAATCGAAATTACCTTTTCCACTTTAATGTTCACGAGTGATTATTCTTAAATCAAATTATTACTCATTAGTTTATTATGAAGTCCCAAAAATGCCTAATTGCTCGTAAAAAGTTTTAATTACTGTTTTCTTTTGTTGGCGTTTTCGCAATTATTCATAATTATTTTCTCGCAAGATGATTTCGAATGGTTTTCCATTCATTCGAATTGTGCCCATCACTTGCAGGCAAAACTTCGGCAGCAGCCAGTTCGGATATCTTTTTGGCTGTGCTCGTGGGCCATGCTGAAGGGGCACAGAGAGCATCGGTGTGCGAAGGGTTATGTTCTCGAGCCAACTATATAGTACGTTTTACTGATAGAGAGAGAGACAGAGAGAGATATATAGATAGATAGATAGATAGAGAGAGAGAAAGAGCGAGAGAGAGAGAGAGCATGCCCCGTACCTCTACGCCCACTCTTTCTTTATCCGTCTCTCTTTCTCTCTCTCTCTCTCTCTCTCTTCTCCAGCCAGGACCAGGCAGAGAGTCAATAGCCATTGTACCTTAAACAAAGAACCGCCGAGCGAATTGTAATGGGATTCAGTGAAAGAAGATCCCTAAGAGATAACGGAGGGGGTCGGTCTCAGCCCTGTTTTCACTGGCTCTGCCTTGTCGCTTTTCGGGTATTCCTCGCCAGTACTTTACCACTTCTGCCCTCTTCCCCTGACCCCTCGAATCCGCCGTACCTGCCGCCCGATTTCTCAATTATTGAAATATCTCTCAAAGTCCATACCCCTCCTGGTAGGCGTTCGCTCGCTCTCGGTTGAGTGACCCATTGGCTCGGGTGAATTGCGAGAGTCTCGCCGCGGACAATGAAATTTCTTTTCAATTTTTTTGTTTTTCATCCCATCAAATTCAATGGGATTGAAAAGCGTAAAAATTGACGATATTCGAGGAAAGTTCTCGAGGTTATACGTACATTGAGCACAGTTTCGCATCACACACATACACCCTATACAGTCACGATGGCGAGAACAATTAGTTTATTTTATGCGGATAAAGTTTGACCGAATTAAAGAATACGGTACGAATCAAATATACGTACTCCTGTGTCGAAATGAACATTTTTTAAATTCAGAATGAATTTAAATAAAAATACATATTATACAGTCCAAATACAAGTAATTCATTTTTTTCGTTTCACCCAAATTTACAATAATTCAATGCCTCTTTATTCACGTTTACGTGTACAAAATTCTCCTCTGTCAAATACATATGGCCATTGCAAGTAGAAGAAAAAAATCTCTTTGTTTTCTATTCGAGGCACCAGCAATCGAAGATGAAGGCAACTACGTTGATCGGGGCAGTAGCTGCAACCAAATGTGAAAAAAAAAACAGCAAAACTTTTCCAATTGATTCGACTTAACTGGCAATAGGAATTGCACCGAGGGAATTCAAGCGAGAGGACGTGATCTCGTCCATCTGCAGAGCGAAATACGGCCTAAAGTTGCTTAGCTCTCTCTCTCTCTCTCTCTCTCTCTCTGTTTCTCTGTCTAGTTCTTCTCGAATAGCGGAGAGTAAATAGAAATCCCGCGAATCTCTGTACCAAAGGAGAGCAACGAAGTTATCCGACTGCTGCTGTTCTTCACTCTACAACGCTTGCACTTTCATTGTTAATCGAGCGAACGTTTCGCCTTTTCAACTTCGACAGAGAGAGAAAAAGAGAGATTGAGAGCGAGAGACTTCTAACCTACCGTGAATCGTAGCAAACTTTTGGCTTTTGATGACGATTCGACGCCGGGGCGTTTGTTCTTTTATCCCTCGTGTATCTATATTTATTCATAACCAGAGATTCTTGGAGCGTTGATAATTGAATTTTCATTGCGTTATATTTACGGGTCATCGGACAACAACAAATACATTTTTACGGTGAATTCAACGCCAGTACGTGTTCTTGACAGTACTCCGTTGAGTCCATAAAAATTGTCGGTATACAATAAGAGATATGGAACAAAAAGGGATGAAAGCTAAACAATGGTTAATCGAACACAGGGTGCGGCCAAAAGGAACACGAGAGAGATGTAGAGGTTAATTGAAAGCGTGCGAGTGAATATTTGTTGTACGACTCGTATGGACTATGGCGGAAATGCAATCGCACAGTTGATTAGTTATCAATGGTCTCTCTCTCTCTCTCTCTCTCTTTTACTCTGAATCTCACTCTCTTTCGCTTTCCATTAAATCTTTTTGAAGTTCATCGAATTAGCGATTAGCACGTCGAACTGAATTCGATTATTGCTAGCCGGTGGCTATCGATGTATATCGATAGCTCATGGTCGAAATACCATATCCATTCTGCACGAGTATAGACTCGACGTTCTTCTAGCATTCAATTAAAAGCTATCGATATATGTATTCATATAATGCACTGCTCTCTCTCTCTCTATTCATTTGCCCCGCTTATAGCAAATACGCGTCTTTTCGAATTACCTCGATGAACTAATAGATTTTCACCGAATCCGCGAAACAAATATGGTCTCAATAATTTTTTTAACCATTCATTGTTTCGCTCTTCACAAAATCTCTCAAAAACTCTCCAAGCGGACAACACATCGAAAAGTCACTGCCTCAAAGAAATTTTAAGCACCCATATCTCTACGCCCCGGGTTGGGTGAAATGTCAAAGGGTAAATTATGCTCAAGACGTTAAAATACGAAGTGCCCTTGATGTCAGCACAACGCAGAGGCTTCCTCTGAGATCGACGTGATCCTAAAGACAAACTGCGTATACATGCCGTGCTATGTTATATGCATGTATACACGAGGCAGAAAAGAGGAAAAATCCTGGTACAGGGTATATACGATGATATACAAGTATATATGCGTGGGAGGAGCGCAATGAGACAAAGTCTGCGGAAGGTGATAATACTGCTATAAGTACGTAAGAAAGAGGCGGTAAGACACGAGACGGCGAGAGACTGACATTCTCGAGAGTCGCGTCTCCGATGCCCCGAAGAGGTAAGGAAACTTCGGTGGATTTATCCCGTCGTGGCATCTTGCCGTCTGTACACGTTTTCAGGAGAGGTGCATCGAATCTTCTTTCTACATATACATATATATATATATATATATATATATATGCATACAGCTGGATGAAACGCTTGGAAGTACGCTTTCAAGTGCGGCATAATACAAAGATTACGGGCCCACGGGGTACGTGACTTAACATAACTCAATGAAGGCCTCAGACCAAGTTAATTAAGTCTAAAGGCATAGAGAGTAGTCGTACGATACAGGAGAGAGAGAGAGAGAGGGAGAGAGAGAGAGAGAGAGACCGAGAAAGCGGGAAGAGAATGGTGAACTGTCAGAGTACCACGTAGACTATAATCACGGGTGTGAGACACCCCCAGCGGGTTCCCCATAGCTCCTTCCACCATAGCTTTTACGCCACTATTATATATCCGAGAAGTTGTACACTCCACGCAGTGTCTGAAACTATATATAGAACACCTGCGTCGTTGGCAAAGAGAAAGCCCCCCTCAAATCGCTTTTCCGGGCTCTTTCCATGCTGTATAGACTCTCAAACATGGAATATGCATGTTGACAAAAGGACTTGCGAGCCACTGAAGAATGTTTGCGAAAGTTTGTTTTTGACAATGTCTAAACGGTTTTATCGAGAATTCTCCTCTCTATCACACGTAATAGGCAAATGTGTCGGGATGTGTGTTTCACAGAGAGAGGGGTCGAAGAGTTGTTAGGAGAGGTGCGAGAGGGATGAGAGTGCGTAGATTGTCTGGAACTTTTGACGCGGTATGCCATAGTCAGCCCCTCGCGGTTTCACACCACGGCAACTCCTTTTATCTATATAAATAGATATATATATATATCTATATGTATATATATATATATATATATATATATATATACATACATACATATATGCAGATATTTATTTACGTGCTCCGTCTTCTTGTTCCCTTTTCACTCAATTTTCCAGCACCCTTTTCATGACAAAGTCTGCCTCGGTCCTCGTATATTGAAAACCCTTCCGCGAATATTGCACGAAAATAATTTACATGGGATCGCTTCAACGTGCAGAGTATAGAGCACTCTGCACGTTGAAGCGCATGATTTTCGAGAGGCTTTGAAACTATATATCGCTGATAATATCGAAATATCGGTTGTCCGTGGCATATTACTCGGTCGAGGATTCATCGGTCATTTCAGTTTCTAGGAATGAACGAATTTATAAATACGTATGAAAAGGAAAATGGATCAATATTGTTTATGCAAACTTTATTCAAGTTAATCCTTTATAAGTTGCAGACTGTCAGTCATGTGAATGCCATTTATATCGTATGTACGTTTTGTTTCATCCAAACTTCCTTTACTCGAATCGAATGGATCCCGTTTTCCTCTTATAACAATGAAAAAAAAAATTTCACATGTCAACGGCCTTGCATTTTATTTCAAGAAAATACGATATCTCGCAACAATCCGATGAAGTATTTGCCGCGTTAGCGGAACTTGCTACCCGGCAGAATAAGTGTACACTATTATATAATATAGGCTAGGAACTGCTGTTCGTGATCAGGACCAAATCATAGGCGCTGCAGCTGAGCTAAATCAGAAGCCGGATCATTGCCCGATTTGAAACTCCGTTACCAGCCCGATTTGCACCTAATACGTAGCCTGGTCAGAGCCGGATTCGGCTGATAGGACAAGCCCGATAGGGGGCGCATTCTATAGCCAGACAAAATTTCTACTCGGGAATAGGTCAGAAGTTGAAGCAAATTAGCCCAGTTTGTCGCTCTCGCGACCACGGGAAACAATGGCATAAAAGTTGCTAACGATGTCGCGCTGTCTCGTAAAACGGCAAGCGCCAGCCCCGCGAGGGCGAGGCGCAAAACGTTAGAACATTTTCGACGATGCTTGCCATACTGCTGCTGGCTGCTAGCCCACAGGTTCCACCGCTTTAATCGTCAACTACCACACTCATATCGCTAAAAACCACTTTTCGTCGTATCCAGTTCTCATTTGCAAATGAGAAGACGGTAAAGTGCGAGCGCTGAAAAAAAAAAACGTACACGATCAGAATTAAAATTGAAATTTAAACACGCACGCCATTTCCTGTTGATTTTTATTACATTAACAGAGTTTCTCTATGTGCAAGTATATTATTCAACTTTGGCGAGTACATGTCAGTTGACATATTTTTTTTTACTCCTCTACCCTCAATCTTAGAGATCGCAGGACATTGAGGATCGATATTCAAAAGGATGAGTAGACAAGTTTTTTTTTGAGAAAAAAAAAATCGAACGATACTCCAGTGTGCAATTGTTTATTAGTAATTGAGCGATTTACATATCATTTTTTCACCATTAGAGTTTAACATTAAGAGTCCAAATGGACAGGAAGAGAGAATAGTCACGAAGAAACTTGTAAAAAGAGGATAACAATAAAAAGTTTATAATGACCCCCGGTGCACACGTGTTCTCCACCTGGTCAACCCCTCGAAAGACGCGAGTGTCTCTCCGTAAAATTTGCGTATGGCATATGGACTATACTATATATAGGGTTTATTAACCTTTCTTTTTTCACGAGCACTTTGCAACCCCCGTTGGTACGAAAATTCTCCTGTCGTTATGCTAATCGACGAGGACACGTGTCCGTAATGGCTCACTTTTATGTTGGACACAAAACGACGTTACAGCATGGCATTTCTCTCCCCCAATTTTCGCAAGCTCTCTCTCTCTCTCTCTCTCTTTCTCCTTCCTTTTTCATCCCTCCCTTTACATATAAATACCATATACCAAATATTCATATTTCGTGAAAGATTAAGATGGGGTGTAGTAAATTTCAATGACCGATTAAGTATTCGGTCCACCGAACATATCTAATATCTAATCCTAAGATAGAACGCTTTAATAGAAAAATACCGAAAATAATATGCGAATACGAAGATTCCTCTTAATTAGGATTTCGGCGAGTCCACCAGTGAGAAACGCAAGCGACGCAAGGGCGGGAGGAAAAGCCGGAAAGAGATATGGCGCTGGCACTCTCTCTCTTTTAACGAATAGAGAGAGAGAGAGAAAGAGAGGAAAGTTTAAGCAGACACGAGGACTTGTCTATTAAGAGGCTGAGATGATTTTAAAGTAGCGATAATATCGTCCGGTAATTACGGGGCAACTTCGTGCATCCAGCAGTGGGAGAAAGGCGGAGAGGCTAAGGTTGTGCAATTAAGCGAAGAGCGAGGTATAAATATTTCGTTGGCGGGTCCGAGTGCGCTGGCTTCTCATCCTGAAAACTTGCTGCGTGCCCTCGCAGCAAGTTTTCAGGGCGAGTTAAAACAGTGTGAGAAAAGGGCAAGAGCAAGAGAGAGAGAGAGAGAGAGAGAGAAAGAGAGAGAGAGAGAGAGAGAGAGAGAGAGAACGACGGTTTTAGGCTCTCGGGAGAGTCGACAGTTAAGTTTTCAACGGCAAAAGAGACCGTGGATACGCCAGTGCCATCAGATATCGCAGAATATACGAGCAGGGGCTTATTTCCTCTTACATATTACTTTTCACGAGAAAAAGTGAGAGAGATAGGTGTGAGCACCGACGAAATTATTACCGTGACTTCCACTCATAGTCATCTTCGTTGCAGCTATAACACATCGCCAGATGTGTTCTATAAATATCTTTATTGTGAATCATCGTTTTTGAAGCATGACATTCCATAGTCTCACAGGTATACAAACATGAGCAGTAACAAAGATATCATGATTTTATAAAGTCGCCATCGGGGGGCGAGAGATGATTCAATTTCTTGTTGAGATTGTACGAGTTATAGTGATACAGCCCAATCTCTACTATCCATGCCTAGAAAAATATACAAAGTTTTGTTTTTGTACTCGAATTATTAATTCCTAAAATAATGGCAAAGAAAATGATTTTTATTTATTTGGATATTATGTCTATCATAAAAAAATACATTTCTAATAATGTTTATTTTGATGACATCTTTGGGGCAAAAATTTGGAATTAATAATCAATAAAACTTAGGCTACATCGCAAGTGATCAGCTGAAAGTTCCTTCGTTGCGAGTGTTACTATATTCATGGCTATATATTTTGATAATTTGTGAGCCCCTTTTTTTCTCATTGAAATTATTTCTATACCCGATGAAATGATATGAAAAATTAGAAAGATTACGAGTTATGTAAACGTACAATATATTTATTACAAAACGTCTGACAGTTCTGAGGTTAATCATGGTGAAATGATGGACTGAACTGGTCAAATATGAAGCGGCAAGTTAAAATTATTCGTAAATGAATTGAACCGCGTTCTCTTATCATCTTCAGAGTCATCGCATATATTCTGAAAACTGCTACTAAGTATTATCAGATTTGATAGTTTTCTCTAATGATGTAAAAGGTCGAATAGAAACAAAAATCACTTTAAAAAAATGAACCAATGCAAGTTTATTCATTTCATTTCTGTTACGACAATTCTAATCGATCGAATTGCGCAATTCGCACAACCTTTTAGAAAAAAAAAAAAATAAATAAAATACCGATCGAATCAATGCCTATTTCATTGTTTCACAATTTCGTTGAACTAATGAAATTTCAATTGATAAAATAAAATTTCAACATACTGAACTGTGTGTCTTCTAGAGTCTGTATTTTATTCCAACTTTTCTTCAAGTTCCGGTTCAATAAATTTCCCGTGAAGTGTATAGTGTCTCGTGTTACAATCCCCCTTATCGCATAATCCTCGCTATCCCGTGATGTTTACCAGCCCACATTTAGCGAGTAACTGTTTCTGGCATGATTCCCAAATCCCCGGTAATTGTCGCAGGTCATTCCTTCGTGGTGTTTGGAACGCGGGCTCGATACAAAACACATTCACCCAGTTATATTACACATGGTTATACAGTTGTCTCGGTTTGGTGGCTGTTCAACGTCGGACTTATCCGCTGCCGCTCGTCTACCGAGACGCTGGTCTGTACTACTTATACTCCGACAACGTCGTCGTCTCTGCTTTAAGATAGCTGGAGAGAGAAAGAGAAAGAGAGAGAGAGACATGGAATCCACCTATCCTCATAATTCATGCATAAGCTTCCATCTCCATAAAGGAGTTAGTAGCGTCATCCTCGATGGTCCAGGAGGTAACTCGTGTTTCATGAGGCTTACGCCACGGGCACTAAGCCGCCGTCGACCCACATACTATCCGAGCCAGAATACCAAGCAACTACGCTAAATAACTCCTTGCACCGCGAATACAGCACACACACACGCAAACCAAAATACACACACACACATACACACACACAAAACTCGCTGCTCTCGCACAAAGCAATTGAGAAGATACGCAGAAAGATCATCCCCAGCCCACTAGGAAGTAAAATCGTCCACCCCTTGGATCAAGTTTATCACTGATATCTCACTTGCGATATTACACTGAGAAAAGTATTGGTATTTCAAGCTAAACTTGCAGTTGAGCGTGGCGAATGAAATATTTCGTTGTTTCCACTAACACGCTTTATTGAACCGACCAAGCACGTAGTTGATGCAATCATCATACAGTCAACTCAATGAAGGTTTAGTTGAATCAACTGAATATTTTATTTACCAAAAGCAACCACAGATTTAGGTGGAAATACGAATTCTTTTTCTCAGTGCATATGAATATCGACTGGAGCACCGCGATTCATACTTCACATGCAATTGTACAGGTGGTTAAAGAAATTTGTAAAATTCTTCGAAAACCCTGAAAAGATTTGTTGTAATTACACTGCAAATCCAAGTGTGTAGTTTTTACACACTTATGTGTGTAATTTCTTGTAGTCACTTTTTACTCACTTTCACGTGTGTAATTCTACAAAATAACACACTTAAAGTGTGTAAAAAGTTATAATAAGTTTTGGCAATTCAGCAGAGAATTACGAAAAATATTTGTAACGTGCTTCGCGAGCAGGCTATAAACATTCATTTTGGTATTTGGAGCTAACAACATTTTTGTATGCCTTTTCGATTTTTGTGAATGCTTGTAGGTATACTTAAAAAAATGGGAGAAAAAAGCGAATATGTTTTTCTCTCTAACTGTATTTTATGTTTCTATTCGATTGAGTATGTCTCGTCAATTTGGCAGAGCCGTCGTTTTTCAATGATTGCACAATATGCAACTCGATGAAATCTATCTTCATTGAAAAAGCTCTTGTCTAATTGAAACTCGTTTTAGTTGCATCCATTTTGAATTTTCTTCGTTTACAACAAACTCTCTTTGGAACGAAAAAAAAAAAAAAAAAACATCTGGTGACAGATATATGACGGTTCCTTGTAATAGAGATGTAAAGCTACGGAAAATGATAAAAATAAAAAAAAAATACTTAGACGTGTACTCGGGAGAAACAGGAAGGTTGCCAACATGCCAAATCCCCCGGAGCGATCACCCGTTAAAAGCTGCGACGTATTTCTCTCCTGTCTCTCTCTCTCTCTCTCTCTCTCTCTCTCTCTCGTGGAAAGTAGATTTATGAGTAACTCAGACGAGAGTAGAGTCGGTTTGGGCTTACTTAGCCAGAATGGTGAGCCGCCAACGTGTCTGCTCGAACCGTTAACGAGCGCTTAAATTTTGCAGCAACGTATTCCTGTACAATTTTCATTCAACCCCCGTTCCCTACGCTCCACCGCGACATCCCATGCAATATAGCGCATATCACGCTATATGACTCTGAATCGTCGCTATAGAGCGGCGGGATAGGATGGGTGGAGGAGGGGGAGGGGGGAATAACACGGCTGCTTCTGGTGTATACCAGAGTGGCATACTCCGGGAGAAATGAGCGTGAGATCTGGGAAGAAATGGGATTGAAATAGGAGGAAGAGAACGAAAGAGAAAGAGGAAGATGGTAAGTAAAATATATAGTATTAGAGGGGGCTTGAAGAAATTCTCCCGCTGACTCGGCAATCCCGTGCAGTCGGCTCGACTCTCTGCTCGAAACTATTGTTTCTTGTATATGTATGTCCGCGTATATATATCTCGTATTGCGATGCTTTTTAGCTGCTTTATATGTGCTATATTTCGTTGGCTCGTTCCCACGAAAACGCTCGGCCGTTATATGCGCCCTTCTTCGTCCCTCTCTTATATCCAGCTCTATCTTATACAAACGTGTATATGTGTCCTATATACGTTACCGTATGTCTCTAGTTTACCGCGGAATATATATTACTTGTACGCAAGCAGCGGCATAGATGCATCTCGAATGAGGTCGCTCCGACGCTGGAGAGGCTTTTTGACGTGATACTCGACAACGACCGCCTCCTCGTCATCTTCTTCACTCTCCTCTTGCCACCTGTACACACTATACACGTATACATGTGTGCAGATATATCTTTCGTCACAGTTTTTCCACGACGAAATTCTGCGCTTTGGTAAATGACGCAGTAAGGGGGAAGCGCATATTTTTCACGACGTTGAAACAGTGAAAAATCGGTATTTCATCCACATCGAGTTGCTCGGGCGGTATAGGGGCGACTGGGAGAGAATCGTATGAACATCCTTGGAGGATGCACTTGTTAATTTTTCTTTATTTTTTGTCCACAAATGGACTCTTTGGTAACTGTTGTTCAGAAAATAATCGTATTTGATGACATGAGGTACCCTCGAGGATCCTTGATGAACAAGCTTAATGTAAAAACAAAAAATTATACAGCTAGTGAAAGGGAAGATTGAAAAATAAATTTGTACGTTTGTGAGTTAACGATCAGTTATATATATTTCTAGAGTTACAAGCGAGTATGTACATATATACAGCGGTATATAAGAGAGAGAGAGAGAGAGAGAGAGAGAGAGATAGGGAGGGAGGGAGCAATCTACGAGATATTTTATGCTCTCTAAACTTTCATCTTATCGGTTTTCAAGATGAGAAGACCCCTGCAAAAGGTACCCGCGAGAGCTAGGCCCCCTGCTGTTCTCGGCGCCTGACGGGACCAGCAGTCGTTTCGAAACTTTATAACGACGACGTCGCCACGCCCGTGGAATTTTTTCATTTCTCTCTCTCTCTCTCTCTATACCCAAGACCAAAAGCTATAGCATATTGCCAAATGTCTCTCAAGTATAACCCACCTTCTTACCCATTTACTAGTAGATAAAAATATAGATATATATATATATATCAGCCTGCCCAGGATTCCATCCTAAGACGCGGGGAGAGCCAGTCGTGCGGCATAATTTTCAATTACGATAGGGTTACGTCGCGCCTCAGGACGACGAAAGAAAAATGACTCTGTGCGTGAAATCGTTCGAATGAAAGAAAAAAAAAAAAGAAATAATAACGTTAGGAATTCCGAAAGTCGTCGATATGTCATCGATGAAAAATGGCTCGACTGAAAAAAAAAAAGTTACGTTAAGCTGCGTGTATACACGTATAACCATCACCCGAGAGTATTCCATCGAGTTTTGAGCAAGAGTCGAGAGAAAAAAAAACGAAAATTCGATTTCGTGTTCTGTTCTCGACAGTTGGAAGGTCCCTTTGCGAAATGCCTCGATTACTCGCGATAAAATTCATCGGGGAGCGTGAGCAGACAGAGGCACGCGATTGCCTTCGTGTTGTAATTAAATGAAAGATTAGTTCGTCCGCCAATGCCCCGTCCTGGCACGGTTTCATCATGGTCCCTCGATTCCACCACCCCCTTCGGCCACTCATCTCACCGTTCATCGCTTTCTCTTATTCTTATTCTTTCCTTGATAAGGTCGTTGAGAGAAAGGGAGAGAAAGAGAGAGAGAGAGAGAGAGAGAGAGGAAAAAGGAGAGTGAGAGACGATGGAAGAGGTTTGGGTCTATAGCGGCACTTGAACGATCGCCCGAATTTAATGAACGCGAGAGCGCAATGACGACGAGATGCTACCAGTACTCGAGAGGATGGGAAAATTCATTCAGCTCGTATTCGCGTGCTTCTCGCATTTTACCCTCATAGTGGCGCAAATACGATTGAGATTGAGATACGACAGGAAAGTATGAAGAATCGACCCTTTAAGATTATACATCTATCCTTCATTTTGTACGCAGTGAAATAAACTTGTACTCTCGAGGCTGGTTGCGTAACAGTAATTTTTTTTCAAGCCGCACGATTTCAATATGATACAGTAGAAAAAAATGCCATCGATGCGCTTTAAATAAAAAAAATTAAAAAATTACCGATATGTGCAATTCTTAGTACCGAAAGTTCTACCAACCAGCGTGTTACCGCAGCTCGCTTTTAATTCGAATAAAATAAATAAACCTGTATCGTTATTTGCATGAAATGGACGATACTTCTCTTCGAAAGTCTCAGAGACTGCAAACACGAATGTAAAATTCTGAAAAAGTTGCAGACGTTTGAACAAAATTTTTCCGGGACTATAATCCGAAATTATACCCCAGTAATTTAATAATAAATCCTTCACCCTTGCCAGCTGCAATATTCTAAGATTATTCCAATCTCAAATCGCGAGATATATTTAATTATATCATTCCGTGATGTGATTCACGGGGTATTTAATATGCAGCAGGGATACTCCAGGTGTTGGGTCTCGTACACAAGTACTATACATAGATATACAACTTGGATCCGGAGAGAACGAGAGAGATCTCAACCTCTAGCCCGAGAGCTTTTTCCCTGAATCTCCTCAGCCACGCGAATATAGCAGTACGAGACGAAGAGAGTGTGGTAGAGACAGAGAGAGAGAGAGAGAGAGAGAGAGAGAGAGAAAGAGAGAAGCGTGTGGAAATAACGCCCGAGTGATAATGTCATGCTAAGATCAATTTTGTATTCCACGCGTCACTTCGCAGACACGAGTTGAGCGGTACCCGAGCTTTTCGAAAATTCCGGCCATTATCACGAAGCTGTTTCCTATCAGAGCGGTACTCGTGGGCGTTTCCCACCAACTCATCCCTACTGGTGCAGTAAATCATAGTTATATATTTCTAAGCATGCATATATGTAAGTATATATATATAAATATATATTACCAAATGTCCTTTTTTTCGGAGCTAGGGGATGCCTGCTTGCGATGAAACTGCATGAATGTACTACGTACTCATTTATAAGGCAACCGTCTCTCCTCTAATGTGTGTCTTTGTCAATTTATTTTCTTCCGGAGCTACGTGAGACTAGCGTGCTCGTACTATTTACCATTTTCACTCGGCTCGAGCCAGGAAAAAAAAACGATGCACGTGAATATGATTTTCGAGAATCACTTCACCCAGAGAAGCGTGCACCATGCGCATCGAACAGAGTTCAAGCTTTTCATTGTTGTTTATTTTCGTTATATCTATTTTTCCCTCGCCCCAGGGAGAAAAAAAATTTGTGGAGTGAAAGCCAGAGTCATTAACGTGCAAATGAGAGGAGAGCGAACGACTTTGTTTTTCTCCCTTATCACGACCTTTTTTTTTTCGTTTTCTCGAGAGCTTTTCGCTTTTTTTTCCTTTCGTACTTTCACAGACTCATTCTTTTCTCCCTCTCTCGTGTATAACGAACGCGCAACGTGACGCTACGTGTGCTTCTTTCGTTTAGATTTTCATTCGGATTATTCCATTTAATGAAGCGGTTGTGTTGAATTTATCGATTAAATGTTCCCTGCGCGCATGTTAAACGTTTCTATATATATATATATATATCGACCTCTGACAATCAAGAGCGCGTTATTCACAAGATTTGGCACGTAGTTACACACTCGACGTTACGTTATTTTGCTTTTAAGGATGTATGAGCACTAGCTTCACGATCATATAAAAATCTAAATTTTTTATATGGTGTAGCAGAAGTTTATAGGATAAAACCTGCAAAATTTCAAAGTGGGTCAACGACTCTTTACGCGAGTAATTAATTCGTCAAATCAAGATATTTATCCCACGCCATATACGAATTCTGGGCTGCGCAACTTTGAAACAGAAATTCGTATCTTTCACGATCAGATCTGATCAATATTAAAACTGTTAAATGTTCAGAAAACTATCACGATTACATACGTTCCATAAAAAATGGGGGTCAACGAACCTTTTGACATACAATTATCGATTTTAAGGAAATTTTTCGCGTGCGTCGCATAATAAGCGGTCCGACTCTCTCTTGTTTCAAGCGTGCCCCTCGCTCACCGCGCTCACCCGCGCCCACGTTTTCGCTTATTCCCCGCCACCTTGTGCTCATACATCCTTAAGCAGTCGTCATGTGTGGACAATCTTGTTCCGGCTTGCACGCTCCACCGAACCGTATCCCAAGCTCTCGCCTCTCGAAAATTCCGAGGCACGTAGGTAGAGAGGAGGCAAATGCAACGACGTTATGCTATGAACTTGGACGGGAAACTTGAACGACCCACGAGAGGGCTTTGGCAGTTTAAAACTTTTCACTGTAGCTTGCGGGTTTGTCGAACGGGTGAATACCTAGATAAACCCTGTTCGCGCATGCATATAAGACGCTTCCACCACACCCTTGACTTTATGTCTACAAGCAATATCATTGCGTACCGCCAAATTCGAAGCTCGATGCTTCGGACCAACGCTGAGGTGTGCATCTCGTGGGACTGCTACTGCAGCTTCATCTTGAGAATTTCATTGACAAAAATGGGTATTTGCCCAAAACGAGGAGGTAGCGCCTAGAAGTAGCACGAGATAAAGGCTCTGAACGAACTCCAGAGTGCGTTCGCATGCACTTTTGTCGAGGATTTTATCGGCAGAAGTCACAAACGTGACATTTTCGCACGCAGAGCTCGAACGTGTACTCGGTAGCGAGAAGTTTTCCTTAGGAAGAAAATAAATACATTTCCACTCCCAAAGAAGTACACGCGTACCTACATAGGTAGAGAAAGTCAGTAGTTACGTTGCAGCAAACTGGATTTTATCGAAGATTTCCAATAATTGGAAAATGCTTTTTTCACACTTACCCCTGATTGTTACATTGCCGGGTCACACGTCTTTACCATAACTGAAAAACCCTTTGTGCACAGAGAAAGTGTTGACGTGCTTGTGATCGCGTGATCCCAGAATTTACAGCCTGTGAGCAAGCTACCCGTTTCATGCGACCCGCAAGCTTATATATATTATATGGGGGGGGGGGGGGGTCCTTAATTGGAGTTGAAAAAAATTTCGATGCGTCAAACCACCAGATTGGCCCCAGATATATAAAAAAATCCGTGAAAAAGCTCAGCTCACTATCCCAATAGGAAGGTGTGCCTCTGAGGACAAATTTATTTTTTCCATTTGAATAACATGAGCTTTTGTGACATTCTCACTGTCTGAAACGTGATAATGAAAAACGTGAATGTGACAATAAAAAATCCAAAGTGGGAACATCCCAAAACGCATGTTATTCAAATGAAAAAAAAAAAACAGATTTGTCCCCAGAGGCACCCGTTCCCATTGAAATAGCGAGCTGAGCTTTTGCACAGATTTTTTTATATGTTATAATTCGAGCCTATGTGGCGGGTTAACGCGTCGAAATTTTTTTTCGACCCCAAGTAAGGACCACTGTAATACTGAACACTTCGGATATAACTATGTGGCACAGTTTTGTAGATTTTCCAACAAGTTCATATTGGTCAGGGAGTCATTTTTAGGTTGGCTAAGTCCTTCATCAAGTAGCCGCACGGTAGAAAATGAAGAGGTCGGTGCAGTGGGAAGAACGTGGCGAAGTGATGGTCGCGTTAAATCGGCCACGGAGCTACTCGTCGGGCTAATTAAGAGCATCGTAAAGACGCGGCAAGGATATATACCCTCGTTGCTGACGCGCGCGAGCGCTGGATGCCGTACCACGCGGCTTTACGACAGGCAATTCGTATTAATAAACGAACTTTCACAGCCCCTGCCCTCGATGTATTTTCAACGCCGCGGCCCAGCGCCACCCAAAGTCACCACTACCATAACCGAGATAACTTCGCGCGATCGTAGAAGCTTGCGGGGTGAGAACAGAGAGCATAAAAATAATAATTAAAATGCATGAGGCCGTAGCGTCTTTAATCAACTTTCCAACGCCCCAGGACCGCAGGAAAATTAAAATTGTTTATAGCTGATAATTAGTGACGTTTAAGTAGCGACTAAAAGAAAAAAAAAAGCAGGAAAAGAAAAACCGAAAGAGATCGTTTTTCTTCTCCGTGGTCTTCTCTGTTACGACTAGAGACTCGACAAATGAAACGAGGATCCCCTCATTCCTGTAAATTTCTTCAAAATCCACCGAGGCGACAATACACTTTCCTTCAACACACCGAAAGTGTAAGAAGCTCAAGCATCAAATCCGGGATTGATTGTCTTGTTCGGATATATCTTTCTTGCGGGATTTTGCCATTGCGAACTTTAATTGAAAATGAGAGAGACGGTAATGTTTCTTAAGGTTTGGTGTGAGAGAGGGATAAAGAGAGAGAGAGAGAGAGAGAAAGTGAGAAAACAAAGAAGAGCGTCTTAGGGATCGAGAGTTTGAGATGACTTTGGTATAGAGTTTCACTGAAATTATTTTTATCTATCGAAATTCAGCAGTTTCGACGATAATTGCGGTGCAAAAGGGTAACGACAGATACGGCGCAGATCAATTCGGCTAAGCCTATGTTCCGAATGCACGAAATTCAAGGGATGATGAATTTTACTTCAAGGAAACTTTGAAAGAAATCACAACCACGGGGAATCTAGGGAGAATTGAACCGTTATAGTGAAACCAGCCCGCAATCCTAAATTTTGTCTTGTTCCATTTTTTTAAGGTCAGTAACGAACAGGCGGTAAAAAAAAAAGTAAAAAACCGATGGTCGAGCTTACACATAGACTTTTCCCAGTTCGACCAATAATGTTCAATTCGATCATTATATAATCCCAGTCTCTGCACAGTTGATTCATTGCATAATAAACTCCATAGCTGCTTCGCTATCTCATTGAAGCGCACAGTCCCGGAGAAATGTCTTCCTCGCGTTGCTGGTCCCATGAATTAAAACAAAATTGGACGAATCCCTTAACCTCCGCGTGAATCTACTCTGTAATCTCGGCTTTGCCAGAAATCTGCCCTTCAACAAGAGCTCTCTCGTCCCTTTCGGGCCGAGTCCTCAGGAGACTCAAGTCTGCGCGAAGTAGACATGCTCCTCTCGCTATATGCCACAGCAAAGACCACCCCCGAAAAGATTAACGTACCCTGTCGCGGAAACTCTCGGAGGACCGAAGTGTTTTCACCCTCGTCACAGAGCCACCCTGGAAATTAGCCAGCCCAGGTGCTCTCCGAGAGAGGAGGAGCAAACTAAAGCGTATGTCTGGCGTTATATAGTTGGTGCTACTGTTCAGTTCCTTACTGAGACGAAGGAGAGGTTATGTTTCGCTAACTCTGGCTCTCTTGTTATTCTCTTCTCCCCCCCCCCCCTCCCCGTATCCAAGGCCAATTTGCCAATTAAACTACTCACGAAGAAGAAGCGAAACTAACCGGACAAACCGTCCACAAGGCGCAGAGGCAACCCCTTCTCTCCTGTTTGCAACTATACTGAAGTACCTGTACTCGTTATAACAAGTGTTAGGAGCAAGTAGCGGTGTAGTCTGGCTTTCTCAGCGGCATTTGCCATTCGGGAAGAGTTTCACCAGGATCGAGTTCCGCGTGGTCGGTAGCGCGTTTGCACCGCCACCACAGAGCTCTTCTATCCCATAGTGGCTATATACGCCATAGAAACAAGCCACTGGATGGTGGGATCGGTAAGAAAGCTACATTATTGCAGGGTATTTGGGCTTCACGGACCATAGACCCCTCGGTCGCATGGCAGTAAATTAAAGCCAGCCACTAGTAACGGCTTTTGTACGCGTGGGTTATTCACTCTCTCTCTCTCTCTTTCTTTCTCGCTTCAGGCTTCTCTAACGAATGGAAGAACCCTTTCTACTGCGGGTGATCTCGATAGCTCGCGTGCCACGGTCTGGAAAAGCATAGTCCGGGGGTCGTCTTCTCTCGCCCTCGGACAGCTAGATATAACTCTGACATGTCATGCTGCCCCTTTCTCTCTCTTTCACTCACTTTAAATCCTTTACTGTCTCTCTGTCTCTCTGTCTCTCTCTCTCTCTCTCTCTCTCTCTCTCTCTCTCTCTCTCTTCCTCTCCATCTTAAAACTACTCTGTAGTGTATTGCACACCTTTTCTATTGTATTCCACTTTTATTGGCGCATTATCCAGCGGGTAATATAAGACAGTATACGGAACGGAACGCTGTACTTGAGCTTCCGCTTCACCCGGTCTCACTAAGCCACGAGCAGATCACTGGCTCTGTGAAACTCTTATTTTACTTTCTTTCCCATCGTCGCGTGTAAGTTTTTACGACCAATTGTCCCGAAGACGTGATCCATAATGACTTTTTCTTCGCTGAGATAAAGATTGCTCGGGAACGATGTAAATTCGTTACTCGAAAACGAACTCTTGCTATTCGCATATCTCAGAATAGTTATCGAGTTTTCTTTTTTCGCAAATCCCTAGAACCGTGGATACTTTTTCTCACGCGAGACACTTCACTGGGGTTCAATGGCTTTTCCACGTTGATCAGATATGCCGATTTTTCCCAGTGTGGTTCTATGATCGCAGCCATTTGCGAGAGACAAAAAGTTTGCTCGGTCTGGCAAGAAAACGCATGAAAAGTCAATCGTTGGACGTGTACAGTGTTATGCTGAATGTATGTGTGAAACATGATAGCACAAACCGGAAAAATAGAGAGAGAGAGAGAGAGAAGTGGAAGAAAGTATAGAGTCCGAAGATATTATATAGGTAAGTCGAGGTATACATATATAAGTCTGTCTCGACGAGAATTCACAAGAAAGTCCAGGGAACAGGGCACCGAGAGTTTCAGACGAGGTGCTAAGCGATTCTGAAGTATGACTAATGCGAAGCTTCGCTCTCTCCCGCACGAAAGTATGCAACGACGAGGAACATAATGCGGTTAGGGATTTTCGAGTGAGTGCAAGCTTGATATATCTCATGCGCCGCAACGAGAGACACTTTTGTATGCAAGGATACTCGAGAACTCTACATCATTTATGCGACTGTGAAATTCTACAAAATATACTTTTATTAATATAGATTTTTATTCCACTCCGAACTTTGTCAATCTATTGACATAGTTCGGAGAAATATAGTTTGTAATTTTTTTTTTTTTGCGACTGTGAAATTCTACGAAATATACTTTTATTAATATAGATTTTTATTCCTCTCCGAACTTTGTCAATCTATTGACATCGTTCGGAGAAATATAGTTTGTAATTTTTTTAAGTGTCGAGGACTGCTGATTTATTTCAAGGATAAATTCTGCACAATTTAAATTCTTTTTTATGCAACAATTTTCACGTCGATTTAGAAGGCAAACGCATAAATCTTCCTTTTTTGGGGGCTAAACACATAATTCTCGTTCCAATACAAAAGTTAATAGTAAAAATTAAAGTACGAAAATTAATTATTGCCCGATGTATAGATTAATTTTCTCATTTACAGTACGTAAGATTTTTCTTCTTCTTCTTCTTCTTCTAAAACCTGAAATATCATAACTGCACTCGGTGCCGATAAATTTGAACGAAGAGCTACAAACTGAGGAAATCACGAGTGATAATATCGATGCAAAATGAATCTTAAATTTCAAATAATGCCGTAAGTGATTATATAAGTTCCAAACACTGTCGTCATTTTTCATGAAAATGCTGTTTTTTAGCTATTTAATTTTTATTCCATTCTTAAAAATGTATTCCTATAAATTTCAACGAATTATAAAGCGTACTCGTCGGAATATAGTTCATTATGCTAATTAAAGTTGCCGAGTAAATATCCACTCTAGCGCGTGGCTACTAAAGCGCAACGTGTATTTTCCTCTCGTTTCAGGCTTGCGATATATGTCGTACTACCTAAATATACGTAACATTACATATGTAGAATCTATATCTATAGATATATACTATATCGAAATATGTGTGCATGCTCGGATGCACTTTCTGGTTTGGGCTTTTCATCGCGGCATTCGACTATACATACATGCCCGCATCCACTCCAATCTTCGGGGATATGTTAAATATACCACAGTGGCTGGCTGGTGTTTTCACCAAAACCTCATCATCTCGCTCTTTCGCGAAATGTCGGTGAATCGCACGTCATCCTGTCGCGACCCTAAAACGAACGTTTTTCGGTTTTCTCCCTCTCTGTCACATATATTTATTTGACTTTTGCACTCTCGGTCTTCTATGCACATACCCTTTGACGTATAATTTTGTGTGACGTCACTTTTCACGCAGTTTTAATTCGAGCAGTAGGTCGTATTTGCAACCGTTAAGGCGGCACACGTCGGTTCGCTACTTTGGTAAATTCATTCGTTGTTACCCTGCAATTATGAATTTTTCGCTTATACAATTGTTCTACTTTTTTTTTTTAATTTCGTCCGCACTTATTTTCTCACCACCGCTTTACAGTTATTACGGATATTTTGTTGAATTTCATGGTTTAAAGTGATCCATGCTTCATTTTTTATGTACAATGTTTCTCTGGGGTCGTGTCAATGCACTCGACAGTCGTTAAATTTAAGCGCTCCCCACAGTATGTTATATTCAAGCGAACGAGCTGCCATACATTTGATATACTGGGAGAAATTAAATTATTTAATTTATATTAGTTTCAATTCATTTCAACAAACATTATTCTGGCTAAATATAATTTTCTGTGTGTACCAAAATGAACGGAAAATTTGCTACTCGATCGAATGAGCTTTGTCCAAATTACGTCTATTTTTTTTTCATCCGCAGTAATTGTAAAAGAGGGTACTTTACGTATATACTCCGAGCCAAAAGTGAGATTCAGTGAGAATTTTACGTACTTCTTGATGAGATGAAAATCCGGTACAAATTTACCATATTGAAGACTTTATCGATAAATTTGTTTTGCAAGACTTTGCATTACGATCCATCGGAAATCTATGTTTTTCCAAATAAAATGAGTTGCTAGATTTTCCTGAATACTTATAAATTATTTTGGAATTTTTTTATCCCGAAATTTCTGTTTTCCAGATATTTTAATTCGTGTATTCATGAAACTGAGCATCCAATGACTTATTTTAGGTGCAACATGGTACTTTTATCCAAACAGACATAAAAAAAAAAAATCATATCAATTCGAGACAGATCAGGGACGCCCAAAATAAAAATAAAACATGTATTTCTGGATTTTTTTTTTTATACGGTTATTTTTTGTAAATTGTTTTGCATTAGCTCGTATAGGCGCATTCAATAAAACTATGATGAAACTCGAATTGTATATCCGTACCGTATTCTCGGCTGTTAATTCTCACGAGCACGTAATGCATATACACGTGGCGATTACTAATGCAGATACCATCAACGGGAATAGGGCAACTCGGAATATAACTCGAAATACGTTGAAATTTAGAGACCTGTGAATTTGCGAAGTATGCATGCAGATGTGTATACATATATATAATACAGGCGCCACGAGGATATATGATAATACAGTCGCGAATTTAGCTTTTGGCATGTAGGACAAGCGGAATCCCGAGGATAGATAAATGCCCGAGCCCACATTCGCTCCTCTTTCTCTCTCTCTCTCTCTCTCTCTGTCTCTCTCTCTCTGTCTGTCTGTCTCTCTCTCTCTCTCTCTCTCTGTCTCTCTCTGTCTGTCTCTCTCTCTCTCTCTTTCTCTCTCTCTCTCTCTCTGTCTCTCTCTGTCTCTCTCTCTCTCTCTCTCTCTCTCTCTCTCTCTCTCTCTATCTCTCTCTTTTTTTGTCATGAATACTATGCTGGCTGCCATGATATTTGCTTGGCAAACAAAAAGTCGAAAATTTTTTGGCAACGTTTCAACATGAGTATAGTGCAGCCAAGGGGGCATCGGCGTTAGTGTTCAGGCTTATGAATTTTCATTTATACTTTGAAAATAAATTTTTCAATTAAAGTAACAACATAATTTTTTTAAGTATTATTGTTTATCTAGAATGGTAAGCTGTTCTAAGGTGGATACAAAAATAAGAATTATTTGAGAATATTTCATTCACCATTTTTTTTTTTTTTTTCAATAAATTTATATTAAATTTGAAAAAATGCAAATTCCAGAATTTTTTTCGTGAAACTTGCAGCATACCGCATTTTTTTAATTAACCATGATATTAAATAATCTAATAATATCTGTACATGCGATATGAGCGATGCGCAACGGAGAGCCCAAGCGAGAATATATTCCAGTGAGAGACCACAAGGTATTTCGGTGTAATTAGGTCGATTCGATAATTCGCGGGAGGTGATCGTGGTTATCCGAAAAGCTCTCTGGCCGTGTCCACGATATGTTATATTGGCTCTCTCGTCATCACAAGAGTGCTAACCAAAAATCAATCAAACGAACCGATAAACGAAGCGTGCATGGCCTCTTTCGCTCGGATATATAGAAATTATTTCAATTGCAGTATTCAAAATATTTTAATCGGAAATTATATAATTACCGTGAATACTATCGAATCAATAATATACTGGCCTGTGCATCAAATTCCTACACTATTGTCAGAATTTTTTTTTGTAATCCTGCCACGAAAAAAAATTATTCAGTAATTCGTTTTTCGTTGTGACAAATTTTTTTTAGCATAGGAAAATATAAACAACGACCGATACACATGAATATAATATTAGTTTTTTCATCCACCCAAACATAATTGATTTTTGTAATTTATTTTTCCATTGAAGAATAAAGAAATCATGTGGTCCGATTTTCATATTCCATATGGCTTATTTCACTTTAACACGAAAAGTACAACATTGTAGATGAAGATATTTCATTTTTAAACAATAAAAATGATTCAATAACTCGAGTGAATAATAGAGAAACTTTCAACGCATGAAACAATTATGGAAAATTTTAATCAGACTATTATTATGCCAATTTCAACGTGCTAAATAATAATTTACTTTCAAGGTAATTGCAATAAGCTAATTAATCTCTATTGAATTTGATAATTATTTCCGTTTCTCGATGTTCCTACATAAAATATTGACTATACCGAACAAAGGTTAATTAACTTAGCTTCATCTTTACAATATTGCATAAACAGAATTTGTTGATTTACTACTTTTTTGAGTTTCGTAAAGTATGAAAACCAAGAACGGCAGCATTTATTTTTCTAAGGCATTGATCAAATCCGTGCATTAAAAAAAAACTTTGAAATTTTTGAAAATTCATTCACGAAACGTGGAGAATTATCTCGGGAAATATTGGCAAAGAACGACTCAAAATCAAGAATGAAGAGTACGTCGAATTAATCAATGGAGGACGGTATAGCGAGAGCCAGCAAGCATAAATGAGAGAAGAGTTCGTCGAAGCTATCTCGATGTATGTACGGACTGTCGAGTTACAAAGAGATTTAATGACGGTATAGTTTTGAACGTATCTTAAATCCCATGGACATGTGATACACGAATCCCTTTTGCTGTACTAGCAAAGGGCTGTAAGCTTCACCATTTAAACGAGCTAAGGGGATGTGAATTACGTCTTTTTGCACCTCACCAATCTAGATATGTATATATATATATGTATGCAGTCTCGGCGGTGTGGAATGGCAAAAGAAGGGCCATGGCTGTTATCGAGCCCAAACTGTTCTCTCTTCACCTTCGTTGTCCTAACTCTCGTCTCTCCCTTTTGGTCCCATCCCTTCTCTCGTTTCTCTCGGCCTAGAGTTACCCGTTACCCTTATCGGCTCAACAAATTTAACTTGATTTCCGTTTATACGGACTTTGCCAGAGCTCCGGGGAAATACAGGAGGCACCAGCCGCCAATATACGGAGTCCGCTCTCGCTCTGCTACACGTTTCGTCTAAACTCGCTTTACGATAAAGGATAAACCTTTACAACCAATATAAACATATATATGTAGGATCTCCGAAGAGATACGACCACACAAAGTCAGACCGATTTCATCTTTCTCTCTCTCTCTCTAGCTCTCTTTCTCTCTCTCGTTCTCGTCTGCTTTTCGTCGTGGATCCTCTCCTGACCCAGGAAAAACTCTTTCGCTTTTTTATCTCTGCACCGCACACCATCGGAATGTGTTGAAAACTTTTTCCTTTCTTCAACAAAACTGATCGCGATAAAACTGCACGTGGTGTGTGGTTTGTAAAAAAAAAATAACGTTTTCAATTTTTTTTACCTGCTTTCCTCAAACTATTTCGTCGAAGCAATAGGCCTCTGTTTTTTTTGTACATCAAACGTAACGCTAAGTTAGTTATAAAAGGGATAACAGCAATAATAACAAGCTACATTTAATACTATTGCAATTAAAATCATTGTAAAACAATTGTCAAAAAATTGCATCAACGGAAAAGTTACACGAGAGGAAAAAAAACTGCATTCAATAATTTTTCTCATTGAACAACGATTGAGAGTGGTAGAGATTATAACGAATTTAACCATGTTTCCACGTTGAAATTTCGGGTACGAATATCACTTATTTTACTTTGTCCAGGCGTTCAACATACTCAAAATTTCGGTATCGAGCTGCTGCACGAGCTTTGTTTCATCCTTCGTCTGATATGAGTGTTCCTCTTTCTCTCTCTCTCTCTCTCTCTCTCTCTCTCTCTCTCTCTCTCTCTCTCTCTCTCTCTCTCTCTCTCTTTCTCTGGTTATACCAGTAAGTGTTTCTCGTGAGCAGCAGCACTCGCTGGGGTTACACATAAAAGGCATTTGAGTCGGTTTCGCAATGACGGCCCTCGGGAGGCTTAAACACGGGAGAGAAAGAGAGCGAGAGTGGCGTATGGCGTACACGCAGTCTGGCGCATAGTCTCTGTATAATTCAGTCATATCCATGCTAATCCCACCACCGGGCCAATGTGGCCGCACGTGAGCGTTATTCTCCATGATGGATGTACGACCACCGGAGAGAGAATTGCCCTTTTCATTGAAATACAACTAAAATTAAACTCATTTTACCGTCTACGTGTGGGATTTACGATAGACCAAAGTAAATATATTTTTATATGTGTGTATATACATTAATACATTTTACTATGCGTAGATATATGTATATATGAAATTTGACAAGTTTCACGAGTCAGGCTACATTACGACTCCGTATTGTATGCACGAACATATTCATGATGTTCCACGTGCATTATACCAACGCGATGCGAAATATCTATAACTGCGCCTTGAATACGCCGAAACCGTGGCAATAGAATATTTTCGTCTTTCACAGCCAAATCCAGAATCAAGGCTTATGGATTTATTTCCTTTTGGGTACATCTATTTATATGAATATCGCAGTAGTATAGTCCAAGTCCCGCAGAAATATAAAAGTAGAGTGCCGGGGACTCGTAGAGCTGATCCAAAAAGGAGTCAATCGGTGAAATAGTATCTCAGCCGGGTGTATCAATCCGGTCAAACGATGCCGAAGAACACGAATACACCCACACATACACATGTGGATTTATATAAATCTATAGAGAAGAAATTGACATTATAGAGAAGCGAAAGAGATGCTGTTCATCGACGAAAAAGACAGTGAGAGAGAGAGAGAGAGAGAGAGATAAAGAGAGAAAGTGCTGGAGCAATATATAATAACGTGAAGTCAGCGCAATAGGAGCAGAAGCGATAAAAATAATCCCTCGATATATTCAAGAAAAGAGCTTGGAAAAATTTCTCCGGTCGAAAAATCACAGTCGATTCTTTGCAACGTGACTATAAAGCCACACATATATGTATGTATGTATATTCCTTCGTGTTTGCGTGGAAGCTACTGAAACGCGTGCGCGAACGAATGGGCGAGATCGCCTGTTTCATGACGAGAAGCTCGGAGCTTTTTATTACGTCCCACAGACAGACGATCGAGGAAGCGTCGATTGTCTGGAGCAAACGTGTAATAAAACAAGAAGTTGTGACTTATTAAACGACGTTTTTTTTTTCACGAGAAACGGCGTCATTCGTCAAATGATAAACATATGTCGGTTATGAGAATGTTGATAAAGACGAAAAATCGTTTCAACAAGTTTCAACACATGATTTATCTCTGTAGCAAAAATAAAAAACAACCCGAAAAAATGTTTGGGAATGGCGATGTATGAAGAAAGCCTTGTATGCCTGATAGGACAAGATAGCCTGCGATAGGTGCCTTTCCAATCGTGTCTATGCAAAATGTATGTGTATAATATACGGATATGTGCAAAGAGCGATCATTTTGATTACACACAAGGAAAGATATAAGAGACAGAAAGAAAGTCGAGAAGATCTCATAACTGAACACGCTGTCAGTGCACGCGTGCAATATAAGATATACTCTCGAGTGTTAGTGGAGAACTCTGGTACAACGAGAGAGGGTTCGAGAATCTTGCCGAGCGCCAGATGTCGTGGATTTCTTATATTTGACGGATGTGCCGATATTTCGGATGTAGCGAAATAGCGCCTGGAGAGAGACATGCCAGGATAATATCGCTATATACGCGTGCCGGTTGAATAAGACACGACATGTATGCGCACATTTCTATCTATGTAAATATAAGTAAATATGTGTACATATATATTGGTACGAAAGAATCCTTTCTCCGTGAAAGAGAGACGCCTCTGCGATTCTCTCCCACACGAGAAGCTGGTTTACGAGCAAAAAAGAACTAACGCGGGAAAAAAAATGAAAATCTCTAAAGGTTCGCTATATAGAGTCGTGAAGTATCCTGTGCTAGCGTCTTCGCGGGAAGAGAGATTTTCGCAATCCTTGATCATATGTATAATGTATATGTACATGCGCACACACATAGATATGTGTGTGAGTGTGTGGCAGAGCTCGAGAGATGCAAAGGAAGAGAGAGAAAGGTTCACGACGATCTTTCGCGAAAAAGGACCACTTGAGAAAAACGTTGCTAGCGTCACGTCTCGAGACGATCCTTTTTTGCCAACTCCAATTCGCCTCTCTGCACAAAGCTAGAGTACACGCGAGCGACTTCTGTAACAAATTTCAGCAATGCTCGGATCTTCTTATCCGAGAAACATTTATGAGAAATAACGGAAGCTTTATGATTTTGATTAATGATTAAAATTTGGCTCAACTTGAGAAATCATTGAATACCTACAATTTTGGATAAACAAATCAATTATTAATTGTTGCTACACCAAAAAAAAAAATTGACACAAATCACAACTTTTCGAAATTTAAAAAAAAAACATCATTTGATTCGTATGTGAGTCGAACAAATCGTATCCCCCATTTTTTTAATCAGGTCATAAAAAAAATCTATGATAAATGAAAGAGTCATATTACATGACTTTTTTCTAATCAGTCGATACCTGAAAATTTTGAGGAAGTTCTGCTTGAACCTAAAAAAGTTACAGTGACTTGAAATTTTAACAGCGTGCTTGTGAAGGTGTACTTCATGTACCTGAAAAATTTCAATGAGATTCACCACCTACTTTCTGAAATAAAAATTCGTATAGATACTCTTGAAATGCACAGGATCTGGAGGCATCAACTGTTATGACGTGAAGAATCGTTTGATGTCAGGTGCATAAAAAAGTAGTGGCTGCTTAAAAATTTCAGGAAAGTACATACTTATCTGTTGTATAAAGCCCTAGAAAAAAAATGGACGCGATTCACCACACCTAGCGTGAATAACGGCAAATTAATAAAATGAAAACGTGCTATATTTGTTGAAACAAATGCCGAACGCAACCTGCCCGCACGTCGCCCGCACCGCGCTATACGTTCCCCTTGCCACACCCAAGTATAGGAGCAAGTATAACAGGAGTAATGAGCCTGGATAAAATTTATATGAGATTTCTCAGGTTACTTCCGGATATCGAACGAGTCAGTCATAATTTCGGTGGTTCAGGGGTCGTAAACGAATATAGCAGCAGTAGCAGCTTCGGGGTAGCTTTCGTGGCCTACTCTCATCGTCGATGAACTTCCATATAAAGTGTACTAACGTTGAAACGTCCGAGTGGTCGTGGCCTCGGTCAGCTTTGCGGTGATCATCGAGATATTTGGCATGCCTACCCGGGGGGGATGAAAACTTCGAAGCATCTCACTGTGAGAAAACCCGCACGATGCGAGTGGATAAATACATATATATGTATATATAAATATAGAAAAAGCACATTGTGGACCATGAAACGCGAGATCGAGAGAAAAGAAGAGGGAGAGAGAAAGAGATCAAAAATAGAATTGAATCGACGGGGCGGTTACACTCCGTGTTGCCATTCCCATTTGTACGTTCAAGAGGACATGAGAGGGCGAAACAGAGAGAGAGAGAGGGAGAGATGAGAGAGAGAGAGAGAGAGAGAGAGAGAGAGAGAGAGAGAGAGAGAGATAGAGAGAGATAGGGATAGAGACCAACCCTCGTATTTTTCATCTCGATTTCCCTCAAAAGAGATCGCTCATCGTTGCCCACGATGATCGTCCATTTTAGCCGCAAAAAACATACATGTGGATAATAAAAACGACCGTATAAGGCACGACGATATCGCGGATTCATCGTTGAATCAATTATTCATCGCGACGAAATGATCGTTACAACATTTATTCCAATCCCTTCGCGGATCCCCTGCCATGTTCATAGAATAAGGTGGTACATCAATTTGGAACACTTAGGTTAAGCATCTCAGCTATACGTTTATCATTTTCGTGTAGGGGCAGAAATTGGAATTGTATGTATGTGCAGCGTCATTGATGTATTTTCCAACGATCAACATTGTGTGTATAACGCTATTGCGAAATCGCCAAAAAGGTATACAATTAGGAAGAGGCTTTAAAATTAATTATTCGATCCAAATAGGGTATTGAACATTTTTTCCATGGAAAAATTTAATCATTCAGAGAATAATTTTAAAATTTACCAGCATATCTTTGATTTAAAAAATAACGCTACAGCTGGAGGCCAAAGATCGAAAATCAACATCAAAGTCCACAACGGTGATTTTTTGGGGTACCCAGAATGTTAAGAAATCGTTGACACATTGTCCTTTGCGTTGGTATGAAAAGTTGTTATGGGGTCGTATGTATATGGGAGATCAGAAAATAGCGAAAAAAAATCCTTTGTGCTACAGAATCGTCTTATACTTGAAGCCTAAATAAAGTATACATGGCGTTTCAACGGTGATTTTTCGAAAATACAATTTTTTTTTTCATAAACGAAAACAACAATCACATTTACGTGATAATTTCTTACTGCAGATCGAGAAAGAGTAAAATATATCTTAAACTACTGTCGAATTCAACGACAAGCGTTCGCGACATCGACATCTCTCGTATATTGTATTCCTCACTGCACAACACGCACCTTTTGCCCAAATTATCTTTGGAATAATGACTCGCGTAGGTGTAGCTACGTGGCGAAACACGTTGAAGAAAACTTTTTCTTATGTTGCCGCTGCACATCGACACCGTACAAGGGACAAACAAGTGTATTTTGTAGTAATACAATGCTACGGGCGTGAGTGTCGTGACGGAAAGATTAGGCACGCTCGCCTCGGATTGCCCCGAGGACACGAAATAAATCAGTCGTTGTGTGCAGCACGTGCGGATATTCACGAACATTTCCCACGGGTATACACCCGGTTGTATAGCCGATCGTGAGCCCGCGAGGGCGCCCAGTCACTGTGTGCTCTCTGTTGCATCGTCACGGAGAATCGTATACATCCTAAAATCCCTATGCCCCCACGGGCGCTCACGCTCTCTGTCCGGACGTTTCGGGACGTCTTCCGCAACTTCATCCGTGCAGCCCCGCGTCGTCTGTACTACGGTAACGGTGAGACCTATATATCGCCCAATTCTCATACCAAGAACCCTTGGATACTCAGTGTATATATATATATATGCAAGGTCGTGTACACCCGCATAATTTCTTGTGTGTATGAGTTTGTGCACGAAACGATTCTCAATCCAGGCACGAATCTTCCGGTACAGTTACAGTCGAGTCACTCGTAAAAGTTGAGCTTTTTTTACGAGACAAAGCAAACCGAGAACACGATATTATTGATATTTATCAGAATTTCGTTTGCTTGCAGTAACGAATCGATCGAATATTTGCATGAAAAATATTTACCGTTTGTTTGTGATGTGAATACAAGACGATGAAAAAAAAAAAAGCATTATCAAGTTTTTCCCAAAGTATTTTTGTCGAATAATGTAACGTGAAAAGTTTGAATTGTCGTCGTGGGACGTCCACTGTGGGAGGTCGAATAGGCGCGTATAATGTACGAGGAAAGGACATTATACTTTCCATTATCGTATATTTGACAAATTTTACTTTTGAGAGCCTAAATATCTTTTCATCGTCAATATTCGTCGTTAAAACGAGCTGCATACATCTCCTGGTTTCGTGAAATATGGCCCCATGGATATTTATGTGGGTGAAATATATCTAGAAATTATGTGCAGCATGAAGAATATTTTGCACAAAAAATATATGTTACGTACAAACCGACAGCGATATGTACGCGGTCGTTGTGTGGCTGTGGTGATCACCGAAGTTAAGCAGCATTGGCCGAGGCCAATACTTGGAGCGGTGACCGCTTAGCCGCGCGCTGGCTGGCGCATCGAATCGCTGAGCGGGAGGCCATATTGCCAGAGTCTGGGCACCCGCCTAGGTAGCACGAACCCTGGCAAGAGAGCCGACTGTATCGGCACAGATTTTCCGCAGTTTCCCTGTGCCCTCGTGCGAATGCGATACAGAAGGGGATAGGAAAGAGTGGCTGCGGACAACACTCTGGGGGGGATCTCACGGAATAAAAGGAATAAAAAGGGGACAGCTTAAAGGGGAACACCCCGAAAGCAATGGAACAATATATTTAAAAAAAAAATATATATGTTACGCACATTTCCCATGTATGTCATGTATTTCACATATATTTGATATATAAAAATAATATATACATAAATATATTATTTTTTTACCCGTGCAATATATGCGAGATACGGTAAGAGTACTTTTGTAGAAGACTTTTTTATAGTAAGAGTACGTTTGTAGGAATTTTCAAATAACATTCCTCGCCATTGAACAATTTTGAGGAACCCTGAAAAATCTTATCTGGATAAATTTAATGTAGTCTCGAGCCTCTATATGGTACACTGAACAAAAGAAGAATTTTCTGCATGAATCTAAAATTAAGACTGTATAGTACTTAATACAGTAATAATTAAACGTTGGACTGCTTCTACAAGAAACATATTGGTTATATTCTCGTCGATACATCATTAATAAAGTTTTCATTTATTTTATTTTAAGGTATATACCTCGAGGTAGCTTCTTTTAAGCATTTTGTTGAAAATTTTTACACATATTAATTATGATGTTATCTGAACATGTGTTAAATTTCAAGGAGATTTGACGTTTCATATTCCAGATATTTACTTTGAATTCAGTAAATCTATCATCCAATGCCAAACGCATTTACAATGCCCTGCTTTGTCCTATGGTTATCAAAGCGATATTTAAGATTTTAACGAAACTCTCGGCAAATCAGTATAGAGAAGCACTACCCGGATATTCTGGGAAAGTTTTAGAATGATCTACTGTTTAGTTTTTCGGAAATATTTAGTCAAAGTTACCCGCTGTTCACGGATATAGCGCGCGTAAACGGTGCAGGTCGCGCGACAAATATACCTTAACGAAGAAACAATATTTACTTTCCGTTCATCAACTCGGAGTATCGACTACGATTGGGCAATTGAACTATACATATGTAATTACCATGTATTTGAGCGTTTTACGTGCTTGACTCTTTTTACGGCTGTTAAACTATGGATAATACCCGTCTACAGAGAGTTGGATGGGAATATGGTCGGCTTATGAACTGTGTGCGGTTGCCCGTGGTATCAGAAGTTAGCAGAGAAAGGTTAAGCTGTCGCTTGACGGACGAGGCTAATAAAAGCTCAGCCGCGTAATACAATCCGACGGAGGGCAAGAGAGAAATTCACCCTCTATATCCTTCCATCGTCCGCCACGCCGTCTGATCCATCTGACGTGATAGGTCAGTCCACGTCGAGAAAGTACCGGCTGTTCCGGGGAGAGGCCAGAAAAAAAAAAGAAGGATAGAAAATGAGAAGGCTCTGGCAAGGGGTTTGAGGAAACGTATATACAGAGACCCTCTCTCCTGGTGAGACAAGTGGATTATCCACGCGCTCTACGGCCACATACTCGATGGATATAAATGTTTTTTTTTTTTTTTTTTTTCTTCACTCCCGTCGATCACTAGTCACGAAATGCCTCACGCTTTCGGTCACCTCTTCTTTCGCTACCCTGTCAAACCAATGTGTGCCCTCCCTCCCCTTGAGCAAAAAGCATTTATTACTTTTCCCTCATTCCTGGAAGAAAAAAATCGTCTTGACATCCATCCGATATAGGCACATACGAAAATTTTCATCAGTCTTCGAGATATTAGGTTCCCAAGCGAGAGGGCAATTTCCAAGCGTCGAGAAAAATCGTTTTTTTTTTTCATTTAAAATAAATAATAAATGTCAACTGCTGATTCGTCTGAAAATTTATTTAATTCAACCCTCGAAAGGCCCGATGAACTGCAAAAGTTGACTATATGACATCATATTATAATACCACGACTTGATTCACGAAATTCCATTTCGTGAAATTCTCGATCTCGTAATTTTTTTTTTCCATTAACCTCGCGTTCGAGAATTTCACGACTTTCGTGAATTTGCAGCGAAAATTTCTCACAAGTGCAAATATAATTTGTGAGCTCAGGATCGCTGTGCGTGTTTTTTTTTTTTTTTTTCTTTCTTCTTACCTCGCTTTCTTTCTCTTATGCTGAATTTGTGTCCTCCCGTAATTACCGAATTAACGTCACGCTATCAAGTCCCGCGGTATACGTGTATTATTATAGCGGTCAATATACGGCGTATATAGATACATTTAACGTATATTCATAGGTCATATTACAGGGGAGTAAAATTTTCCATGCATATCGGGAGGTTCTGAGCGATAAATCAGCCATTTGAAATTTTGGGATTTCGCTGCCATGATTTACGAGGAGTATAATAGCGCGGCTATTTTATTCTGAGGTGCTGTTCATGTGGGGATAAAAATGATTTTTTTTTTGTTTTTTTTTTTCGCTCACTGACCAGCGAGATGATTATACGATAGCATAGTAGTTTTTTGAACCACATGATATGAATAATTGTTACGCTTAGGTCCACGGTTTTTTCATTTTTGCGATGACATTAGAGGTGGATATTTCATAGCAAATCATACTTTTTCCATCCATATAGTCTTGTTTTACGAATAATATTTCTCCAAAGTGAATCATGAGCAAACTTAAAAAAAAAAATGTTATCTACCGATTGTTTTTATGAATGAAAAATCTTGTTATCCCATGTGAGCTAACTGCACGTATGGTAATTATCCGACACGTCGCTTCCACATAAACGAGGCAAAATATCGCAACTTTTTGGATCAAATAAGTCTTTTCGAAGCAGATATTATTGCGCTCATTGTGTCAGAAATGTTACCGCTATCAATTCCATCGAACGCTTCTCAACGTACGTACATTAAAGTTGCTTACAGTAATAAATCCTGCACGGTGAGAATTTTGCGATTTCAAAACATCGTCCAAGTATATCTATAATCACGAAAACATCACTGTATATGTAAGGATATATGCGTGGTCGTCGGCAGCAGAGAAAGGCATCAACCGAGTGTCGAGTGGAAAAAAAAAAATTCTCGGTACATAAATATTACGCGTTTGCAAGTAAAATCATCGTGGGTGATTAATATAGCGTGGACGTATGCGTTTACCAGGTGGTCTGATATCGACGTGGATATAGCCTTTTATAATTGGTTTTATCTTGTACCTCAGTAGCATATGCCGTATGGTTACAACCTGTACGGGGCCTTCCGCGCCTGCCTCGTAATGTGAATGATATGCCGACACGCGACTCGGCAAAATCTTTATATATATTTATGTGATATAGGTGTATATAGAGGAGAGCAATAGCAGCAGCCAGTAGGTCTGCACGATATTACTATTTGCACAAAATTACCCCCGCACCGAGACCCAAGATTGCCGCACTTATGAAACGCTTGAGTTTCGATCAAACCCTCTCTCTCTCTCTCTCTCTCTCTCTCTCTCTCTTTCTCCCTCTATAACTCAGAGCTTTCCAGACATTTCGCCCTCGAGACTCCTCTGTCTGTCAGCGTGTGTGTGTGTGTGTGTGTTTGTTGGGTTGGTGGTTTATGTACGTGTGATTGTGTCTATGAAAGTCATGTACGTGTGGAAAAGTATGATAGAGAGAGAGAGAGAGGAAATTGGAACATAGAGAGAAAGAGAGAGAGAGAGAGAGAGGGGAAAATCCGTAAAGCTCTACATCCTCTCTCGTTTCCTTCGCTGCACATTATAATTCGTCCTTATATATACCAGGTGCTGCGCTCGCGGTACAGTCAGTATACCATCTTACCATCCCCTTTCGCTGTTCCTCTTCGCGGGGAAACCTCGGCAATTCTTTACAAAGCCACCATGACTCTCGCACAGACCCGACGAGAGTTGTGCAAATCTCAATTTTCCTCCAAGTACTGGAGAAGGAAAATTTGCTTGACATTTTTCTTCATATATTCCCCCTCTCAGGGACCCACATATTCTCGCTCTCTCTTTCTCTTCCTCTCTATCTATCTCTATACTGTACTCCATGACGTTCACTCACTATATTCTGTTTCCTTGGAGTGATATATACGCTTCCCTTCTTAATTTCGCGAACATCTCTCGCGTAACATTAAGAGTGAGCAAAATGAGAGACATGAAATGTGAGGTGGGAAAAAAAAAGGAAAATTTATTAGACGACCATGGCATTGAAGCTCGGAGGGTTCAGTATTTGTTTAAATTATTTTAAGCTTTAGCCATTTCTACTATATCGATATTTTTTTTCCATCGTTTACAATTTTCCTTTTGTTTGTTTAGAAAAAACATTCATATTTGCATTCGATATAAAAAGTTTAAAGCTGCTTTAGATTAAAATTCGGCAATGGAAAAAAAAGATTCTTATATAAAAATCATTGGGAGAGTATTGAAATTATTAGCCAGCAAGTAATCAAAAATTTGCATCGAGTACTATAAATAATTACTCCGATTACGTCACAATTCGCATCGTACACCGGATATGTAGTGTGAAAGAAAGGAATTTATGATAAATGAAGTGATTGTCCGTTCTAAAGATGGCAGACGCAATGGCGTCAACCTCAATACTAAGTCTCCAAAGAGAGAGAACCTTTCATTGCACTGAAGTAGTCCGATCTCCATTCTTCTTCCCATGTCCTTTACTTTCGTTCTCAGTGCATCATCCATCATGGAATAAAAAATATTCGATCTGTCTCTTTCTCTCTCGTGTGCAACCTGCTATGGATATTCAGTGAGACGGAATGAAACGCGACGAGAAATCGTTGAGGATCCTCGCCGACAAAGATACTCGACTTCCACTTCCTTTTTTCCGTCCTTTTTTGTCTCATGCATGGCAATTTTGTTGCCTTGCATTCCCCATTCGTCATTTGCGAGTATCATCCTCATTATCATCGAACAAACGACCGAACGATAGTCTGAGATAAATTTTATGTTCCATTTGGATCAGGAAGAAATGAGAATTTCAATTTTTTACGCTTTCGTTTCTCTCGCACAAGGTCTCGCAAAGGGGATATTGAGGTATGTATCCGTTATTGTTCTTCATGGAAATTTGAATATAATTAAAAAATACGCACTACGACCCCCGAAATATTTTGCGAATTAAAAAAAAAAAGAAAAACCTTATAAGAGAATTAAGGTATAGCTCATCCAGTCTCCCCTACGTGACTCACATCGACCACTGTAACATTTTTCTCTCGCGAGGCTGGAAAAAAAACGCTAGTACGTATGAAAGTTGCGGGCGGGAGATGCCGTGTATCAAAAAGGCAAAAATACAACGAGCGGGGCAGGGGCTACAGAGAGAGAAACAAGAAAATCGCAAACCCGGAACAGCCAACGGCTAGAGAAAACAACCGCGCGAGAGCAGTAAAATTGTGCTGTGTTCGTTTTTGTCGGTTCTTTATTCCTTTTTTTTTTGCCTTTCTCTCTCGATGACAAAAAAAAATGCCACACACGCAGTAAAAATATCATCGAGTCGTTTTCATCGAGAGATCTAATTGCTCGTAGCCTCGTATATACATGCGGTCTTTTGTACTGTTATTCACCGTATGAATTTACCAATTGTGTTTCGATTATCGTGCATGGACAAGGATGGACCTTTTGCGGAATCCTTTTTTCTTCTCATTTTTGTATCTTGATGTGGAATCTTTTAGTGCTCGACGAAAATGCAGTTACAGTTCGTGATGGACGTGAAATTTTCCGATTAGGATTTAAAACATTTCAAATGGCCATATTACTTTGCTTTCGATTGAGCAACTGTGAGGCTTATCATAGCGTCTCGGTTACACTGCATGAGCGTAAATTTAGAGGATTCGGAGGCTTGTGTGGAAAAATGAAAAAAAAAACCATGGTGCAAATAAGGTGCCAATAATGAGTTCCCAAAAAAGTGTTTATTTGTCGAATAATCCATACCTGAGAGCGCGACAAACGAATGTCTCTCTTGGATAAGCCAATATAGGCACAGGGTAATAATTGGTATCATACTAGCCACCCCACAGCAATTAACAATTTCTCTCTGATAAACTTCCCGGCAGAGGATTTTTTTTCCTGTTTATTTCTTTTTCGTCCGCCGAGTATTGCTTGGTCAGCCAATAACTGTGTCTTCGACTCTCAAACTGTTATTTGCGCTGTTTCAAGCTCGTCCACTATATAGCGGCCTCTCGTTCTGCATAAACATACACTCGCGCGTTGCGGGAAACTATGAAAATATAGAGACCTCGGGGTCTCCGCCTTATGCTCTCTCTCGGCGTGCTTCCATATTTTATTACTTTTTCTATCTCGGTTATGCCATCTTTATTACCTTATCGTATATGTGGGCTATATATGGCGTGCTCGACGTCATTTTACGCGAGAGTAATTTTTCCTCCGGCTCTCTCGATATCCATTATATAAAGGTAACAATTAACATTTTTTTTTTTTTTTCAATTTTAATAACGTCCCCACGGAGCGGTGAGGTGGACATGGAACGTTGTTCGAAGGGAGGCAACCACACGCGTCAATGTGACAGTGTAATATGAGGGTATTCCGTATTTACCATTTTTACAAAACTTTCATCTTTGCTTTTTTGTTTTTGATGCTATTGCCATTTTTAAAAATTTTATTCCTTATTAGATCTGAACGAGAATTTATAAATTTATTGAGGAATTTTTTCGAACATCAAACATGTGCTGGTCGGTGTAAAGTCTCTAAATTCAAATATTAACGTCTCGAAAAATTTGTTAGATAGAAATTTGATACAAAAAAATTCCGTTTGATCATTTTCTCAAATAAAAGAAAATCAGCAATGAAATGAAAAAGAGAAAGGTGAAAATAATGTAAAAGCTGTGTGAAATACCTCGCGTATGTAAAGTCGCGGTTTCTCGCGCGCGATGAGGGATCGGCACTGTTTTAATAATTTAAAAAAAAAAACCAGGCCAAGAATTTTTCAATTAATTAAGAATAATTATTGCCGTTCCGCGAATTTATCATTTTTTTTCTCAATTTACTCATAATTATTTCCTCATAGAAATGGGTCTCTATTTGACTTGTGCTTGTGAATCGTCAAAATATGAATAAACTTCCTTTACGAGAGCATTTACATGCTCGGAAAACATTGCAAGCACAAACCGCAACGAGAGGTCCCTCGGGAGTGGGCCGTACATTCGAGAAATATTTTGACGAAGCACGACCACGCACCCTTGCTCCTGTTTCCTGACTTATTTTATTTTTCCATCGCGCAAAAAATAGCTCCCTCTCCACCAAGGTTGAATATCAAAACGTCCCGAGAATTTACACAATCCAAATTTATCGACTAGTTATGCAAATAGAGACGAGGCTCTTCGAACAGATCTATAGCAAATGCTAGTTTTCCACTAGTGGGAAAATTCTTTAGGCCCATATACATATATATGTACCCAAGGAGTGAAAGAGAGAAGGAGTAACGAGTGTCTATAAATATTCGCCGCACGGAACATTAGCCCCCATAAGTTTGCTTTATGGAGTAAAACTCAGTGCGAGAGCTTCGAGTTCACCTACTCGAGCTTTTTACCTACTACCTCGCTACGTAACATAAATCTATGTAGAATCTATTGACTGTCCTGAATGGCGAATTTCAAACGACTTTATACAGACTGAAATATTCTACTCTTGATGAAATTTCAATAAATTCATATAATTTAACTCGAAAATTTTTCGAAAAATATAAAAAATCCTTTGAAGCGTATCCTTGCGTTAGCGTACACACTGAAAAACATCCTAGAATAGATTTTAAAAAAATAATAATAATAATGGTGAAGATCAAAGTGCTGGGTTGTTTTATTCTGGAATGACTCGGGCATCTGCGCAGCTGCTGCGTACCCTCTCATGGAAAATATGTTTTTCCATGGAGGCGCTATAACTAGTTTTTACAAATAAGCATGAAATTTAAGATTCATTGAATTGAATCTTCAATTGAATCTTACTCACAGTGGATACCATATAGTTTAAAAAATGGAATTGAAAATGAAATTCGTTCGTGCATAACTGACAGCTCAAGACAACGAATGAATCCCTTAGTCTGTCTGTTGCCATATTTTATTGAAATCTATCGCAATATTCTATATCTATCGCGGAATGAGCTTTCACGCATCCGCGAATATCGCGCGTGAGCCGCGCTCCCAGCCCACAGTCTATGGTATATTTTATGCACATATATACGCACAATAAATAGTTACGATCCTCGCGGAATGCGTCGCTTTCGTCCCTTTCCACTCCTCACTGAAAAATGCTGACTCAACAAAGCAAAACCGAAATCGCGTCGAAATGCAGCCAACGTTGGCATCTCCGTTTGCCATTTGCCCACCGTTAGAAATAACGAGAGGTATTTCCAACAAATACCCTACACACACACACACACACACACACACATATATATATATATATATATATATATATATATATATATATATATATTTATCGACGTTAAACTCTTATACATCGAAGCACGGATTTGAACGTGAAAAAGAGATAATTCAAAAGACTTTTTACGCCAAAAATAATTGCGAGCGATTTCAAATCAATATGCAATTATAATAAATTCATAAAAAATTATTTCCATGGTAATTATAAAATAATCATTTCATTGCTTGTATCGGAGAAGTCAATTAGAAATGGCTTTTCGTTCGAGCAACGGGTATACGAAGTTTTTTGTACGTTCGAAGAAACTAAAACGACGAAAAAAAGAAAAGAGTTATGAGGAAATGTGAAAATTGCACGAACCTTTGAGGGACAAAAACGCATAATTCGTTTATTTCGTGTGTCTGGATGTCTTCGTGTAGATGATATATAACTTTTTTTTTCTCGGGGTGTCATATCGCTGGGTTTCACGAGACGTCTTTCTTTCTTCATTCTCGTAACAGATTGCCGGATATAGTTTCGAAAAAGAGGCCAATAACTGTGCCATTTGACACCCCCTTAGCTTCGTGTGTGTGTGTGTGTGTGGGTGTGTGTGTGTGTGTGTGTGTGTTTTACAAGGATGAAAATGAAATCTCGCTGGCTGTGGAGTACAAGAACTCGTGCAAATATCCCCTCTCGAGCTTCATATTGTATTGTTCTTTCAGCATTTCTCTTGTTTTATTTTTTATTTTTTTTATCGTCGCTGGTAATTCGCACCGTGAATTTTCATCCCCCTAATGGCAATGGTAGTTTTGTCGGTACTGAAGCACTTTGGTACACATTTCGCCAAGTAGCTATAAGATGTCAACGAAATATCCTGTTACTTACTTATTACTTTTTTAATATTTCTCTTTTTTCTTCCATAAGTCAGATCTTTCGTTATTAAATTTATTATTTTTATGATTATTGCTTTACTGCGTACATTATATATTGGCGTCGAATTTTTTTCTTCGCAACTTATATTTTTCAAGTAATCACGGCATTGATACATCGTCCGCGAATCTCTCTCGTAATACCGGACACATTTAGTCTCGTGGTGAACCGTTTGACGTGTCGGAAGTTTGACGTCCATCGGTATTTCACGTGATGAATTTTCACCGGGATTACGTGCACAGAGCACAGATTCTTATTTTAACTCTGCGTGCACAGGATGATTCACAATAATAATCGTACATGGTGCACCGTTGACGGAGTTTATAAATTAATAAAAAATATTGATAAGAAATATAGCATGTATGGTGAAATGAATTTTTAGCTTTTTTGAAAATAAAATTCATGAACGCTGTAGATATGATTTGATCGAACTAAAAAGTGACAAAATTTTAGCAGTGAAAAAATGTTAATAGGTAACAGTTTTGGTAAAATGACTACACAGTTGAAACGGTCCCGTCCTATAACCAAAAAAATCTTCTTCTCAAGCATTTCGTTCTCAGGCTCACTTCATTAACTTCACTCTCGCTATCAAACCACTCTCACTCTCATTAGGTCCTCTCCTTCTCGCATCTCATTAGCACTTCACCTACATCAACTTCGAAACGATTCAGACGTGCACTCCCCTGAATTAGCTATCATTAAACTTTATTCAATGCATTCAACGTACTTCAGATTCTATCTTTATTAACCTCCGTTCGATCATCACACAGTAAAATCGACAGATATTAAAAAAAAAAAATAGATATTTTACTGAAAATCAGTCAAACATCTCGCACAGTCGTATAAATCCCTATAGTCTCTTTTATAATCTGAATAGTCATTCGAAAATTCTATGCACAATGCGATGAAACTTTTTTCTTCTCCATTGCAAAATTTGATTCTGAATCATCCTGTATCGAAATACGTATACATAGAAATTGAAGCGAACGCTGTACGATTTTCATGGCCTATGTGCACGTGAATAGAAAATAATTGCGATGCGCGGTCATGCACAGCGAAGATCATAAAAAAAGACGCGTAAAGAATTTAACCGTTTTGCTCTTCCACGCCTAAATGTATTCCACGTGTCCCAACTACCCTTTCTTTCTCGTTAATGTCGGATGTGTTGCATATTTTGTACGTCTCGTACGCGATTTATACCTCAGTCATTGGACACCATTGTATTCTCCTCTGCTCTGCTCGTAATCTTTTTCTATGCAAATACACACAAAAATACACACACGCGTATGGGGCATACACATTGATATTGCGTGCACTTGTTGCCATATAGGAAAAAAGAAAAAATAAAAATAAAAATAAAAATGTATCCATCGTCAACTCGAACAACCGTATGAAATACCATTTTTAAGCGATCTCTTTCTCACCACCTTGACGATCTCGCGGTGTAAAATGTGTTTGTGTATGTGTGGGTTTGGGGTGGAAATGGCTTGGCTCTGTTGTGCACGGATCTCGTTATTCATTTATGGGATAAAAAATGTGCGTTCGAGGACCATGAAATGTGTTGGCGATGCTGGGAGAGAAACAGGACTCATGGATATTTGACACGGTTCGAAAGTTAAGGTTGCGTACCCGCATGATCGTACAGTCATCTTGAAAACGTAGTGACTTTGTCGAATTTTCTTCTACGCGCACTCCATTTTTTTTACCCATGTTAATCGTTGCTTCTTCCGTTCTTACATGAACGTTTAGTTGATATAAAAAATAATGAATAACTATCGATTTACAGAGAGATCATCTAATTTGTTCAATTTGCCGAGAAGTTGTCAGTTTTTTTTTTTATTTTTTTTTATTGAAGAGTCCTCAATGATTTTCTGATTTCTATTTTTTGCACGGCTCATTCGATTTGTTAAAAGAATCTGAACTACATTTTTCATGCAGGAAGTTCCAGAATAATAATTACGGCTTAACAATTTTTTTATTTCATAATTTTTGGCGACGACTATACAATCCATGGTTTTTTATACTAAATATATATATATATATATATATATATATATATATATATATATATATTATACATTATATATATATATATATATATATATATAATGATAGATGCCTTGCGTGAGTCTCGGAGGAGAAGCGAAAGATCGAGGACGGACACACGATGTCGTGGCCCTAAAGAAATTTACCGAGTCAGATCGTAAAACCTGTAGTGTGGGAGGGTGAGAGAGAGAGAGAGAGAGAGAGCGAGCCACGAGAGACTCTAGCATGCAATGGCCCTTGTGCTTTGTATAATATATGTATAGTAAATGAATAAAGGGAAATCTCTCCCTCTTGGGGTGAAAAAAAAACCAGAAATAATTTAGAAGGCGGGACCGGAAAATCAAGGGGTAGGGCATATGCCGTATGGCTGATTGAATCGATCGAGCAACGACATATACGTTTGAGTATCGTAAAAAATTTGAAATTTCAAGTCTTCTGGACTTCTATACATTTAATCCTATTTTTCAAACAGTATTCAATTGAAACATGGTTTTTAGACATTTTCTCATTGCTTTCTCATCATTTGATCTCGGTCATAAAGCTTCTACTATCAGCGAGTCGGTTTTTCAATTTTGGCTTTCTCATAGAGGAAGCTTTGTAAGCAAAAAAAAAAGATGTGGAAACAATATGCCAATTCCTAATGTGCACAATTGTTTATGCATTCAATGAAAATACACCAACGAACACAAATTTTTCAGTGACACTTGAAAAATGAAAAATCTGATAAAATCCGAAATTCATTACCAATTTTTTTCCAAAACTCAATGCCAATTACCCTTTGAAATATTTTTTTATGCCAAACGTAAGCCCGATATTTAAAAATCTGCTCAAATTAAAGCAATTACAGATTTTTAAAAATTGAATTTGTTTGAAATGTTAACCTCATAAGCAATTCCTGTTAAATTCAAGGCCCTCTTGTTCTGTAACCTATTAATGTACTAAAGCTTGGCTCGATAGCCAAAAATTTGGGAAAGTTAGAGCTACTAGAAATTTTTTTGAAACAAGCAAAAATCTTTGAATTCTGAATCCCTTGAGCGATTCTTGCCGAAATTCAATACCGAACATCCTTGTCATCTAAACTATTTGTGTAAAAAAAATGTTGAGCCAATAGATGGTAATTTACGGAGTTGAAGTGATCACAGAAATTTTATAAATAATTCAAAATCATGTAAAATGGGACATTCGTTATAGTGCCGAAAATTTTAATTTACAAAGGGGGATTCATGCTCAAGTTGTGTACAAAGGTTTTTCACGATTGCTTTCGTTGTTTTCGAGTCAATAGACGTTTGAATTTTGCACACACACACATATGTCGGGACATTTTTTCTTGATACGATTTTTCGACATTTTTGGAAATTTTGAATCCATTGAAATTAAAATCTCGAAATTTTTTTTTCGCCATCACAAAGGTTTCTCAATATGAGGAAGCAAAAAAGATCGCTATTAATTCATAATAAAAGTGATAATACTAATGATACGTACCTGAGATGGTCGCCAAGTGGTCGTATCATTTGCCTTATAGTATGCCAATTCGTAAAATATACCCCAAAATATAGTGCATATATATGGTGGGCATATACATTCGACTTAATATACGACTCGATTACAAGCGGAGCTTTTATCCGAGATACTCTCTGTGCCATCCAGGTGTATTACGCGGATAAATTGCATTTCGATAACGTGCTCCCGCTCGGCATTGCTATCACACACGCTTGGCAACATTTATCGCCACTCCCCACGCTGTTTTTGTACCGTGAATCCAAAACGAATATAATGAACGCGTCCGCGGATGTTCACGATCCTCTATATCCCCGCAGCATCATCAAATCGATCTGTATATTCATAAATATATCCCTACACAATGAACCCGCGTATATTAACACTGATAACACGCTTGCGTTCGAAAACTTTTTGTTTATGAGACTTCTCTCTATTTTATAAATTTACACCACAGATATGGGGATTTCGAGATCAAGCATAAGGAGCGGTGATAATTACAATTTTTTTTCTGTGTACTGTATTGTAGTGTAACATACAAAAATACTTTCCGCCAATTTTCAGTCATTTTTTTTCAAAAATTATTCTTCTCTCGAAGAAGAAAAGTGTTAATTAAACAGTGCTTCGACATTACGGATTTTTTTGAAATTTGAAGAATAATTACTTGGAAAAAAAATTAACGGTTTTGAGACATCTTTGGGAATCAGCTTCATAGTAGTGCAAGCGCTACAGGAGATCAAAGATTCCTGTACTTTACACTTAAATATTAGTTTGAAGTCGATAATAAAAATCCAGAACGTGAATTTTTTCCTGCCAAATCCATACTCTTGTGTTACGAGGAGATTAATCTTTTTTTTTTTACTTATTGGAAATGCATGTACGTATTCCCGATAATTTGTATGATTAAAAGACTTAAGAAACCCTTAATCTATAAATTTGTATTTTTCGAGCCACTTTTGGCCGAATAAACTGCTCCCAAAAATGCTCAGAGACCATTCCACTTCAAGCAGTGTTCCCCATATATAATTGTAGATTTCATCCATATGGGCTCATTCCCCTCTTGCTCGAGCCACTCATCTCGATAACATAATATCTCTATTATAAGTTTATACTTTATGAAGCACAATGTGCGTTGTGTTGTTTTCATATTTTAATCGAATTTCGCAATGGATTATCAATTTATGGATATTACGATCTTTTAACTCCCCGAGAGTTTGGGATTTTCAATATAGGGGCTCTGTGTGTTGCCTATTTGTTGTTGCCTGTGGTGTTGCCAGTGTGTTGATACCGTCATGGCCCACGAGCACGTATATTGTCATCATTTATATTGTTATTCAATCATTCAAATTTTAATTACTTCGGTTATGACTATATTTTCGAGTCCTCACAGAAGAAGCTTTGATTTTTTTTTTCCGAGAATATAATTTTTTGACAGAAGGTCTCGACGCTTAAAATCTCATAATTCAGTAATTATTTTGTCAACATTTTCTGCATGAATGGTAACCGAGATTATCATGCTTGCTATCACATTAGAAAAGAACCGATCAAAGGTTGTCAATTTGATGAAATTTAAAATTTTTCGAAAATTAAAAAACTTGCAAATTGATACTCGCACAATGCATCCTCGTAATTTTTTAAAAATTTTATAAAGCTTTTTTTGTCTCGCTTATAAAGCTCCCTCTATGAGCAAGTGACTTCTTTTTTATTTTGGCTTTCTGATAGAGGAATCTTCATGAGCGAGATAAAAAAACGCTTTATAAAATTTATAAAATTACGAGGAAGCAATGTACAAGTTTCAATTTGCAACTTTTTTTTCGATTCTTTACCTAATATAACGTGCAATTTGTTTATGTAGTAATCTTTAGCTGGATATCTTAAAATATGGAGAATGTAGAATTTTGAATAAATTTTTCGAAAAATCCAAAGTTTCAGAAAACATCAACCGCGGTTCATCGATGATTCTTGCCAAATTCAAATCATCCTATAATTAAAAATTTCATATAATCTGAGATTTCATAAAGTCTGATTGAAGAATTGAATAATACTGTAGTATTAGTGAAGGATGATTTGAATTATGCAAAAATAAAAATTAGCATGATATTTCAAAATTTAGGTAAGTTGAGGGGATTACAGAGATTTTTCGAAAAATTGAAAATTTCATAAAATCTCCACGCTTCCATCGATTTTTGCCAAATTCAATGCAAACCGTCTTTCAATGATTATCCGTTGATGTAAAATAATTCAGCACGATATATCTCAAAATTTGCAGAAGTTAGAGTGAGTACGCCGGTTTTTTTTAATTGAATATTTTATAAAACCCGAACCCCTCTATTGACTTTTGTCAAATGATAATGATAATTCATTTGCATGGAAAAAATTAGCATGACATCGCAAAGATTGCAAACATTAGAACGAGTACGACCATTTTTCGAAAAATTTAAAATGACATAAAATCCGAGTTACTGTATGAATTTACGTAAAAGTTACCATAAATAAAAGGATTATTATGCTTTACTTGACTGCAAAATTTCAGCGCTGTACCTTAACCGTTTATCGAGTTACAGACGATTCAGTTTCGCATAGTGGACATGAACACACACACACACAGCTACGCGTGGAAATTTTTTCTAAATGTGATTTAGCGACGTTTTGGCTCATTATGAAGACTTTGTCATTGAAAACTGAAAAGATTTCACGAAAACAAAGCTTCCTCTATGAGGAAGCAAAATTGAATAAAAATCGCGCAAATAGGAAACATGTACGTCGCGTCGCTTCTCGATTATTTTATGTCGCTAACGAAGCTTCCACTGTGAGGAACCTAAAATTGAAAAACCCTGTTGCTCATAGAGGTAGATTTGTGAGCTAGATAAAATAATTTGCTCCGTTTTTTATCCATCAATCAACTTTTCTTTTTTTTTTATTGCGTTTTATCAATAAAACGGTCAGTGGTGGTGTTTCGTTGTTAAATTGGTTATTTTCGCTACAGCAGATATCCCATATACGAGGAGCCCGTTTATAGTTTTTCCTGTAAAACATGAACATGAATATCCGCATTATTCTCGACAATGGACACGTTCGCATGTGAAGGCTTACGAGTTTTTCATGAACAGTCAATAAAGTGTCCGAGCGTAAATACGGTCGATAAAAAAAACTCGTCCCGGTACTCCACCTGACTTGAGCCTCTCTGATATGCACGTCTCCGTACACACACACACACACACACACATACACATAATATGCATATACGCATACATGCATGAATGGTAGCCGAGGAATTATGGGCCCATTATTTTCTCGCGTTTCGCAGATAAACATAAAAAGCAGGGGTGAAAGGAGAGTGGAGAAAAAATGAAGCCCAACTTTTCCGTCTCATTGATTCCACTTGTATATTAAATCTGCCAACCCGTCGACTCTTCACTTGGTTTCAGATAATCCTCTGCCCTATACGAAGTACCCATGTATTTGTATAAAAATAGGGCATATCATCCAGGATTTTTCTTCAATTGGGGGAACGACGCGGCATTACTGGTCGGTGAACAAGACCAATCGTTCCGACTTTATTCAATTTTTACGAATAAATCGAAACCGAAAAAAACGAAAGTTTTTTCGATTTCGCGGAATGCGCGTGTTTATTCGCGGGACGTAAAAGACGTTAAGATAACGTATAGCTAACGAGGAAAAATAAAAATAAAAAAAGAAAGAAAGCCACGTCACATTATCACAACATCGTAAATAATTAATTTACGACACTTTTAGCGAGTTTATATATATAATGAGAGCAAACCAAAAGGGTCTGTGGGTATATTGTATGAATCGCGTTCTTTCGAGGCTTTTGCTTGAAGCAACAGACCACACGTCATCGTGGGGGAACAATCGCAACATCATGAACGAATAAAAGAAAGAGAAAAAAAAAACGAAAGATATCCGGGGAAAATAAATTACACGGACCTAAGAGTCCTTTTAACGATCGGTCGTTAAATGCAAATGACACCAATCGCCAAATCTCCGTCCGCTTTGCCATCTGTATACCATACAATGTATATTCATATACATATAATTCAACCCAAGCTATTCTTGATGCTTGTTACACAAATAAGCGCACCTATATCCGATCCATTACACCAATACTGAAGTATAAACATATAACCATATTCTGTGGATAAGATGGATTTAAATATATTCCAACAGCGCAAACCGTGGCACGCATTCATTTATTGCTCTGCTATACTTCCTTTTTACAGGATATCGCTCTCACGATACATTTCATGTATACATGGGGCTTTTCACTGGAGGTCGGCGATTTTTACGCTCTTCCAGCATTCGCTTCTATCTTATCATAGCATAAGATCGTTTCGTTAAACGAGCATTATAAACGAGCCGAACTTTCATGAAACGGGAGGTTCGTTTCATCAAACGAGCCTCTGATTGTTGTACGTAAAAATTATAATTGATACCGGAGATACCGTAAAAACAATAATTTACAGAAATTTAATCGGTTATTTGACCACTCATATAACTTTCCTTTTTCTGCTGACGGCCTATATATTCATATCCCATAACGCATATTATTTCTTGCGTGAATTAAGGACGTTCTGGACATTAATCAATATAGTACGGAAATTATTGAACTTTTACATATAACTAGAGATATCGTTAAGAAATAACAGAAAAAAATTTCAGGTCAACACTAAACCGTTTAACATTCATTGCAATTTCAAGTTGAACAGTTTTTACCCGGCGTCTTATGGGCACACTGTATCCTCTGCATAAGTCCGAAAATGTCATAAAAAATACTACCAAAATTTTAAAAATTGTCAGATAAGTAGTTCAAATATACGAAATAACTGTCGCCAAGTTTCATCGTGATTCACTACACACTGTTTATGAAATATTAATTAAAGTTCGTTGAAATTCTACCTAATTTTTACCATGCAAGCGCGACAACTACGCCGCATGGTGCTCAGAGTGGGGGCTAGCGCGCGTCGATTTGAACAGTTTTTTTTTGCGTTTTTAAGCAACTCGTTGTTGGGCAAGTCTCTTCTCATTCTCGTACACTCGCTTTGTTACTATCTTTTCTTGTCATCGATACTTTTATACATTTTTTGGGTTTGTGTAAAACCAAAAAAATGAAAGATTTCAGTCCTCACGTAAATACTCGAAGTCGGTCTTGGACGCTCGGAAAGTTCGTATACAAGCCTGCCAACCTGAGGGAAATATTCTTATCCAGCGATGCAATATTGTCACGTTTCAGACTATGAAAAGCATGTTGTATTTTTTAACAAAACCAGAAGAACAAAAACAGTATTTATACTCACGAAATTACGGTTTGTTAGGTTGAAATGAAGGTACATTCAATAAAAAAAATTCGTGCTTTGAAACATCATAAAAATGAAAAATGTACATAATAGAACCAAGCTTAGAAGAAAAATAGATATTCAACGGGAAAGTGAGTTATTAAGTTTTGTAGTTTAGTTGATTATTTGCATTTTTATCCGCATAAAGTGCTATTATTGGTAAATTTCATATTACGATATCGTTTGTTTCCGATTGTATACCCCCCGAACATCTTTAATACAGGTATACATGTGTACGAAAACGAGCATGACACAATCCGAGGGTATATCGATTTCGTAGGCGACTTTTGCTTTTCTAAACATCTATATGTCTGTATATGTGTAATCACGTGTATTCGCATACATACGGGAATAGGGTAACCCGCGGAATAAGCGTGACGTGTGCTCGCGTTAACGCGCCTCTCGTCGTCCGATAAGCCGCGATATCGTATCCCGCTATGCTCTCGTTTGAATATATAACTACTACGTACATTTTATACAGTAGATATGTACATGTATACATGTATATATAACACGACCGCATCGTTACTTTTCTCTTTCGTGAATTACACGGACGATTTGGTCACGATATTACCGGTTAGGGCGAGAGAGAGAGAGGGAGAGAAAACTGTCGGTGATTCTAATCTCGATAAACACACTGTGGCGACCTCTCGTGGTGTGTGCTTTCGCAGCACCGAGCGTCCCTTCTTCCACCCCTTTGCCGTTTGTGACCATTAACGTCCAAGTTATGTCAAGTTGATATAGTCAAATTAGACAGCTGAGCATAAATCCGCCTTAAAAACTCTCGTCCAGGTTTCTCTACCGCAGTAAACTCGAATTCTCGAGAAAAAAAAAAGTTGTAATCAATGCCGCACAACGATTATCACTCCATCTAGGAAGCTCGCTAAAGTCAGGAATAAAATTCATCGACTTTCCTTCACCGTTGGACGGGTTTAAGTAACGCGCGATTGTATAGTTCCGATTTAGAGCCAATATTGATCTTTTTCTCGTACTGCATGTATTGACGAATAATTGATTCCTGCTATAAATTTAACAAGCACATTAATTTCAATGAAGATCAATTTAACACGAAATATTCATTAAATATACCGCCGACGTTGAGTTTTGAAATAAATTTCAACCACTTTACTCGGAAGATGTTAAAAATTTATTATCCTCAATAGCACGTTTAGTGAGGCTTGGAAAAATATATTTATAAGCTCGAAGAAAAGTTACATTTCGTAAGACCCGAAGAAAAATTCGTCGATGATTCTATTCTTTTTTTTTACGGTAACGATGAACGATCGAACGTTTTATTTTATTTTTGTTACTTTAATGGACAATAAAAAGAAATTTTAATTTCTGCAAAACTTTTCTATATGGACTTTTTTTGACAGAACATCTAGATTTCAAGCAACATTGTCCTAAAAAATCGATGATTCGTAAAAATCTAATTATTGCAACGGCTGTCGCTGGAGAAGTGTGATTTCGTAAAATCTGAAAAAATTCAGGTTTATCGTTTCCAATACGTACTTGGGTTGGGTGAAATATGGAGACAATCCAAACGGGTCAGGGAAATTGGCCGTTCGGTTTGATATGGAACACCCCATATATATAATATATATATATATATATAGAGAGAGATGAAGAAATGCTTTTGGTGTTGTTACGCCTGGAGAGGCGCGAGAGAGTTTTCCGGGTGAACGTTTATGGAAATATAAGTCTCCGTCAGTAATACTGCATGATCTCTTATTCATAGGTTGCGCACCAAGGAGATATGTGTTGCATCCAGTTTCGTGAGATGGATAGACAAGCAAAAAAATTTCGAGGCTGCTGCAACATTTCTCATAGAATCTCGTTGCTATATATTTATATAAACGAGTTTACTATATTGGATATCCGCGTATACTCTCTGTCTCTTTCTCTTTCTATATATGTATATATATATATATGTGTAGTGAAATCGTGTATGCCAAAGAACACCTCAGTCAAAGATTCCTAAATCCTGAAATGCAGCAGCAGCAGCAGAGAATGTACTCAAAATGTATTTGATTCTATTTCAACCCTTTCCTCCAACGATTAAATAATCATGAAGCCTCTCGGAGCTTTAGGAAGTTTATACATCTCGTTCATGCTATTTGATGATAATAATGCTCTCAAAGAATCTTTCCGAAAATTCTCACATGGCAAGATATGTTGCAATTGCCTCCCAGTCTCCTCTACCGATTGAAAAATCTTATTGCCGATTTTGCAAATTTATTCTTCTACAGTGATGACGTTTGCATGATGATGATACAATAAGAATCATTTTTGACCATCGCATGCGTATGCAATATGCGATCTGTTCTCATGGATTGCCGAACGAGTGTGAAACATAACCGTACAGTTATACCGTGGTTATATCGCAGACTTTTCTTATTATAAAGATACAGGCGTATATTTATATGCGTGAAAAAATGTACACATACTGCGTATATGTATTTTTTGGAGCAAAGTTGATGAAGGCAAGGCTACCAGGGCGGAAATTTAATTAGCGAGGCACATACGCGTCGGACGTGTCCTTATTTCTATTTTCTCGTGCGAAAATTCGTAGCCACAAAAGACTGAACACTTTTTATTCTCACAAAAAAAAAATACTCACACGAGCTTCACACACACACACACACACACACACACACACACACACACACACACACAGCAATAACTTCCGTGGCATGGGATAAAAGGACATGTCGTCGCGGTTAACGAGCATCTTCGTGAGCTCGGTTTAACGAGTTGTATACCTCGTCTATTTCCGTCCCAAGTAACGCTTGGTATATATTCTACGTCTACGACGATCTAACAGAGTGACAAAAGCTCTGTGCATGACCCTACAATGAGGCAAAAGAATATAACTCGGGCATTGGTCAAGGAAAATTAAGGAAAATTAACGATTCCACGAATTTAACAATTTTTTAGGTCAAATATTGTTTGATAAATATCTTGAAAATGAGAATGTAGAAAAATTTCGATTTAGAAAAAGTTTTCGACATTCAGACAGTCCTAGAACCCAATCTGTGGGCTCAATTTTTCGACTTTTTGAATGCATGAAAAAAAAAATTATGATTATAATTTGTCAATGTGAGAATGTAATTTATTGTAAAAAATTTGGAATTTCTTATATATGGGAATGTGAGGGAATAAAAAAAAAAAATTGTTCCTCTCTGAGTGTAGTTCTTTCGCGACAAATTGTTTGGAAATTTTGATTAATTGAATCGAACAATGGTATAAAAGTTAAATTATCTTGAAGATTTCCTCGAGATTCTTCAGGAAGATAGAAAAATTATCAATGAATTAGCTCGAAAAATTTTAGGACTGAAGAGCAAACGTAAAAAGAAATTTTTCAAAAATTTGAAATTCACGAGTCTAACTTTTGTTTTGCATACGTGTAACGAGCTTAATGTCCTTTTCACTGCACGAGTCGACCAGCGAGATCAATCACTTTGTCGTATTACTCGAGCCCGACGTAAAACGGGTGATGAGATTTTTGTCGTGAAAATAAATTTTCAACTGAGCATCACGAATGTGATGAAATATGGTTAATTTTCATTGAAAGCTTTTTCATGTACCGTGAAAAGTATATTAAAGTGTTATTTAATTTTGAGAATTTCTCGTCAACGTGACGATGGTAATTAAAACCGCACGTATTAGGTAGCGGATATAAAAATATAATACGCTGTTTAAAGTCGTGAAACGATAGGTGAGACGTTCACGCTATCTTTCGAGTCGTGAAACATTCCCCCGTCCATATGGCAGGAAAAAGAGCTATGCTAAAATACACTGCTATTAACATTCGCTATAAGTTGAGTGTACCGTATAGTCGATTAAAATAGGATGGGAGAATCTCTTAAAATTTGGACCATTTTGGTCATTTTATCGATATTTCACGACCTTTGGATAGAAATTCATTAGTGAAGCCTCGAACTGATTAACTCGCCCCGCGATCCATTCGGTATCCGTCTACATCCGCTGTAGCTCCTATACCTAAGCAACTTCGCTTCGGTCACGTGAAATTCAATATTTTATCACTTATTTTTCACTTTTTTGTATTTTTAGAAACGAACCATCAATTTTACTGCAAAATATTCATTGGTCGCCAGCCGAGTTAATCCCCATCCGTCGGCCAAGTACGCGACGTTTCTTCGATTAATTCATCGTCTATCTCAAGTAACTGAAATTAGCTCAAACTCGCAGACGATATAAAGTATAAGATGAAATTCAACCAATTCTCAATGCAGAAGAAAATATATTTTCGATTAATTCTCTCGATTTTTTTTTGCTCCAACTATATCCGAACATGCAGTTTGAGTTCGAAAATGTCCAATATCAAGAGAGAATAAAAACGCCGAGTAATAAATAATTAAAAAAAAAAAAAATTGAAATTCATCTTTGCGGTGAAATTTTGTCGCTTAGTAGGCCAGACCGGTTTTTCTTATCAAAGTAAAATTAATAACCGTGAAGCTTATCAGCGTTTAAAATTGTACTACGTCTCGCGAACGACGGTCTCGAATTCTGAGACAGTTCGACGCTTTGACATGATGAAAAATTGATTAACATGAATTTTACATGTAATCCAGGTAATTTATCTCTGCAGGATTCGAAGTAGAACTACTCTGAGATTAGCCATCACGCTTTCGGACCTTTAACCTTTTGATATGACGAGAGACAGAGAGAGAGATAGAAAGAGAGAGAGAGAGAGAGAGAGAGAGAAACAGAGACCTTCGTGGAGACTCTATAGACTTCAACATAAGCGGGGGTGGTGACTTTATTATGCAAGACTGCGTCATGGATAGATGCAAAGTTGTCGCATTGACGTTTGCAAGAGTCAACGTTCTACTGACATATCGGCTATTGCCTTCATACCGGCAATGAAGTCAGTATCATGGAGCAAGAAAAAAAAAACGATTTGACCTCTCACTCGTCAGACTTGTTCATTGTGCACTCTTTACCATCGGTGACGTCACATTGCCCTCATATAAGTTTTGCTTATAGACTCAATGACGTTGCAAAAGTATCGATAGGCGCCTACTTGGCTAAGAAGGATAAAAAAATACGACCAGCAACCTTTTATATCTTCGGACACCTCGTATGCCTTCGTATTTTCATAAAATGCAAAAACGTAAATATTTTCCGTTTTTTTTTTGCGTTTTCACAATGATTCATGGAGGTCTCGACGAGTAATCGGTGTAATTAGTAATTAGCAAAAAATTTCTAAAGGGCAATTTTTCAAATTTTATTTTTGCAGAAACTTTTTACACTCTTAAAATGTCTAAATTTTTAAATTGTCCGAATGTTAGATTGAAGTCACAACGCCTTAAACAAGCAGTATATTACAGCGATTCCAGTGCACCAAATAATTTCTTACCAAAATGCGACAAAATATTTCGATATCAAACATTTCTTTTGTGGCCCTCTGCGTGGCTGTAATTTTGTTTCTCTCCGATGAGACGTGAAACGAAAAAAAATTAAATTATGTTACATAACGATGTCTCGTGATTTTCAAAAGTTCTTATTTCAATTAAGAAAGTAAATATATTCAGAAGCAATTCACATTACGTTCGTAATGAATTATTGTTTAATAATAATATCATAAATCATTAATCGTGCAATGACAGGAGTGCCAGCCAAATGAATCAATAATTGCAAATTATTCGGTTTCTCGAAATCTCTTGAAATTTATATTAATTTTCAATGATATTCACAGGAAGTTTATATTATGCATTGCATTAGAAATGTCAATCTTTTCGAATTATTACCGCAATAAATAATTTAATTTCGAAGATTTTGGAGCGTTAAAACACTATTTCAGTATTATTCGTTTTCCAAAAACCGATATTCGTATAGCTACGTGTCTGAATTCTGAATAATTTATTCACAAGCGGAAAAAGAAAGAGCGGGGATTTCGAGACCTCCTAGCGAAACTTGACGATTCCGAGACGATTGAACGTCTTGAGTTTCGGGGATAGCATTGGGTTATACATAAAACAGAATCAATCGATCCGATTGTCAGAGAGAATGGCGAAATGGGTAGAAAAACGTATATAACCGCTCGGGTCTCGTTCCATTCATGTAGATAATAATTTTTACGTCAATTTTCCATTTTACCGTTTGACATATTATCTTCGATTACGTATACGACGGAAATTGAATATTAAAATACGTGTCAATAATACGTTGCAATTAAAAGAAAGTTCGTTAATGTACGCTATTTGTATTCTACACGAGTATATAGTTGATGATACTTACCTCGCAGTAGAAAACTCGTTGGTGGATATATTTTCGTTCCTCAGAACGATTCCGAGCGCTACACGACTCACGTTGAAAAATTTTTACATCAGGAATTCATGATTACCAAATAATCGCCCGTATTCACCGTTCGAATCGTTTTATCAAAGCAAAACTTTATTCTAGCAACTGTGAACAATGGATAACTGTTTAACATTTTTTTTCCTCCGTTCCATGTATTTCTTTCTTCTTTTCGATAAAAACAGCGATTTGATGATTTGGGCGCTATAATTTGGATGAGACATCCTGCTACGAGAGGGTTTTCTTTCTTCTCTTTCATTCGCGTCTACGACAACGAGATTTTTACGAGAGAAACGAGCGCGATTAACTCAAATATATTCAATGAGGAAAAATTTGGAATTTAGATCGTTCTAATGATAAATTTAATAACCGTGAATTATCGTACGATTAAGAATCGTGACCTCGCGAAGATAATTCAATGGATCGTCGTTGAAACTTTATAAGAAGTTACAAAATCGATGATAATTCTCAACTTATATCGTAATATTGTTAGAAACGTTGTTCCATTTTATATTTGCAATATGAACGTGTTGCGTCAGCCTCGTGTTCTTTGAGCTGCAATTTTTTCACGGTTTCCAAATTCCACATGCTGGACATCACTGGCTCGTTTTCGCGATGTCATATATATAGGTCATTTGATGCCTTTAGAATTCATCCCCTTTGCGCGACTGCAAGAGTTTTTTTTTTCTTCCGTTATCGCGATAAAATTATTTCAGCAAAAGGGTTCGGGTGACATGGATTTTACAAAAAAGAGAAAAAAAAAAAAAAAAAAAAAAGAAAACACACAGAGGGATTCTCTTCGAACCCGAGGCAGAAAGGAGAAAAAAATAAAGTGAAAGCCTCACTCGCTCATCGTCTCTCGTGAAATCGAATCTCTCTTTCGCAGGGCACAGCGCCTCATGCGCGATGTTTCTCGTACGATTACATCCCGAGAAAGGGAGAAAATGAAGAGAGAGAGAGAAAGAGAGAGAGGAGGGAGGGAGAGGGAGAGGGAGAGGGAGAGGGGCAAAAAATCGAGAATAAAAGAAATGAGAAAAAGCGAGAAAAAAAATGGTTGCACGTATATATCAGGTCGTTTCTTTATATCCTAGAAACGATGATTTGCGTCATGCAGGGGATGATGTGATATCGCGAGACGAGTCGAGAGGTCGGAAACAGCTGAGGCTAAAAGCGAGAAGAGAGTGAGAGGGGAAGAAGAGAAAAAAGGTATCGTGACAAAAGAAGAAGAATGAGTTCTACGAGATGAATGGATTATTAGTCTCGGGCGCGCAATCGCTTCCTCCGTATCTGTGTCACGAGGTATCCCCCGATGAATGGGGAAAAAAGTAAATAAAAAAAGAAAAAAAAAAACAAGATGGAAGATAAATACCGAACTAGTGAATCGCAATAAAGACCTTCGTCGCCCTCCCTGTTCCGTCCCGCGAGAGTTTTGGATCGTAATTCAGGAAAAATGAATGAAAGACAAAAAAAAAACGCGGGCAAAGTGAAAGAGAGGTGCGGAGAGGAATATGGATGAATACGTATAAAGTCGATGGAATAATGAAGAATAATAACGGTGATAAAAAGAAAAAGAAAAATTATTCCTTCTAAGTGATATTTAATCAGTCGTTTTATCCTTTTTCTTATTTTTCTTATCTTTCGTAATAACAATATTAATAATAATGATAAAAACGAGAATAATGATAAAAAAATTGATAATTAATTATGATAATAATTAATTCATATTATTTGCTATAAAATCGCGTAAAAAGTCGTTAGTATCGCGTTCACATATTATATATAATTCGTAGCCTTACCTCTGCCTTTCCGGTTGACCCGACGAAAGCTCGCGTCACGCGTTCGACAACCTCTACTAGGTCAAGCCTCCTGTGCGAAAAAAAAAGATTCATCGCTCGCACGGTGATTTGTGGAACGAGGAAAAAAAAAAGTTCAAAGAAATCGAAAGGCAAATGGAACAATATCAAATTGAAAAAAAAAAAAAATAACTATGAAAAATCGAACGTATATCTACTGTGGTACGAATGAATGAACAACACCATGTAATGTTCAATTTTAATATATGATTTTTTTTCTTTTTCTTCTTTTCTTTAATATTGCGATAGCATCCGAAGAGAGTTTCGCCGTGTCAACCATATTCGCAAAACAAAAAAAAAACGAAAAAAAAAAAAACGATACGAAAAATAATGAATGTTCATATTAACGCATACGTTACATGATAAACTTACAAATAATATGTCTAACAACATTAGTTTCGTCTTAGATTGCTTTCCGTAATCACCGTCGCCTTTTCAGAGTTCACCGAGGCGAAATTCGATTCGAAACAGTGAAGATTGATTTTTTTTTCTATCGCGATTTGTTTTCCCAAAGCCGATTTTCGCCTCGCGATCTCTATCAAAATATCATATACACCTTACTATTTTTTATTCTTAACTCTACATGCTTCATCCCTTCTACCAGCCTCCCTCTAACCTCACGTATATATATATATATATATCGCGTTCTTTAGTCGTAGATAGATTAAAATGTGTGATTCTCTTTTTATTTCTTTCATCCGTTTCTTCTTCTTCTTTCATCGCATTCCCTTCGAAAATCTCGAAGAAAATGTTCCTCCTAATGATTCTCGGATCCATCGATTATAGTCGAAGGGAGGCTTTCAGATCTCCACAGATATGCTCGTAATTATCGAGGAATGGGCAAAAAATTCGTTCTCAAAGATGTAAAAACAAAAATTTTATACTCCCATTTACCAATTCATTTGATCAAATATCCAATTCTTGAACGAGAAAAGTTTTCAAAAAAAAAAAACATTCGTTACAATCGCAAAATATGAATTCTTTTTTTCATATCGAAATTCCGTTTCATGAATTTCCTTGCAATATGGATGGAGAGGGAAAAAAAATCGACTTCCGTCCATTCCCCGAATGCAGCTAAATGCGAAAGAAAAATGTGTATTACGCCGATGTATCTGTCGAGACCCGAGGGAACGATGAAAAGAGAAAAAAAAAAAAAAAAGAAAATAGAAAAAAATCGATTTCACGATGATGTAAAAATCTGGATTGTAATAATTTATTCGTCATATCTGGTGCTTTGTGGTAACGCGCTAATAAAAGCGCGTCCTCGCAACTCCAATCTTATCGCTTAAATTTCATTTAATACTAATTTAAATACTTGTCGAAGCTCATATAGCAAGTACTATTTTACTCGGGGATTAGTTTTTCTCCTCATCGTCGTCGTCATCGACGCCGCTGCTTTTTTTTTTTTCATTTATCCATCTTGCTTTACCATTTATTCAATTTACGCTTACGGGCTAGAAGATTTTTTTCTCGCTAGTTTTTTTTTTTCCTTACCTCTAGTCTGTTTTTCTTTTTCGTGTATTTTTGAGGGGTGTTTTTTTTTATTTAAATATTTTCCATCTAATCTCTCGGATCTTCGCGTTCGTCCCAACGAGATGTGCGCACGCTAGAGAGAGTGAGAGAGAGAGAGAGAGAGAGAGAGAGAGAGAGAGAGAGAGAGAGAGAGAGAGAGAGAGAGAGAGAGAGAGAGAGAGAGAGAGAGAGAGAGAGAGAGAGAGAGAGAGAGAGAGAAAGAGAAACGTTTAAGAAATTCACGTTGAGAATTTCGACTCAGCATGAAAAGTGGTAAAAAAAATTAAATCGTCTAACCCCTTCTCCCCTCTACCAAGTCTACCCGTGCTTTTTTTTCATTTTCTACCCCTGAACGTGATCGCGAGAGGTTTTTTCCTTCTTTTGCCTCTTTTTTTTTTTTTAATTTTTTGTACAGAGCTTAACAATTACGCCTTTTTTCTTCTTCTTTCTCTTTTTATTAATCTATAATGCATTGGAGAGGATTACCCTTCTTTCACCCGAGGGAGACGCGGTAAGAATTCGCCACAATGTCGATATCTCGGAATTCACCCTTTCACATATAATAATATAATACCTAACTATGTGAAAAATAAAGAAAAAAAGAATTATAACGTAACAGAGGAATCAAACGGATAATAATCGTAGTTCTCGATACGAAGCGCGAACGTCGTTTATATATTATTTACAAATCGCGAAGATAAACTCACCAATATCCAACTTCTGATTTTCCCTTTTTTTTTTTTTTTTTTTATTCTTCTGTTGATTTTCAAATTTTTAAGGGAACATAAATCCGTACATAGAAAGGCGTCATGACCTCCTTAATTATGACACAAGTTGTTGATATAACTTATGATTTAGTGATTTCGATACGAGTTTAATCGACGTTTCAATCATTTTTTTTTTTTACAACAGCGGAGCGAAAACAGCGAATTTTCATCCGCAAACGAGGATGGAAATCAGTCGATTTCCGGTCCTCATCGGCGGATGGAAACTCGCTGTTTTCGCTCCGCTGTTGTAAAAAAAATAGTATATATATTCACCTCGGAGAAAACGGTCGTTTGCGCCTCGTATGAAGTTGAGAACACCTTGCCTCGCCTCGGTGCTCAACTTCATACTCGGCGTGCAAACGACCGTTTTCTCGCTCGGTAAAAAATATACTATTCCCTCCTCATAAAAAAGCACATTATAAAAAAATGCTCATTCCTTCGATCGATGTACTGTTTTTCTTTTTTTTTTCTCGTTTTGGACGCGGATTACAAAAAAAAAATCGTTTCGTCCCTTCGCTGGCTAGTCCTTCCTCTCTCTCTCTCTCTCTCTCTGCTTTTTTTTTTTGTGCACGAAGTGACGGTGAAGGGACCTTTTTTCTGTTTCTCTTTCTTTCTCGTTTTTATCTTGCCGATTCCTCCGACGTGGTTTAAGCTACGTTCTATTTTTTTTCTTTTTTCTTCTTTTATTAATATATATATAGTTTTGAGTTAGGATAATCTCAGTTTATAAGCTCCGTTCGACGTTGGAGGAATCGGGGAATCAGATGAACGAGTCGAATGGCTGTCTCGCGGATTACCCATGATTCCTCGCGCGGTTTTTCATTAAATTTTAATGAAATAAAAGAGTGATCTCCGGGGTTCATTTTCATGAGGCGGGCTTGGCATGAATTTCCTCCATACTCTCGTAACACTTTAGATCGCGATTAATCTCGAAGCCCGCCCTGTATGGCCAGTTATTATGAGTGAAAATTGACGATTAAAAAAATTCTTCATTCGCAATAAGCTACGGGGCTCGAGAATCGTCTATGAAAAAATTTTACACGCCAAATTACGACGTTTATTCTCTGTATTTACAATGGGATTTCTCGATCCAATATCGTAAATTGCATTTGTGTGTGTGTGTGTGTGTGTGTGTGTGTGTGTGTGTGTACGTCGGAGAACTTGTGGTGTGGTTCAATTTTTGGAGTGTTTGGTGTGTTTAATCTCTCATTTTTAATTATTATTATTTTTTATTCTTACCCCCCCCCCCCCCCCCCCTGATAGTGGATATTTATTTGAAGAAAGAAACATCGGGCAACAAGAAAATCCAGATGGGACGAAAATCCTACCCTCTTTAATTCTTCAAGGCTCATCCCCGAAAGGTCTGACATTGTTTTTTTTTTCCATCATTCCCTTTTTTTCTCACAAAGAAATTTCGGTTTCGTCCAATGAGCTTTCGGAAATTTTGCCAGATTTTTTGACCTAGCGAAGTTTGCGTTCACGACGCTAACACGCAGGGGTTGATTGACGTTGAGTACGACTTGTGATTGGATTTTTTTTTTTTTTTTTTTTTCGTCCATGTCTTTGCACGGTAAGAATCAAGAATGATATATGAAAAGTTGAAAATTTTAATCATTATATACATGCATGTGTGTACGCTAATTGGGCATCAGAATTGGGCAAATTTGCAATTTAAAATAATCAATTGAAAATTATTCGAAGCAGTTGTGATAAATTTTTTTCTTAAATACAATTACTTCGAGTAATTTTTAATAAAAATGATAATTAATTATTCGTATGATTTACGCTGTCGAACTTTATAAATATATACATCGTCCGTTGTTAATAGCGCGAATTCTGAGAGACCCATTCGAAGACTGGACGACTATTTCAATGCACCGAATCTCTGAATTATTCATCACGTATAAATCATCGCTCCGAATTATCGTCAAGTACGATTTCGTGACAAATATAATCAAATTTTCCTGCAAAATTTCGTCACGAAGCGCAATTGACATTGCCTTCAGCGATAATTCATTCGGATCTTAATTTTTTCAACGTCGAAACGTACCATTCTATAGGAAATTCGGCTCGTTCCAACTTTCCCCCAAGATCAATTTTGCTATTGCATTTTACGACTTGTACCTAGAAAAATATGAATTTACACGCGTATACAACATCGGAAAATAATAACGAGAAATACTCTGTCCGACGAATCGACGGGAAAAGTTTTCCTGAAAAATGATAAAGCGATTAAGATTAAAAAAAAAAAAAAAAAAAACAGAAAGTAAGAAAGATGAGCTCCGCGATGGATTCGATAAAAATGGCCAAAGCGAGATAAACTTGAGGCGAGGAGAAGTAAAAAAAAAAAAAAAATTGCCGGAGTAGAACAAAAAAAAAAAGCAAAATTGTCAGCACTTCCGGTGTGAGAATAATGGCAGGAAAAAAAAATCGTTTCCTCGAGAAAATACTCCCTAAAGATATTCTCGCGATATAAATGTATATGCACATCAGTGTATAATTATATATATATATTAGGGTGTGCGGAAAAAAAAACAATTTTTTTTTTTCGGTTGCATCCACCAAAAAAAGTTAAAGTAAGGTAAAAAAAGAAGAATCCTAAAACGGGAGGTCAAAAAAAAAATTATTTCGAACGGCGCATTGCATTTGAATATTTTCCATAAGAATAACACAGGAAAATATTGGGATTTCTGAATGTGGTAGTGCAACTCGTTAGAAAAAAATCACACAAAGATGTCATTAACATATTCTCATGGAGAATCGAATTCCCTACAAAAAAAGTTCTTACAAAGAATTAGCTCGGAACAACCGTTCAAGTGGAATATAACGCGAATGAATATAGTGGAAATAACGCTGTCTGAAATTGAATTGATAGGAAAAAAAATAATTCAAAAGGCTGTAAAAATCGAATTTTTCGCTTTACGAAAAAACTTTTCGGGAGTTTTTCGTAGAGAATGTTCTGCTCTAACAACGTCGCTTTGATAGAAGCATATAACGGTTAATTAACAAAAAAACGAAGAGCAGCTACAATATTTATTGGGCATAGTGCAAAATTATCGATAGAAATACCCTAATTGCAACAAACAGACTCTTAAAAAAAGAAACGATGATTATTAAGCATTATAATGTAAAAAAAAACCTATTCTATCTTATTAAACCAAATTAATTGAATAAAGCTTTTCTAAACACGATCAATGATGAACGTCGTTTCTTTTATATTTCTTGTTGTACTAGATTTTTTTTTGTATAAGAGAAATATTTTGAGAACAATTTCATGCAAGTATGTTAGAGCAGAACATTCTCTACAAAAAACCCTCAAAAAGTTTTTTCGTAAAGCGAAAAATTTAATTTTTACAGCCTTTTGAATTATTTTTTTTCCTATCAATTCAATTTCAGACAGCGTTATTTCCACTATATTCATTCGCGTTATATTCCACTCGAACGGTTGTTCCGAGCTAATTTTTCGTAAGAACTTTTTTTGTAGGGAATTCGATTTTCCATGAGAATATGTTAATGACATCTTTGTGTGATTTTTTTCTGACGAGTTGCACTACCACATTCAGAAATCCCAATATTTTCCTGTGTTATTCTTATGGAAAATATTCAAATGCAATGCGCCGTTCGAAATAATTTTTTTTTGGCCTCACGTTTTAGGATTCTTCTGTTTTTACCTTACTTCAACTTTTTTTGGTGGATGCAACCGAAAAAAAAAAAATTGTTTTTTTTCCGCACACCCTAATATATATATATATACACCAGAGTCATCGAATAATCTCATGATGTAACTTGCGGAGTTCACACCCGGTGTGAGACCGGATTATTTATTTATATATGTATATATTTTTTTTGTTTTGTTTTTCAAGTGCAAAAAAGCACTTTTCCGTCATGCGATTCGTGGCAATCTTATCCCCCGGTCAGATTTTCAATCGCACGATGATCGGGACCTTCTCTCCTTCTCGCTGTACATCTCAAATTCATTCGTAGCTTTTTTTTTTTTTTGCAATCGTTTGTTTGTTTTTTTTTTTTTTTTTTTTCGAAAGACCATTCTCGAACAATTCTGCGAAAAATATCGAGAGCTTTTTGAGCCCGAGAACATCACGAATGCCCCATTCACATCATCGGACAATTCTATGTATATATATATATATATATATATAAATATATATCCTTTCTTTCGAAAATGCTCGTTGATTGTTTTCTGCCTTTTCCGAGGAATGAGGAGAGCGGACGACCCTCGTTCAATTTCCGGTCTGGGAATACACTCAGTTCCGGTGGAACGTGATCGTGAACGGGACAGCAATCCTCTCCTCAAGTCGTTTAGCCATACGCCCTCCTCTCCCCCCCCCCCTCCCCCTCTCCCCAACCCCAACCCCCTTCGTCGGTCCTCCTCTATCCGTATCACAGGTCTGAGAAAACAGAGAATACTTTTTCGATGTGCCAAGTTTTGCCTCGGCAATTGTACGCACTCGCTTTTCTTCCCTTTTTGTTTTTTTTATTCACTTTTTTTTTCTCTCGTTTCAATTTCGAGAAGGAAAATACGACACACGGAGCGACAATTTCGCGCGGCCATTTTGGTCCTTCGACATCGAAGAGGTCAAAAAAAATCTCAGCCCATCGTTCGCGTATATCTGTATCACTGTCAATTTTTCATAATTTCATCTTCTCAGCCACAAAAGCCTCTCGCTTCATCTTCAAGCCAATATATATATATATGCGAAAATTAAGCCCACTTTTCGACGCCATCTTTCATTATAAACACAATGAGGGTTCAATGATGAACAAAAAAGAAAAGAAAAGAAAAAAAAAAAAATACGAAGAAACCACTCGCGACAACGAGTTTTTGTCGTTTCCTTTGGTTTTTCGTTTTCCGAAGTTTTCGCGAGTATACAACGAGTTCCCGAGCACAATTTTGTCGCAATTTCCCTGGCTAAAACTCGCGCGAAGGTAGAAAGACAAAGGCTTTGGGGGGGGGGGGGGGGGATAGTCACGGTGGCACTGTTGTTTTTGTTATAATTTTTTTTTTTTTAATTCTTCCCGCAAGAGGATGCGATACTAATGTTTTTTTTTTTCCCCCCCCGTTACTTTTCGTTTTGTTAGTTTGTTTGTAATTATTTATTTCCACGATTGCTCGCGGATCAAAGGATTTCACGTTCACTCAATGGACGAAGATATCCAGTCTTGATAGAGGAGGTAGTGGCTCGTTAATAACAGGATTGAAACGATGATTCGGAGGCCGGTAAAGATTCCACGAGAGGTCGAATTGTTCCTTGGTAGAACGCTTATGCGAATCATCGTGTCGTAATCTCTGCTCGAGGATGGATCCAGAGCGCGACTCCATCACACCAACGGTGTGCCGTATACCTCGTTCGTGTGTAGATTCTGATTGCTGTCGTTTTGCCTCGAGGCGCATTGCTGCAACAGCGTAACGAGATATTTCTCATATCTATGAAAATATCTTTGTCGAGGAATTCTTTCGTTCGCGATGATTCAGCTCGATTTTTATTTTTTCGTGATTTTTTTTTTTTTTTTTTTTTTCATCATCCAACCAAAAAGGACACGAATCATTTGGTGAATTGAAGTTTTCGATGGGTCGTATGATTTGTGAAAGATGTAGGAAAATATTTGTAAAACTTATTGGTTGAGCGACTTATGCAATCGTGGCAATGGAATTTTTGTTTTTTCGAGCAATGACAGAATTGCAAAATTTCAGCCTGAATGTATGAATTTGGCACTTGAAACATTGACTTTGATACTTGTGTCGGTAAAATTGGCGCTTGAAACTTTGAACATGGCATACATGTGGTGGTAAGCTGTATACAGTAGGCGGAACTTTAAAATTCGTAGACGGAAAAAAAGACATTTCAAAAAATAATAACTGAAATTTAAAAAATACAACGATGAAGAGAAAAAATGCAGTTTAAGGTAGTTCTATCGTGGTAGCTAATCCATAAGATTAAAATTTTTTTTTTTTTATATCTTCAATTTTACTATATTTATTCATTTCGCGAAACATCAATGCCCCTTATCGACCTAATTACGGAGAAATTAATACTTGAAAATGCCAATTCCTCAAGGCAAATTTGCTTCGGCATATAGAAGAACCGATTTCCGGTCACTTTAAAACGATATATCTTGTCGAAAATCCAAAAGATTCTTACAAAAAACGAGACTTAGATTCATTAAACACGTAAAAATCTAACGGGCCTAAAAAAAAAATATGATTGTCGACCAATTTTTTAAGCTATACTGATTTTAATACGAGCATCCGGGTAGTGATACACAACTTATGGCATAATGTCGTGACGGTGAAAAAATGTGGCAACGCGATATCGAAACGAGAGCGGTATTTGACAAGTCGAACAACATAACCTCTCCGCGTCAACGTCAATAGAGCGGGCGAGAGAGTGAGAGGGCACGAGAATGAAAAGAGAAAGAAAACGCAACGTTGCCACACGTAAATATCATACGAGATCTAGTAATACTCGAGTCGTTGCAATTACTATTTTACTAATTGCATAATTATTTATAATAAACCGTTGATTAATTGTATTCACCTGGGTAAGCTTATTTAATATTTATTAATTTTAACCCATATATCCAATATTTTTAGGAATCATCATTTAGACATTTATAGCTAATTGACTAGTCTGCAGCGATAGAACTACCTTAACACAGTAAATTAATCTCTTTACAGTGTTTTGATCAAAAAGTAACGTGCGAAATGTACTTCTGTACTATCTGTATAACCATATTTGTTGGTTTAAACTGTAAAAACAATCATTTCCACTTCAAAAATCTAAAGAATTTCCGAAGTTTTCCTCCCGAGAGGCATTCTCTATTAACAAAACTGTATAATTCACGGAAATTTTTTTTCCGTGTACTTGAAATAATAAACTAGGAAGTTGGTACTTTCAACTTCGCAGTTGAGATGGCAAATTGGGGACTTGGAACTTGAAACTTGAAACAGTAAACCGGTTGTTCAAAACTTCATGCTTAGTAATTCGCTTGAATGAGGTACTGAGTCAAGAAGTTCATTATAAGTCAGAAGTACTGATTGTAAGATAGAATGTTCAGTGAAGCAGGGAGCAACTTGGCACTTAAAAGTTAAGCATCACGTGTGAAATTTGAAACTTGATATTTCGAACTTTGACCTTGGTGCTCCGAGTGGCAAGCTCGTCACTCGAAACTTTAAGCTCGATTCGTTAAATAACAAACTGGACACTTGAAGCTTTGAACTTTGTGGCTGACACTGACAATCTTGGTAATTAAAACTTGATACTTGGAATAATAAACTGAGTATCCATAAATTTCTGCTCTCCGCTTACCGCTTGCTTGCGTTCCCAGCTCTTCATCGCTGACTTGTATTTCTCAAACTCGTGACACCAGTCCGAGTAAATTTTCTGATAATCGTTGGACTTGGCGGGCGCCGAGCATCTGTGAGCGTCGACGGTGATGTTGTAAGAGCACAAAAGAGCACCGCCAAGCCAACAGTCGTATCTCCCGGCGTCCTGCTCATTTACACCGACAATCACGAGACCCTTCTCCGACGTCTCGATGAACTTGTCGCCCCCGGCACCGTACTTGTACGCTATCTGATATCTTCCCTTCTCCTTGCTGTAATGGTACCATCTGACCTCCTGATTCGCCAGAACCTCGGGCATCTTGACGAAACAGCCAAGATGAACCGACTGGCCCCATGTCACGGCGAGCTTACGCTTACCCACGCTACTGTCGCAAACGTCCGCCGTACTGTTCGACACGTCCTGGAGAAGACTATAAAAAGAAAAAAAAAAACAAAAACAAAAACAAAAATCAACCCAAATAAAACAGACTAGAAAAATCAAAAGTTTTTCCTCCCTTTCGACTGCATCAGTGAGGGGGATAAAAAAAAGGAGACGAGATACGGAGCTACGCTACTCGATTGGGCCGAGGGGTGGGGAATATCTTGGACTGAAAAACGCGAGGCGAAATCGGATTATCGAGAATCTCGTTCGTGGATTTGAAGAAAATCAGGGATGTCTGCTGGAGGCAAGAGAAAAAGTGGAAACGAACTGACCTGGATTGTGCAAAAGGAGGATTCATCGAGAGATCGGTAGGATGAGGGAGGCGAGGAGGGAGGATGGACCAACGTTTACACAAGAATCAACTCGATTCATTATCGGAGCTTTTGCCCCGGTTAACGGTTCGAGCGGTTCTCTTTGATCCGATAAGGTAATTCCTCGCTCATCGGCCCGCAGAGTCTCCGAGTAGGCTACGGAGAGTCGGAGAAAACTTGTAAACTCCTCGAGCTATTACCGCTAGGCATTTTTGGCATCGATCCATTTTCTTTTTTTTTTTTTTTTTTTTTTTTGAGATTGACTACCACCGATGAAGCGGTTGGATCTTCGTGTATCGCAGTAACGGATAAGAGGCGTATGTGTATCGAAAGAAAAGTAGGCCTGAGTAGGACTCGATTCAAAATTTCGCGTGGTTATTGTGTTGGACTTTCCGCATCATAATCGGATGGTGAAAATTTCAACTTGGCGAATCAGAGGGGGCAAACACGAGGAAATGTGCGATCGGAAAATCGACTGAACGAAACACAAGGATAGTCGTTGAGTCGAAGAAAAGAAAGGGAAGTAAAGTAAAAGAAGACTTACCCAGGTGTGTAGGGTTTGCAGATATTGCTGTCCTTGTCCCATCCGCAATAGGGATCGTGAACGCATCGTAGACAGTTGTCGTATCGTCTAGAGCACATAACGAGATCAATCTGCTTAATTCGATGATCCGACGCGACGTAGAGTGCCTTGTGCTCCTTGGATATCTCCATTGCCTGTATCGGCTCACCGGGTGTCACATCGAACACGTCCAATAGAATCGACTGAGACTCGCCGTTATTGTCGATCCATTGAACGACCTTGTGCACTCTACCGTCACCTATAACAAAAATCGAAAAGACGCGCATACCCGTCGTTACGGACAATGATACGTAATAACGCGTCGGGACATCACGGAGTTCATCAAACGTCGTATATGTCTTGGGAGGGCAAAATATGCCCGACGAATAAGTCGTCGACGATTGACTGCAGGGAAATATTAACGCTCGCGATGCAGAAGAGTCTTTGGGATACGAATGTCGAGGTTTCAAAATGCAAGAAACTTGGCGGATTGGTTTACTCACTTGAGCCAGCGTAATAGACGGTATAGTCAAGATCCATTCCAACGAAGTCTATGCGAAGTTTATCAACGACGAGTCTGGTTAGCATGATATCACGTTTGTAGAACACGGGTTTCTCGTTCTCGTGCGATATGGCCGAGTCCATGAGCGGATGGGACCTTATGAAGTTGAGAACGGTGTCTGGAAGGGTTTCCGTGTCGTTGACGCACTGTCCCGGCCTTGGCTCTGGTACTTTGTTCGACAGTACCGGAAGCCAGGCACTGCTGCTCGTTGCTTGTTCCTTGAATTTTCCACGAAACGCTTCCTGTATCGCGTCAATGTGAAACGAACAAATGGCCGAACCCATCAGACCGTTCGTCGATGTCGTGAATGTCCCGTAGAAATGCGTGTCGTCATCCGGTACCTTGTAAATGCTCTCTGCAATTATGAAAACGAATTAGACGAGAGGTCGTTGAACAAGATGAAAAAATTATCGCTTTGGAATTCTCTTTGAGGTGATTTTTAAAATATTTCGATGGTCATCCCCAGTAATCGTAAATATGATGAAGATCGCCTGACCGATTAGTCTTTTGTCGGTAAAGCATCAGCTATAATCATCGATGGTAAATCGTCGATGGAAAATGTACTCACGTATCTCGTTGAAGTAGAATGGAAATTCGCCGGGTATTGAACAGTTCAATCGTGCCTTGAGATAAGTCGCCCAATTCTGCGACAGAATGTTCTTTCCGCCGGTGTCTCTCTTGCATACTCTTGCGACTCGCGAGTAAACGCTCTTGCCGCAATTTATGTATTCAACGGCGGTCTCGCGGAAGAAGAAGAACACATGGGTACCGATATCAAAGGATCCGACAAAGTTTGGTTCTGCACAAGAATGAAAAAAAAAAAAAAAGAAAAAGAAAATCGCGGACTTTAGACATCACTGGGTTTATGTGAAGAATCGTAAAATGCGTGGTAGGAGGAAATCGAGGATATATTGTTTCTCCGTGTAAGCCGAACGTCTTTGATGCTCTGGTCGGATAAAAAATGTGGTTGCTCAAATGACTTTCTGTGCGTCTGTTCGCCGAGTAACGACCGAAATAGGATCCCCGATAGATTACAGTTTATATGACCCGGAAGCTTTTGGAGTTATACCACCGCGAGAGCCTTTCGTAAATTTCCCCAAAGCATTTTCTTCGCTTCCCATGAACTGTGAAGAAAACTGTAAAATTGGTCTTTCGCGCGGAGTATGTGCCGATAAACGTTGAAAAGCTCCGACGGTCCGAGAAAAGCGAAGAATCGAACGACTTTTGTAGTTTTCATTGGAGTGGCCATCAGTAGAGGCGACGGGCTCTCAAAGAGGCAGTTGGAGCTACCACCGCAGTCACGGACTACCCTGAATTTAATGCAAGTTCAATGATCATCCACTTGTCGGTTTACGACTGGAGCTACCGTAAAATGGTTTAACTGCTTTCTGTATCTCTCTCTCTCTCTCTCTCTCTTGCTCACTCTTCCGCGTTACGACGTTACAAGCGTTAATAATTTCGAAACTGAATGGACTCATGAAAAACGCTTGCCTGTCGAGTATATCAGTCAGGTGAAACTTTGAATGAGTTTAATTCTCGAAAACGGTTTGGCAGTGGCGTAAATTGATTTCCAAAAATAATACGAAGTTAAATCCAATTACGAGAGAATAATACACGGCAAATGAATATACATATCTCATTAGCGCAGTTGAAACGAAGAACCTGATAGATAATAAGATTAAACGCTATCAGTCAACTTCAAACAAGGATCTTAAAAACCTGTCGCATTTGAATGATTCTTTACCTTTTCGCATCTTGCACCGTTACAAGTAGACGCAATTATCTTTCTCAGCTTTTAGAATCTTTGACGAAGAATCGGATTGCAGTAATTTTACTCATTTTGAATGAAAAATATTCCTCTCAATGCACTAACAGGGTCATAGTCGTTAATTACGTCTGTCACCTTATTCACGTCTCGTTAAACATCGATCCTGTCCCTCAGTTTTCATGTCCTACCGCTTTCCTTGTACACGTTCATCTGGTACTACATCCACGTTTTACTCGCCCTCATTGTGACTACTTTAAACTCTGACACGGTGGCACGTGATGCGATCTGTCTCTCGAGTTCCATCTCTTATCCTCTCACCCTGGGTGTTTAATCAACGCCTCAGCTAATAGACAAACTCGATGGGAAGAATGGCCTCTTGATGGCAGAGAGACTCGGTGGGTTCATTCCGTCTCTGTGCCCCAGCTGTGCGAATTAAACGACGAAACAAATGGCTAATCATGCATCCCGAGGGCACCGAAGGGCGCGGAATGAGATAGAAGGCATGCGAGAGCCGCCAGCGAAAAGCTACGAGATTTTTGGGATGCGCCCGAGAGCGCCCTCTTCAAGCGAAAGAGATTTCGAGGGGCTAAATATCAAGCTTCACTCCATCAAGCTTAAGCAAACTTTCTACCTTCGTTTCACGCCAGGTCTCGCCTTATTCGTCTTCCCGATCGATATAGCTTCCCTTCCTGCAGTTTCACGGCTGCATATTTGTCTTTAGCTAACGCATTCTCGGTGTTGTAAATAACCGACCTACCAGATTCACAATAGAAACCTCATACCTCTCGTTTCAATGTAGTATATTCGCTTGTGAAGAGATTCACAAAGTCTCGCTGAAGAAATATTGACCGCTCGATTATTATATCAATGGCGTTATTCTAAATAGTTGATCTTCACTGCTGCCAGGTTACTTGACATTGATGTTCAAAGTGTCAGTCGATTGTATTGATATTCCAAAATTGTTCACGATGACGGAGAGCGCAGAACGAACGATCGAAAAGCGAGCTTTTGCGCATACGATTTGACATTCTCGTTCACTCCACGGTCACTATGAAGAATTTTGGTATTAAAAGGTTATGAAATTCAAGCTCACTCAGACAATAATGCAGCGTTATAGCGAGACAAAGTACATCATCATTGTCGAGCGGTCAATAGTTCTTCGGCGTTCGAGGGGTCTCAACGATATTCAGGTGAGTGAATTAATAAACAGAAATATCCAGGTATTTCATGAGCGTGCGAGAAAGAGAAGGTTGACGTATTAAGCATAGAGGCTACACACTGGCCTCCCATGTAACATAGTTATAGCATCTCGCACCATCACGAGTACAAACCTTCAAGATCGACATTCCTTGGGGCAGGATCGAAGAAGCGGAAGGTGAGTCGCGAGTTCCAACCCCTCTGATGCCAACATTTGCGGAGAGTTTCAACTATGCGACTGCAAAGAGTGGGGGGGGGGGGATTTAAGTTTAACTTCTTCGAGTTCCAACGACAAGCCCTCTTCGAAAAGTACATTTAGTTAGAGACGCTGTCACCAGACGGCCATGAAAGCTGGATGATGTAGGGGGCGTTATTTTATTACCCGTGCTCCACGATATCACGCGACCCCACGACCCGAGACGTTTCACGGCGTATACACCTATTGCCCATCCCCAACCGTTAACGTTAATGCGTTCAGCAAGCGGATAGGCGCGTGTAGACCGATCCCGCATTTCCCCCAGCATCAGCGAATCGTTTTTCATGCGTTCTCCCGACACACGAATAATCCCTATAACCGAAGACACGTTCTCGAAGGAGAAGCTGCTTTTAAATGGCCATTTACTCATTCTCCCTATTTCATTCGTATGAATTTATGATGTTCAACTCAATGATTCGTAGGGATATGATGTAGCCTTGGTTTTCGGAGAAAATGTTTCTAATACAGATGTGTTTTTTTTTTTAATAGCAATTTTACTTGTAATGAAAATGGTAGGTTGTAGACCGAGGCTATCGGTAAATGAGTGTGCATACTTTTCTATCGCATTCTAGAATTCCCGATGAGCTTGATCGATTCAACTCATTATTCCAACAGATCATTCTGGTTATCATACTTTGACTAACCATGCCTCAGAAATCCCGTATAACGAAGCTGTTAGACTTAATCGTTCGCCTAACGATGAACTTGTCACATTTTGTGAAATGGGTTCCAATATTTTATTAGGAAATTGCGCATTGTTACTGCATGAAAAGTTATAACGAAGGGGTCTAAAGAAGAATAAGCACTCTATCGCCAATTTGTGACTACGGTTGTTCTGAAAGTGAGCGCTCTCAAAAGGCCTATGTGGCCCGAGGGTTGGGTTAAGGGTCACATATTCATAGTCAAAATCTTCGTGAAACTCGTCATGAGTTTTCGAACCGTATAATGCCTCAGATGATACTTCAAAGTAACGTACCGTTTTATATGAAAGGATCAATAATGAAAAAAGATAGAGAGAGAGAACCATTCAACGCATCGATGCTTCTTCAGGGTCTTCAACTCTCGAGTAACTACGGAGTTGTGAACTACGGAGTCGTTCTATCAAAACTTTTTCTCGCCTAATGGCCGCTGCGCCCATTGTTCGTCAGCAAAATTGTCCCCGGATTAGCTTTACGGAGTACTTCTCGAGGGCTCCGAAGAGGCCGATTTTCCCATCACACGAGTGCACTCGGTTGCACGAGTAAACAATAATGGATGAAGAAAGGAGATGGAAGCTTTTGAGGAAAGAAATCGTTTTGTCCAAATAGATATGAGACATGGTTCGGGGAATAACAAAGATACGTACTGTCCAGCCACTTGGAGTCGTACTTGAGGGTCCTCTTGAAGCTGTAGGCTTTACGTCCGCTGGTCAGATTGTAAAGATCCGTGCGAAATATGACTGTATCCGCTTTCGTGAACTCGGCATTTGTGCCAGAATAAAGAGCCGGCAAATCGCCAGGATTGCCCTTCTCGACCCAGACAGCGGTTGAATTGTCAGCAGGATCGTAAGGACACTTGGCTATGCCCATACCAACTCCTGGCACGAACTCGTGTCGTGGCAAGTGCGTCAGATTGCTCTGTTTTGAGAATAATTCAAACATAAGAACATACATAGTACATATGAAACATTTTTCAGGATTAACTCGGACTTGAATGACAAAGAGGACAGTTAATTAATTTAAATTGAAAAAAATTCGGGGGATAAAGCATCGTTTTAGATTTATTTGGAATAAATTTGCAATGATGAGAGTTGTGAGCAATGAGAATTACGAAAACGAAAAACGCAGAGAAACAAAAAAAAAAAAAAAAGGAACGTTCTCGGAAGCTGCAAGTGGCGTGGCTCATTTTGGACCTGAGGCACGAGAGAAAAAGCAGTCGTTTCGCGGATCCGTGGCTATACAATGCACCGGGGACTCGTATAATGTTCAGCATCATGAGAGCCATATATTTTCCGTTGTGGATACCGCGCGGCATCGTTACACGGGTACTTGAGCCCACGACTTTATACACGGGGGTCGGTTAGCCCCGTGAACTTTCAGTATCCACGTCATAAAGCCACAGTACATTACCTGTCCACGATACAATTGCTGGCCACCAACGAGTAATTGGTATTCGTTCTTACATCGAAAACGTGACTTTTTTCAACGATAATTTAATTTAATAATCAAATTTTGCAGGAATTAAACCGAATTTTCTATGGGTATTCGAATCGAAAAATAAATATAGATTTGGGGACAATATATCCTGGGTGTGTACATAGTAATCTTAATCTTGTCGTTCAAAGTCTCGGATACGTCCTGAGCTCTGATTACTTGTTTTTTTGTTACTTCGGCCAATAAGTGCACTGTTCAGGGAATACTGAAATGATTCACAAAAGAAAAAGTATCTATGGACTGCGGTACATAAAAGCGTTAAAGTATAAAAGCGAAACAATAAAAACAATCCCCAATAATGATGCTTTTAGAACGAATGATGATTTTCTTTTTTCAATTCATTATAATTATATTTCTGGATGAATGTTTTGCATCGCTTTTAGATAGAATATGTACTCACGTAGATCACCCAGTCCTTGGGCGAATGAGCATTGGTGCCACACATGTAAAGACGATTTCCATCGCCCATGGGTTGGATAACTCTGATGTGATTGCGACAGTCAAAGTGCTGCGAACAAACGTAAAAGAAAAACCAGCTCGTTTCTAACATAGGCAATAAATTTTTCTCGTCTCTCCCGCAACGACTGTTTTCGTCGTTCTTTATTCGTACGTTTATCACGCACGTGATATATACGTGAATACAGGCTGTCGCCAAGCTCGTCATAATATTTTGCCATTTGCGGTGGTCACGAAAGCGAAATAGAAACGCTCATCCCCTCTTTCAGACTGGAGGCCAATGGGAACAAAAAAAAAAAATTGTGAAAAAAAATCGAACGATGAGGTGAAACTAACGGGAAAAATACAATTTCCCATGCACGATTCTCGTTATCGATATACCAGCTGTGGGCTGGTTCGACGGAAATTTTTCGTCTGGAATGGTGGGAAACGTTCGAGCCTCGAAACGCGTGTGCTCTGCCGAAATGTTCATCGTTACGGTTTCTCCGTAGATTGAACCTTTTTTTTTTTTGGATAATACCATGACTGCGACAGAGAAAGAGAGAGAGAGAGAGGAGAGAGTGAGAGAGAGGAGGAGAAAGAGGGATGAAAGTAGAACAAAAAAAGGACCTAGGAGCACAGAGGGGTAAAAAATGAAATTGGCTTTGTCGACGAGGCATAGAACGAATCAATGTTTCACAGGAGAGACCGCGCACGATTTTACGCTCCAATGAAAGGCGGGAATATTTGCAAAACCGAAAGAGTCGTTGACAACGCGTTTGGGTTTTCATGAACGTATTTCGAGGGCTTGAAAATTTGAAAAAAATCCTTTCATGCGAGTTCTACGGAAGAAAAATGATCGTCGGTCTGAAATGGCCATAGTAATTCGTACTCATTGCGATATGATCCAAAGGACTCGTTGGGAAAAACAATCTATTCTATGAAGACTTACCTCAGATTTTCCTTTGGAGACGCAGTTGGCTACGTTGCTGGGCTCGAGATTGAGAGCATCCCTCTGTAACAAAGAAAAGGCACGCATATAAGAATTAATGAATGATTTCTGTAATTCAATTACGATTTTTTATTGACTCTATTATATTTTTCATCATATATATTAATCTTATAACTACTATTTTTATCAATCGTATGGAAAATCAACACGATTGAATATTATTCTGAATTATTGATTACTAGATTTATTCAGTCATATAATCATGATTGTAGATTATCAGAGAATATACCGAGGTGTGCATGACTACTCTTGGCTCAATTTTATTTTTTCTTTGCATTACGTACGTACAGTCGCAAGACAAGAGTCCAGCACGGTGGAATTGTGACGAAAGTTTCGTTTGAAGCGCTTTGAGCAGGCTACAAACGCGTCATGGAAAATAGGGTCAAAGCACATGTACATGCTTGACGAAAGAAACGAGAACTGACACACTGTGCGACTCTTGCGAGAAAAAGCCGTATTTTAAGAGTCGAGCTCTCGTTTTTCTATTGCGGTACTTATAACATTTCTACCTTGGTGGGACCCTCTTCGCAGCATAAGCGCTCGTTCGCTTCTCCTTCAACATTCCCCTCTTTAACAAATCTCACAACTCTTTTTTTTTTCTTTTCCTCATTTCGACTTGTCGAGCTCTCGAGTAGCGGCGACGTTGCCTGACTTTTCATCACCTGAAAAGTCGTTCGTCGCAGATTCCAGTGGTGTTCTGTACCCAACTAATCTTACATACGTAAATTCCTCAGCGCGCGTGTCTCAAATTTTCGATAAATTATCGTTGTTGTTGTTTTATTTGTTTCGCTGATAGGCTCGTAAAGCTGAAGCCGTATTTTTTACATGAATAATTTAAAGAGGTTAAGCTCGGACCTAAAAAAAGTGGCAGCAAATTGAAATCTTAACAGCATGCTTACAAAGGTATACTCCGTATACCTGAAATATTTTAATTACAATGTAATTTATCAATTTCAAAAGCCTAGAAAAATGAATAACCCGATTACATACGCCTCAATACGCCAGCAGGGAGAGAGACAAAGAGAAGTATAGGAGGCTCATGGCGCTCGCACGCGTCACTTTTTCGTAACGTTTCCAAGTGTCAAGCCCAAAGATACGTATCACAAATAAATTTGTGTTACTTCTCCGACGCTTAATTAGTAAAACAATAACTTTTTTTCTACTTGACAGCAGTAACAACAATTCATTTCACTTTTTTCGGTCCCAGAAAAGTTCTCGTTCGTAACAATATTAGGTTGACAGTACTGCGTGTGGCCTGTACGATATAAGCATAGGGCCTCCCTCTAGACCGCCCGTCCTTCGAAGTACGAGCAAAACCTCCTTAAGTTAAATTAATATAAAAGGATGTATACTTGATGAAGATAGTTTCGTTTTTTTTTCTTTATGCAAATGCTTGTTGACGCAGTCGATGTATAGTTGCGGACAATGATATAGCTCGAGTCTTGCATGATCATTGACCGGAAAACCAATTTATCGCTCCTCGTTTCACACACTCCACGAGTGTTTCCCTCTTTTCATCCCTTTTCATCGTACTTTCTTCCCCGTCTCTTCGCATGATAATTAAGTTCGATGCGATGGTAGCCAGAAACGTGTAGACCCTAGTTGCCGAGGCTAGTACTTCAATGGTACTTGTCATAGAGGTCGAGTACACATAGAAAGTAGCATAAAGTGAATGCTGAGAAAGATAGAGAGAGAGAGAGAGAGAGAGAGAAAGAGGAATACAGGGACGTGCCACCCACCGTGTGTGAACAGAATTTCCAGCTAACCAACCCTCTTGGATCTTGCTGGCCGAGTCAGTCAACACGTATGAGCATGTGCTTTGTGCAATCCCCCTCTACTGCTATAACATACGCTAATACGACTTTGTTTCTACACACTTCGTGTTCTGACGCGAACAGTCAATATACATATCGCCGTCAAAAAACTATTAGGATGAGACGCTTAACTCGACAAAGTCCATGAAGGTTTTTTTCCATTCACGCTTGAAGTCACTCCTTTTTCATCGACAGCTCTGAGTGCATTCTTCGTTGGCTCACTTACGATTGGAAAGCTAAAAGCACGTTTCAATGTGAGGAAGCAATTTTTACTTCCAGATAGTAGAATGAGAACGTGGAGGGAAAAAAAAAACGGGTTGGAACAATCAACGAGAACGACGAAAAGTTGGTTGCTGACAGAGCATCAGCTTCTGAAATTACATTCATGCCACAGTACCGGGTACGTGCACAACTATACGTATAGTACTTTGCGGGAGAGACTCGTGTGTATGACAACGTGAACTCAGCAACGAGTGATTAAAGGAAAGGCAGGAGAGGTCGCGAGCCGACGCGGTCGAGTATATAGAGAAGAAAGCGAGAGAGAAAGAGCGAAATTCCACGAAAATGAGAAATGTTCTGAAATTTCTCTGCGACGTTATCATCACTTCTCTCTAGCCAAAAGCTTAATCAAGACCCCGTCGGCTCTAGCGAGTTTCGCGAAAAGTCTTGAGCCTCAGTGAGGAAAGACCTGAATAGACGGGTAGACGGTGAACGCCTTTCACCTAGTCGAACCGAGAATGATTCCAAGAGGCATGTAGAAAATCGCGTTGAAGGTACATGGCATTCTATATAGATGCGATGCAGAGACCCAAGAAGTAGAGAGGTTTCATATCGCTATAGGGAAAGCATGATTGCAATACGAAGCATCCGGTAGAGAGATGAGAATGAGAGAAGGGATTATACTGCTCGCGCTGATTACACATCGGCCCCGGTGATTACACACGTAACCCTCGAGTGCGATGAGCATTAACTTTATTCTCGGATGATATGCATTACCAGACTCTGACGATTGGTGGCCAAACGTGAATGAGCCCAACAGAGTTATTTACTTCGATGTCGCGGCTCATTTCCAGTTTTGGCTATCGAATAGGTGAACTGTAAACACGCAATCATCCAGCACCAATCTCCATCGTTGGACGAATATTTTTTTCTATGGTACCTTGTACTGTTCCATATTTAAGCAACATCCGATCTTTCCAACATCTGCTGAGCCAGAGGTTACATGTCTCGGAAAATCCTTGGCTTTTGTACACGTATAGCGAGTTTCACGGTCCTACGGAGTAAGACTCGCCTCTCTCGTTCTCTTCTGGTATATACCCGACACTAATCTCTCTCGTTAGACTTTACGGGAGTTCAGGGGTCGTGCTACTCCCGTACGGTTGTAAGAAAGGCGTTATATGTTGGTCGTAGAGCTCGCGCGACTCTGTGCCGGAGCTTGGACTAGAAATATACAGTCGTTCTGAGGGCTTGATATTTCGTTGCATCCACCGTCGACGATGGTATGAAAACGAGAGAAAAAGAGAGAACGAGGAGAATGTGACGCAGAACCGAAACGTAAGCATCACCGTTTTCCTTAGCTTTCAGATGAAGAACAGAGAGAAAGAGGAAGACGAGATTCTCTACGGAGAAGAGAGAAAGGGGAATACACACGTATACCAGAGCAGCAACAGCAAAGTAAAATCGTAATAGCGAAGCTTGGTGCTGTTGCCCGCCATAGTGGTTGCTCGAAATATCCGCATCCTCGCTGCCTCTGCTTCGTTCAATTGCACTCTGTATGCACCTGCCCTTCTAAGCATAAGCAGCGAATTCGCTCCGGAAGGGAATGCTTCGAGAATCTAAGGTCTGAGTAAGCCAAGAGAGAGGAGAGAGAGAGAGAGAGAGAGAACGAAAGGATTTGGATGTTCCGGTTTAATATAGTCAGTGTGGCGTGTTGGTAATGAAAACAGAAGCGGTTGCATGCCACGTGTGGTACGCTGGTGTGATAAAATCGATGCGAATATACAAACGGCACCTATACCACACCAATGTTACGCGTATCGCATTGAACCTCCATTGATTTGACTAAAAATCATTGAATTTTCCATTTTTCGTCTCGTAGATGACAAGGAAAGTTACATATTGACTGAGCTTGATCCATTTACGAGAATCAAACTCCATTTGAACGGGACTTAAAAAAATTTCGACTAGGACTTGATTCTTCGAGTATACGTACAATGTTGGTACAAGGTTCGCCGTTAACTCTCAAGATGTTATATATTTCAACCGTTGAGTCCAGAGCAGGTAGAAAGCAACCGATAGAGTTATAGGTATTTGAAATCTATGTTAAACAGCAATCCGCTGATATTGGTTGAACGTCGACTTCCCAAAATTGACAGCTTCGGGTCGTTCGATTCAATGGCTGCGACACCGGATACACAAACTCATCGACACTAGTACCGCGGTGGGATGCCGCTTCCCGACGGGTAGATGAAGCCGCAGATGCATATGTTCGGTAAGTGAACGAGAGACGGAAACTCGAGGAAGATTCGGGCCCGAAGTACGAAGTCATCGAGAGACAGAATAGTAAGGAGGGGTGGGAGGAGGTTATAAGAGCAGCAAAAGCAGCAGGATCGACTATGAGAGACTAGCATGCGATCGAAAGATGGTACAACATACCAGCAGCGGCAAAGGAACTACGACCTAAAATCTCACGCGCCAATGCACCCCTATTCCAAGTTTCCAGTTGCTGCATGAAGAAACTTTGGTACCAAATCCCTCCGGCTGGCGCGCAGTGCTTTAATTAGTGAGAGAGCAAAAGCTCGATATATAGACGACACGGTGTATCGGGTTGTCCGATGTAATTCAACGTGATCATTAGGGAAAGGCGCTCGCGAGACCTGCTTTCACGGTACATATATAGTATGCTATTCTGCTACAGCTGTGGATCCCGACAATCCTCGGCTCTCGCGTTGGCACAATTCGCAATAAGAAACACGATTTCATTCTGAACTTCAACAATTACTATATCGAGCGCAGACTAGTAAACCTTCACGTTTATATCTGTGCAGCTTACAAATTATTACAGAATTTCATTGATTGGGATTTTTTGAAAATCAAAACTCCAAGAGCCCTGTTAGTTGACCGAGTAACAATTCCTAACGATAATATAATACTCCATGGAAAGTTTAGATCGTCTTATATCATTACAGGGACATTGGTTATTGCGGTTGAAGATCTAACCGATAGTTATTCGTTTTTCATGGAATATTGAAAATTTCTTCGAAAACAAATTCATACAGATATATCAAATTTCACTAATTACCGGTACGCCTGAAAAATTCTAACGAAAAAATGGCAAAAAAAAATACAGTGACTAATGTCCTAACAAAATTATAATTCAGTAGAACCAAAAAGGTGAACGATGAAATACGTGAAGGAAAATATGTAACGAAATACAAGCTTCTATTTTACTACGCACTTTGATACTTTACAGACACGAAATGTTCCATATTTACAACCAGTCTATATTTTTTTTTCGTTCCAAGCCAGCAGACTTATATATACTGCATACACCTGTATGGTTATATCGAGTACAGGATCATGGGTGAAAGCGGATATCGTCTGAATGGCTTTTGGTCTTGTAATTACAGTATACGAATACGATCTGTATCGTACTTCGATGCACCGAAGTACTACGAATATATCCAGTTCTGTATGTGTGTGCGTATATGAGAATATTGCGAGTATACCGAGCATCGTTACACAACCGTTATCTATACTGAGGTGGAGAGGGGGGGGGGGGGAGAGATTCTCTGTCGTGGATCGCAATGGGGTTCTACATATTTGCGAGTAGTTAGAAAAAGAGATCCTTTCACGCGATGTTCTTTCTTCGACTATGTATCAATAGATCAGAGTCAAAAGGGCGTAACGAGTGTTGATAAACATACAATCCGCGCCCTTGTAGCGCTACGTGCTAAATAAATATATATACGTTATATACGTATATACATACAAGGCATTACTCGAGCGCGCACCTCGGTCGAGGAACGTTATTACTGGTGTTCGAATAATTTCGCTCCTACCGTTCGTGACCGGAATCGAAAATCGAAACTCCGTTGTTACATGGGGCGCAAGCTCTTTCTCGTCCATTTATCGGTCCGATCTCCGTCAAGTGTGCCAATGGTCGATAGAAAACGACGCCGACAACGACGACTATCCTCTCTTTCTCTCGCCCCCTCGAGAGTAGAACAAGATTCTAGCACTTTGCGAACGTCACATAGGAATCGCTCGACGCATAAATGACATTCCATTAGATCGGCAGCTTCGAGCTTAATTCATTGTTATCGTATAGATTCAACATTGACTTTCATAGACATCATCGATAAAGTGCTCGCACAATTATCGTAAGAATCTCAGTGCTCTTTACTTTCCGCAAGCTCTGTGACAGCTATACATTTTTTGTGTCCGCAAATATTCACACCGATAAGAAAAAAAATCAAAAGATTTTCCGATAAGCAATCAACTTTATTTTTTAACTATTTGTGGAAATTTTATTTCGTTTTTTTCATGAGGCAAATTTTGTACAACGAGAAAGTGTTAATCCACAAAATCTGACAATTCAACATTTGCCTTGTAGCTTTAATTTCCACGAGTTAGCGGAAGAGTAAGCTTTTTCCGCGGTGTAATCGCCAGTCTGGCGAATCCCCTCGGTGGTTACAAATTGGCTGGACTCGACTGAAATTGGTCCCGGTGAAGTATGTGGCGGAGGAGAGTCGTTTGGCGAAGATGGAGAAGGGAGACACGGGAAAAGCTCGTGCGCTGAATGTATATATATATATATTTATTGCGTAACTACGAGATCGATGTCTGCGGATCGTACAATTTACCGTCATAAAATATTGAGGGATAAAAACTGCTCGCCTCCCAGGGGTTCTGACACTCAACTAAACCTCCAGAAACTTCGGGGCTGGACCACTGTTGAGCCCCCAAATGTCGACTATATTCACCATGCTTACCCCTTATTATATATAGATATATATAGGTATATATGTACATCTCCTTTGCACCTCGCGCCAAGCAGTCATTTAAAAAATTCACGAGGCCTCGTGCGCCACCGCGGCCCTTTTTATCTCATAAAATATTAACACCCACGCTCACGCTACACTGTACCTACGTATATATATAAATAGATATGTATGGTGAAGTTTTCGTTGCGAATTTGCGCTTGCCGTATGACTTTGCTTTTGAGCTGCATCTTTTCCTATGTACACCCTAACATCCTTTTTCTATTTACAATAACACGCTTCTCCACTTTGTATATGCATGTGTGTAAATCAAATGAAAGATCATTCCAAATTATTTTCAATAGTTCATTTGTTAAAATGATACCTAGCCCATTTGTGTATGATAATTAAATTGTCTAAGAGCCATGGCACTTCTACCTGCGGTGTAACAATGCGACGTCGGAAATGTGTACTCGAAATGTCCGATTTCTCGATATTTCAATTGCTGATAAACTTTTATCATAATTTTATCTAGTGGGAGGAGAGAAAAGCAAACTTCTGTAGAATTTTATTAAGATCGACATTGCGGAAGTTTGCCAAATTTACCTTTCCCCGATAGTTATATTGAGTACGTGCTTAATACATACTTTGCAGTAAGGATGAAAAGGTGGCAATGAGAAGTGGCGTACCAGGATTTAGGGATTTCGCGAGAGTGCGCTTGTGGGACTAAGCCATCGTGTGCTTCTGCATGCCAACACGTTGCGGAGTGCCTTTCGCTGTTGGCCGATACAATAAGTCACAATCTTCTAATGGAACCCGTCACTCCGCGCCTTTTATCCGCTATCCCCCCCCGTTGAGACCCAAATTCAATCTGCATTCAATATTGATTCCAATCCGATAACGTGGATTTCAATTTTTTCCTCGTGATTTACTTCTTAGGCAGGAGAGAGAGAGAGAGAGAGATAGAGAGAGAGAGAGAGAGAGAGAGGCAGAGAGTCAGAAAGCAACACACTAGAGAGTGGAGATCGGAAAAACGACAGGATGTGTCATCCTATGGAGGTAACTGTTGTGTGCTCGCGAGCATCCCACGATTTCATACTCATCCTTCCAATTTTTGCTCCCTCTCTCGGTGCTCTTTTTCTCTCGACGTCACCAATGCCGATCAATTTTGACGGCGGTGCACTTTCCACGTCATCGAGTATCGTCCAATCCTATTCACGATCCAAAGAGACCGCGAGACGACAGTATGTGTGTGTGAGAGAGAGATGAAAGGGTATATGGATATTTGGTTTCAGTAGAAAAGGCTAAAACGTGATCGTCCGGTTCTCTCTCTCTCTCTCTCTCTCTCTCTCTCTCTCTCTCTCTCTCTCTCTCTCTCTCTCTCTCTCTCTCTCTCTCTCTCTCTCTCTCTCTCTTTCTCTCTCTCTGACTGTCTGTTCGATTGAAATTTTTGAGTTCTTCACGTGACACGTGTCCGTTTCCTTTGGACATCGAGTTATCGAACAACGCAAGATTTACAATGCACTTCTTCACGATCCGTATATCAACGTGACACGTAGTACAGTCAATTTGTGTTACTCACGATCGAATACAGCCTACAGCGTTGCGTAAATAAAAATTTCACAACGAATTTTCATTCTGACTGGAAATTTGTGAGTTTTAAATACAACGATGCATAGAAACTTACAAAAAAAACCACAATCTTTTAATTGAAATATGATCTTAACGCTAGTTGACTTTTTGGAGATTGTAATTTTCTGTAATATTCACTCTCTGATTAATGTAACGTGAACAATGTCATAAAAAAAATAGTTCGAGCAAGGAGAACATAATTACACGAGTTAATCTAATAAATCCATGTACCCAGACTGCCCAGTACTCTGCGGTGAATATCTCGACAGTGTTCATTCACGGTAATACGGAGCATCCTCTGTTTGAGGGATCCCGAGAATAATTTATTTCGGTTAATGCATTCATTTGCATGGCTCAAAATGACCGCTATTCTGACTCCAACGCGAGAGATCGTTCAACGACCATTGCTTGGAACTTGGAAGTTTTACTACAGGCGTAAACAGTGCCCGCATACTCGAAATTCATATACAAATTGTCAATTGTTCGTAGTCCTTCTTTCTCTTTCTCTCTCTCTCTTTCTCTCTCTCTTTATCTCTCTTTATCAGCATACCTTGGTCGCTGTTAAAAATAGCTTTCAACGTTATTGCATTTTGCGCAAAAAAACAATATATATATATATATATATATATATATATATACGCCCTCAATTGGTGCCCCCTTGTAGCCGTAGCAGTACCATTCTCGTTGATTAAACAAAAGTACTCCACTCTCTTTATATGTACACATCACTGGGCATGTAAATCGAGCATGCAGAAAAATTGAACGATCGCGTCACGAGAGTTCTCTCTCTCTCTCTTTCTCTCTCTCTCTCTCTTTATCTATCTCTATCTCTATCTCTATCTCTGTGCCAATCGGTACCGAAGCAATTCGACTTTCCCAGTGTGCGCAAATTTTCTGTCTCCCTCAGTTCACTGCCCGCATTTCCCGATCTCGGCGTATCGTTAAATTTTATCGTAACACAAGAGAAGCGTTCGTACGTAGCACGTATATGCAGACACTTGTGTCACAAAGTGGTGAAAGGTGTTCGTATATATGAATATGTATGGGGCACTTTGTGAACCATTTGTAAAAAAAAAATTCCGTTATTTAGTCACTTTGCAGCCGTGTATTTTTCGAAATTTCCGTTCGTATTCCCATTTAAAAAAAAACTTATTCCGTAAGGATGTTTAAAAAAAATAGAAAATACAGGGAACGACGTGAATTTTGGATATTTTTTCACAAAGAGTCTCCAGATTAACCTTGCAAAATTTTAAGATCATTGACTGACTCATTTCATAGATATATCCTCTTGATATATCACGAGTTATTTAACAAAAATTAAAAAATTTTATAAAAACAATATTTTATTTACAGAGAAACTCAATTTTTCCAATTATCAACATATAAACAATTGAGACGAATTTATGAGAAAAATCTTGTGCGATGATGAGATACTATAACACATGAAAACGAACAATAATTTTCTTGAATATTTAGTCAACAACATTTTTTTTAAATTTGTTTATCATTACTTTTCAATTTTATTGTTGTTGAAATTTAATATCCTTTGTGTCTTCAGTGTCGTTGATTTTATTTTAATTTGTAACTCAACGGGATCTACCACTTTTGGATGGGAATATAAGTGTCCTACGTCCTTAACCATTCTCAAAATATGTCATAGTATACCTTGGAGATACGTCTATATTTTTATATTTGTGGAGCAAATTCATAGTGGATTAAATAATATTATTATCGCCATTTACAATAAAATATCACCGATCCTAATTCTTCTAACATATTTTTTTTTTTTTTCCTAGTAAACTTTAACGAATCTAGCTAACCGAGAGACAACAGGCACTTTCGTTGTGCCTGAAAAAAAAAAATGTATGCTAAAATATATTTGATTCGAGAATTATTAAGACAAATTTAGGTCCGATTTAAAAGTAAAATATCTATACAAAAAATATTCAATCGGGGATTGAAGATTATGACATTATGTAAATCGGACGATGGTCGAGCTTACACGGAATGCATCATGTAGGTTTTAAATACCTTTCGCACTCTGTACAGCGGGAGTTAACTCTCTCGCCATACTGATAATAAATTTACGATGGTAGAGTAGAGGGTTCTCAAAAGGTATGTTCTCACTCTCGCGAAAGCTCTTCTCTCTTCGTGTATAATATACATAATTTCCTCTCCCTTTCTCTGCGTAGGATATACACAGCCCGTCCTGTACCAATTCGAGGCTTGTTAGCGCGAGTTTGCACGAGTTCGACAAAAATAAGGAAAAACAGAGAGAGAGAGAGAGAGAAAGAGAGAGAGAGAGAGAGAGAGAGAGAGAGAGAGAGAGAGAGAGAGAGAGAGAGAGAGAGAAAATTTCGGGTAACGGTATGACACAGAGAAAGAGGGAGAGGAAAAGCATCAAGGGGAAAATAATGTGACGATAAACACGAGTCAGAGCTGTAATTAAAAACTTAAACCGTAAAGCAGGGAAAAAGTAGGTGCAAAGACAAACGAAGGATCGAGTTAAAGTTGCCAGAAACTCTGCTAACCTTCTCCCCCGCCCCTCTTTATCTCGTCGGATCTTAGAGTCCCGGTAGCATCTTCACAGCTTCTCATGCTCCGGAGTGTTTCGTAGGTCTGATGCTTTTACAGATTCTCCGGAAGAAGGACATAAGATATGTAGAGGATATTCCACGTGATGTGAGCAGATTTTTGACCGAGGGAATTCATCGGTATCGATTAATTCGTAGATGCTAATTACAAGAGCAGATAGGTCCTTCCAAATCATGCCTTTAGAATTGTCTTTTGGTAATATTCTTTCAGCTCCATTTTTCACGAATTAAATGGCATTCAAAGTTTCTTCGGGCTTAGAAAAATTTGATTTCACGCGGAACACTCTGTATATGTGCACTATCATATCGTTTATGTTTCCTACGGATATATAATGGCGGAGAGACCTGGGAGGGGGGGGGGGGGGCTATTACAATTTTTTCCAGTCACCTAATTATCAATGTTGATGGAACTACGTGAGATCTCTCTTATACAAATATACACAGTCGAGAGTTTTAACTGGAAGAATTCTTGAATTTTCGTGTTTACAAAAATCCTCGAAACAAGTGCGGAGGTTTGCCGCCTGTGAAGAGTGCAAGCAAGATTGAGAAAAAACGAGAGTTATACCGTGGGATACAGCGGCGAACATGCAGCAATGGAAATGAGGAGAGTGTACCTGGGAGAGGCGAAAACGCGATAAAGCTGTGTGTAGGTATATACGTGTGTATGAATCTGTGTTGTATGCCTATTTTGCCGTCTGGAAGAGCTGGCGAGTACTGCGGCGTCCCTCTTTCCCTATTCGTTTACCCGTTCATCCAGCCAGTATCTTCTTTCACTTTTCGCGCTTTTCGCACGGGCCTTTTGTGCCCAAGAGGAATGAGATGGCCGCGAAGTAGCGAAAAAGTTGTCTGCGGGACTCCTTAAAATCGGTGAAAGAGTCTGCGGCTATATACAGATGCATATATATATATACGTTGCATTCAACGCGAACTCAGCTGCTCATTTTTTGTTTGTTTTTTGTTTTTTTTTTTTTTCATAACTCTGCGAGAGCATTGCGAGCCAATGCTCAGGGCCCAAATGAAGTTGAATTTTAAACAAGCATTTTCGTTGATACGTGTACAGACTTTAAAAAAATTTTCATTTCACTTTCATTCAGCTTCTCGTAATGCTTTTGGGAAATTATAAAAATGAACTACCAGAAAACGCACCCAAAAACTTAAAATTAGCGTATTTGTATATATTTTTGTTGTTGTTGTTGTAAAGCGGACAATTTTCGATACATGGAACTGAATATCGTGCAGAAGTATACTGGAGTGTGATTTCAAGCCTTTTTTTCAATCGGATTATCGCCTTGAAGCAAAAACTAAATTAATGCGCGGACACTTTGAACAACTGAAAAAAATCAAAAACTGGGCTCGGAAAGGCCTGTATATACGAGAGCAAAGAAGGGCCTCGTGTTCTCTCTGTATATGTATGACGAGAAAAAAAAAAGTAAGGTATAAAGGCAGAGGGTGCATCTACAGTGTTTCCTCTTCAACCCCGAATTTATCAAGTTCCCAAATCCTCCCTCTACTCCTCACCATTTTCACGGGCATGAAAGACTCTTTTTCAGAGCGTATATAACGTGAGAGCAAGGGCTCAAATAGGTGGATGAGATATATATCGCACGAGCAGTGTGCCATTGATTAGAAATAATGAATGGTCTGCCCGGTGAGAGAGAGAGAGAGAGAGAGAGATAGTGAAAGCGACGGACAGACACAGAGAAAGGATGAGTTCTCTCTCGTCCGCAGACCGGATGCTCGCGGAGGAAACTCTACGGGGGATCCTCCTGAATCAACCTCGGAAAACTACATTCGGATGTTCGACGATCGCCCTAAGGTAAAACCGAGGAAGAGAAAAGAGCTTGTATACATATCCATATATAGATATATGTATAAAGTTCGCCTCTATCCATTTGAATCTTCGAATAAATCTTGCTTCGAAAAGTTTCGGTGAATTATACGTCTAAATATATACCACCACCGATGTGCAACGTCGAACTTTACACGACTGAAAATTTGGTCGAAAAATAATGAATGTTTCCGTCTCTTACGCGATAAAAAAAATCTACGTTTTTCCTATCGTTTACTATTATAAATTTTGGCAAATGAAGTCACTCGTCAAGACGTCGAAACTAGATCGTAAATATCAGCGATAAGGAGATGCATAAAAACACAAGTATAGCAGGAATAAAACCGCAAACATCATGCAAACAAAAGACACACGTGGGTTAACGGTGATTAATTTATTGGGCTCTCGATGCGCACGCTGGGAAACTTCAGTAAAATGCAACTTTTACGAAAAATACGTCAAATGCGAAATTTATCATCAATTTCTATACGCCAAGTCCTCGAAATTTTGTTTTGAAAGCTCTATATTGTTGCATGAATTTGTTTTTTTAATTATAATAAAATAAGAGTACAAGATCTTGGCTGGGAAGTGCATTTAAAAAGTGCAAGAAAATAAGGACTTGGAAAAGTCCAGATTACTCTTCGATTAGCCAAAATTTTTTAAATGTTTTAAATACTTGAAATATCAAGCTCTCACACTCCAAAAGTACTCATTTGCGGACATCAAAAAAACTCCTCACAAAAAGAGGCTGAAAATTGAGGCTAAGAGGTGCTTGATAATAAATATCATACAAGCCACCTCTCAGACGCTATTGCCTGTATTTTCTTCCTACCCGAGGTATCCTTTGGGGTCTTTTGAGGGGTGAAAATCAAATTAAAAGAAAACAGTACAGTTAACGAAAAAAAAATTAAAACTGAAAAATCAAATACCCTACTACAGATATGCGCAACGCAGAGAGAGAGAGAGAGAGAATCAGAGTAAGAAGGACCGGCGAAATAAGGGTGAGCGAGACCCTTCCTACATATTAGCCTGCCTCGGGGGCAAGGTACCATAAGGAAAGACCATATAGTAGCGCACACGCATTTCAACATTTCCCAGACACGTTTCCTCTCGCGTTTCTTCCGCAGAGAATGGAGAAATTCATACATAAATATATATGAGCATGCGTAAGTGCGTTTGTTGCGGGAGTGTGAAGGGGCATCGCGGATCGGCAGAGAACCGTTGCCGGTTGAGGGAGCGCTGGGCAGAGAACGTTCTGGGAAGCTCATCAAACTGAAACTTCCCGCTGAGCTTATCCCAAATTCATCGTCGCAATAAACTCTGCGTTACAGCTTGTACGCGAACCAACATCTAAATCGAGTCTCGGTGTGCTCTAAAACAAGGTGTGCACCCGGGAATAACGTTCCACATTCGTTTGCGCCACCCGGGTTAAGAAAAAACGAAAAAAAAGAGGCGTAACCGACGTAAAAGCTCGAGAAGCGTATTTCCGCGGTGAAGATGTGGATGAGGGGTGTTGCTCGGCTTGAAAAAGCGTGAACCAAGTGCGGGAAAATGGAAGAAATTCGAGCGCCGCAGTCTCCTCTTGTGCTGTGTACAAGTATATATAGAAGTTACAGACATATAGACTGTCGGGACGAAATAGGGCGATGCCTACAGAACTTTATGCGCTAAATCATGGTGGTTACGACCTTTTGTTTGCTAGCAGTTGATATGCGTGTATATGTATTTGTTACAAGCTCGATGGTGCTCGCGGGGATAGCGCGGCGCGAAATGTATATTTAATACCGTCATTTTAGAGAGCAACAGGATCGCACCCCCGTTTATATTTCAGAGCCTAGCAGAATTGTTTACCACTCTCCATGTGTGTTATAGAGCCAGTGACGAGAAAGTCCATATGATACTAATGCGGTCTTTCTCTTTTGTCTCGCGCGAATTCGCGTATACACAACGGGTATATATTTAGTGCTTGGGTAGAGGGGAGCGAAGCTCTCTCGTATTCGTGATACGTGCCAAATATCTCACACGGGGTCTTCCAAGACAATATATGCTGATCCTTTACACATTTGAACTTCTCCGGATCGAAGGAATATACACTGACATTTTCTAATTTATTCTCATTATAGTATCGCTGATGTCATGACGTAATGTCAATAAACAAGAGTACCTTTGAGCATCCAGAAAAGTTGATTTATTCATATCCATTAGAATCCATGCAAATTTTATTCAAATGAAGTAACTTTTGTACTTAATTTTTTAGTTTATTGCAAAAAATCGTTATTAATAAGCCGATAAATTGTTTTCCCATCAATTTCGATATTTTTGGATTCTCGAAATAACTGACCGAAAGAAAATAATTTGTTCCTACGATTTGATTTTCAATTTCCGATTGTAAATTTATCGCCGATTTTTCTGATCCCGATTCACATTAAGTTTTTTTATCGACGGCTTAAAAATTCTCTGTTAATCGCACAAAATTGGGAAAGCTCGAAATTTTTTTTTTTGAAAAATTCAGGGAGTCGCGGGAGGCCGAGCTGCATAACCTGTCAGTTTTGTGTTTTATCGTCGCCGGTGTGTCTCATCGATAAGCGAGTGTTCGTGTTTTTTGGTTATTTCATCGACCATCGATGCTGCTCTCAACCATAGCGCACGCAATAATGAATAATGTCGCGGTGTAACAGGGTCCATTATATATGCGTGACACGAACTGACGCACTCGGTCGATCTTTCTTTCAAATATACTAAAACTATGTAAATGCCCATATATATATATATATATATATTTACTATCTGTCTTGATATTCAATTCGAGAAATATGTCGTTTTCTTCCCCTTGCGCATTGAAGGGGAGCGACGATTCACTTTCGAACGGCTTGTATGTGTATAGAAATATACATTGCTTGTCAAGAGGGAGAGAAACTTGTGCTTTCATCCCTTTACCGTATAGCGAGATTGTAAAGGAGACCCGACAGCGACATTAGCATAGAATATTGTTGTTCCGACAATGGGGGACTACGTATACGTTTCAGCTACACTTACTCTCTTCACCCCCCCCCCCCCCCCCCCCACCTCTCTCTCTCTCTCTCTCTCTCTCGCTCTCTCTCTTTCTCTCTCCTGTCAGTCATACATAACAATCCAGCGAACTTATAAAATCAATCCACGTTCCTAAATGTACATATCTCAATAGCTACCAAACAAAAAGGTCCAAGTCAGATCACATTGGATCTTGAGTCGCGTGGGTTACGCCCTTTTGGCTGCTTACTATCGTTATACAATGCACAAACAGCAGGTATTTGTATTATTGCATTTCACGAGAGTTTCTCAGCGCTCGTTACAAGTTACATACGATAGTGTTACGCATAATATGTCTTTGCATTGGCCTCGAAAACCGGCAAGACATTGCGTATTTATGCAAAGTGTATTGAATTTGATCAACATCAGCCGAAATAGAGAGAGAGAGAGAAAGAGAGAAAGAGAGAGAGAGAGAGAGAGAGAGAGAGATATCCTTGCTCGCATTTATGTTTTGCTCTTAATTTCCAAGCAAAATTTATGTGAGCCGCGTATGTGCGTCAGCAAAATGCCGTCGCGTTTTATTCACGTGCTTTTCGCACACATCGTGTATACAAAATTTTGCAGAACATATATACCGTTAACTCACTTTGGATTTTGCATGAATTTCACGTCTTTATGGAAGTATACGGTACGAGCCATCTGCGCTATGTGGATATGTGTATAAATTTATATGAACGAAACGGATGCACGGGGGACTATGAACAACATGAGGCTTTTTATACATATAGTGACGCGAGAGATCCTCTGCTGCGGCTTTGCGCTAACGTTTTACGACCCTTCCCGCATTCCAACGAAAATCGAAATCCCCATTCCCCCATTCGCTGTTAATTCTCAATGGAATCGAAGCCTGCGGTGGCGATCTCGCTGCAATGGGATTTTCCTGTAGTGCCCCCTTCCCCCCCTGCCCCTTTCCGCCCTCTCTGCATTTCGCACATCTGCACATGTACAGTACACCATTACCATGACTGTCTTATATATTAACGATGTACCGGTTGTACAGTCGTGTTTACAGTTGAAAATTTTGTTTCCGCGACATTTCCACCTGCGGAATATACATCAGTTCTACTTTTTTCGGTCCAATTAATGTCTTGCCAACGTAGAAATAAAAAATTCTTTAGGCGTGCAGAGATCGTTCAATTCACTGCAAACGGAGTTGAAATTCTCCCATTATACTTTCGAATTGACTATTTGTTTACTCAGTTCGTAAGTGATACAATGTATGTATTTTTTTTAATACCCTATACCTTATTGTTAGTAAATTTATTGAAAAATTTGGTTGAAAATGAAAAAAAAAAAGATTTTTCTAAGAGAATTCACGAATAAATGCGATGAAAAAGGATTTAAATGGTAATTGATAATTTTTTTTTTTTTCATTATAGCCTTTCGGACGAATTTTTGTAAAAAAAATGCAATTTTTTGTTTTCAATTAAATGTTTCAACACTTTTTCTACCAATACGATGGGATATTTTAGGCAAATAATTCATAGAAGAAATCAACAAATACTGTCGTTTCGGAAGTAATAAAGGGTTTGGAGCGCAAAAAAAAAACTGAACGAAAATGTACTTTTTCGTAAGTTGCAACCAACTAGGGGCTTCTACTGTGAATTTAACGTTATCTTCCTTTTTCTGTATAAGCTGCTTATACAATAAACTGAGAAAAGCGACAACTAACGCACCTCTCGCTCATGAAAATATCGTGGAAATTTTTTTGAGCAATTCCGTACTTTTTAAACATGACTGTACGACCATTCAACGTTTCAATATCCTTTATATCACACATATGAATGCGTGTATGCGTATGGTTCACATTTACATGTGGCACGACATTATTTCAATTTGAATAATTTAACAAACGAGAGTAGATAATGGTCTTTCTTTCACTCTGATGAATTATTATTCAACATTGAGTTCATCATCATTTGTTCGATCATTTATCACTGACGAATGATGATTAAATTTATATATATGTATATTAAAGGAGACTAGAAAACACGATTAATCATTCTCTCGTGATTTGGTTCGATCGAGAAACGAGAGTAAGATGCAAATCGTTGTCTTTATTGTATATATATATATATATATATATATATATATGTACATAAAATGAACGAATAAAATCGTTTATGAAGAGAACCGAAGAGACTTTATGCGCGCAGGGTTGTTTGATCGAGGGGTTGCCAATCCCTTTACAGTTTATTCCCGCCAGCTGTATCGATCGAAAAATACAGCGATACTATTTTCGTCTGCACGAGGCATGTCGAAAGAAGGGAAAAAAAAGAAGAAAATTTTTTTTCATGGCCTTGGAGCAGCAGGCGCATCTGTCGAAAGTCATATGTACTCTTGCAGCTTGCACATTCGGGGTGGTATGAACTCGGGGAAGTGATCGCCAAATGTCAAACTGTATTATTATGTGAAGCTTTATATATTTTCTGCTTTCGCTGTAGTATGTATATTGTATATATATTTTTTCGCACATATATATTTTTCATATACATATGTAGGGTAATTCCGGGATGATCTTTTTTTTAAGCCTGTGTAGTTTTTTGCGCGGCTCAATATTCTTGGGGCATCATGAAGTCCTTCAGAGAGTAATGCATTTTGCCTTCTACTTGTCCGAGACATTAATACATATTTATATCGTGGGATTCCCAGGCTGTCAAAGAACAACAATTTTCAAGGAGAATCGGTATAAGCGGGCCAATCAAAACTCCCCTTTTGCAATAATAATATTTCTGTTTCAATGTACTCAATTCAATCGTCGACGTTCGACAGCGTTGCTCAGACTGCCAAAGTAAAATCGAATTTTTGGTTTACTTAAGACGTTTATACTGGGTTGCCAAACTTTTTAGCGAATAAAATATCATCAAAAATCTTAAGACAATTGTAATCCATTATAAATTTGTTATAAAATACTCGGGGCTTAAGAAAATTGTTGTCATTGAATTACGGTATGCGATTTCAAAAAGATTGAAATAATTGCATTCACACATACCGAATATGAATAATGTAACTGAAATGTAGGAATTGCGCCGTTTTAGTCGCTCGTTGAAATAATAAAGTGAAAGTTCAAGTGAACGTATCGTCTGCCAAAAGTACGTTCTATATACCGTCTAATAAGCAGTTCCCACATTAACCAATTATATTTTTCGTTTGCTCTGTGCACGGACAATTATTTTAATCTTTTTAGAGTCACATTTTCTTCGGTGGAAGGTTTTTAAAATTATTTTAATTTTTACTTTAGCTTATGCTTTTTGAAATAATTTGTCGCAACCCACTTGATTCATTACTAAGACTTTCCTCGCATAGCTTCTACACGTCCAGCTGCAAGTGTTTATTTTGTTATTGTTCGTATTTCTAACTCACTCGGATTTTGTGTTTCGTCAAATGAAAATGAAATTATGTAAATTATATATGAATGAAGATTCATTAAAAATAAAAATGAAAATTTTATTTAGTTTGTCCGTAAGACCATGTCAGTATTATACTGGGTATGAAATTCTATAAAATTTTTTACGTCGATCGGATTAACGATCTGAGGAACGATTTGGAAGTTACGAGATTGGAAGCTTTCTAAACGTTTTCTAATGTTACCTTTTATTGATTAATTTTTTTTTACCGAATTATCAAAAACCGAAACGTCAAAAATCTCTCCTCTTTACTCGGAATAGCCCATATATGTGTATATATAAGTTGTACAAACGATATCTCCGGTCCGCACGCGTCATCGCGCTCGGATAATTGCATTGTAAAATCGGCACGAAATGTTCTCCAGCTCTCTCCCTTCTCGCTGCACGCCGACAGCGGAGCGACAGACCTCTTTTTTTCAAGTGTGCAGCGCTCTCTGTGCCAAGTCAATGTTTTTTCCCTCTTCTTCATCATTGCCTCGAAAATGCTCCGGGGAATGCAGATCGCGTGCCACGTACAGTTTCGACGTTTGCACGGTCCCTTAACATCGTATACAACTACTTTTCGCCTCTCTTTCTTTCTCTTTCTCTCTCTGGATGTGAAAGAGAAAGAGAGAGAGAGCTCTTTCTCATTCTCATCCACTTATCGCGGTATCTAGCCTGAAAAGCACTTCCTATCGTGGGGCTTCAAAGAGAGCGCGGAACGAATAAAAAAAAAAGTAGAAAATACGCGCCTATATATGCCGGTCGCGTTATAGACTCTGTACATAAACGCAAGCTCCTCCGTTTCTCTCTCTCTCTCTCTCTCTCTTTCTCTCTCTCTCTCTCTTCCCATTCGTGAACGCTTTGAATGGCACGAGCGTATAAACCGCATAATATTAAAACAAAACATTGTAAGGCAGTATGTATATGCACACTCTGGCATTCTTCCCTTCGTCCCTTTTTATTGTAATTTTTTAAAATTATCTTTGTTTATTTCTTATATATATTCAACCTGAATAGCAAAGAGAGCGCAGCAACAAAGCTGCTTGCGAAGGGTTAATTTTTTTCGACACTTATTCGTTACTCCACTTCAGTCCACTTTTTGCTCGCACGGTCTTTTGAAGTTTCTCTTCGGTGAATTATCATAACGCTCTCATAGCAGTCTCACTGAAATCGTTAACGAACGAAATTTTTCGTTTTTACTTTTCTTCTTCACATCCGTATACTCAAATGATTTTTGCACGAAAACCTCGGAGCCCGGAAATTTTATTGCTGCACAGACCAATTTACTCGCGTGAGGTGTGTCACTGTTCAAAGTGCAACTTGTACCATGGGAATGGTGCCTTTATTCGTATGGAAAGACTAGCGAAAATAATTTCACAATCACATCGTCAATTTATAGTTCGCGTGATCGGATAGGAAGATGTAAATTTTCGTGAATCGTTAATGAAAAAAAGAATTTTTTTAATAAGAAAGAAAACTTTATCGTACAGAATATTTGTCATGAAATAAATTATTTGCTGGTAACTTCGCCAGTTCTTTTTTCCTTGACCCAGCCTCAAAGTGTACTTTTAATAAAAGTAATATTTTCAAATATTATTCGAATATCATAATCATAATATTTTGAACCACTTACTAATTATTATGATACTCCAAATTTTACGTGAATTATTTCCAAAAGGGTCTCGCTTCGAAATCCCTATAATGCCTATTATATGTAGAATGTAGGCCTACATAATGGCCTCTTGTTTGTCCCGTGAAAAGTGCGTGCGAAAAATCTAACGAGACTCGGCCAGTATCACACGGTGGATTGCACAGAGTGTGAGTCAAACATACATAGTTATATATATCTACAGACCTACATGTTTTATACGTAGAGAGTTGAGGGAACGTGCCTACGATTGGAAAAGGGTGCTTGTCCAGATTTCTCTCTCTCTCTCTCTCTCTCTCTCTCTCTGTCTCTGTCTCTCTCTCTCTCTCTGTCTCTCTCTCTCTCTCTCTCTCTCACTTCCCCTATCTCACTTTTCTCTTTTGCGACAATGGATCGCTTAACGCCGGAGACGCGTCAGCTGTCGTAATGTGAGAGGATGTACGAAGGGTGAGCTTTCGTACATATATGATTGACAGATTTATGGGGAAGAGCCCTGCGCGATCTCTCGTTCACGAATTTACGATCGCAGGATCGCGCTCAAACACTCTCGGGGCCCGTTCCTATCGATTCTGTCCTACACATATATACATATACACAATGCATATTGACCGCTGCCAAACAAAAAGGTCGTAATCCAGACGATATAACATGTGATTTGAGTCCTTTTCTTTGCTTGCCGCCGATATATGTATCGTATGCCATATCGCAACATCTAGTATATATACAAAAATTTACGTACAAATATTGTCATGTTAGGTTTGGGAATCACTGCAATTTTGTGCACGGTGGGAGAGAAAAAAGATAGAGAGAGAGAAAGGGAGATACGCGTCGTAGTAACGAGATCGTAACCCGAAATCACGTCTATATGCGGGTCAAGTATTATCATATGTTGAGAACAGCGCCTCTTTACACCCCGAATCGAGATGAAACACATTATATGTATTGTATATACACGTATGCATATACAAAATATAAAATGGATTCGTAGCGAAACAAGAGAGCAACCCATAGGAGGTATGATGAATGTCCAAACGTATATATATTTTGCTTGTTCGCGCACCACCAGTGCGCGCGAACATCTCTCACGCAGTCATGCCGGCTTCCTTTGTAACGACCGTGTGCTGATAAAACGCGATGTATGGATAAGACGCGCGGATCTTGACGGGGAAAAAAATGATGCACTCATCCAGCGTTGAAAATATAATCTTTTTATATATAACCTCGTTGGTTTTATTGCGTTACGCGAAAAGTCACTCACCTCGCAATTCGAGTAGCTGATGTTGCTCAGATTAAGCCGGAAGACCTTGTCCCTGGAAAAAAAGTAAGCAAAGACATTTTTCTTTTAGCACGATCGGATAAGTTACGGTACGTAATTTATACGAGTTACATGTATACTTCAGCAGATTTTCGTATCATGAGAACGAAGAGAGCGTGAAATTTCTTTGAACTTTTGCGTTTTTGCATGAATTTTTTGAATTTGTGAAAAAAATTTCGCTATTGATTCGTACTGCGTGATATTATCATCCGAAATACGATTTTTTCGGAAAGTGAAAGATTCTTTACTGTCCCATATCGATAAATTTTTTTGTACTCATCATGAATGTGCCATTCTTTCGGCAACATAAAAGTGTTATGAAAAACTTGAAAAAAATGAGGGTTTTTTCTTTCTCGAGTGAACAATCACCGAGATACACGAATGGTCAATAACTGGGATTGTGAAAAACTTTTCCCTTTATATACGAGAGATGTATATGTGCTACGTACATATATATCGTGTCCACACGTCGTTGTCTAACAATTGAAAATTCCGAGTACACATTCATACGTTATTTGGTCTTCTTATAGCGCGTTTTGTCTCTCCGATGCGGCGTTAAAGTCGCCAAGACTCTCAACGGTACTTTATCTCTTATCTCGCATCAGTTATGTATACAGGGTGGCCCAAAATTAGATGCGGAAAATGATAGGGCTAATAAAGGGCGTCGAGCTGAGTAAATTGATCCCAATAACATGTGGTCTGCGAAGTCGCGTTCGCGAGATACGGCCGATTAAAAAATCCCGCTAACCGCTGGCATGTAGGCAACCGAGTACACAGGAATCATCGGTTCTGAGTCTTGTTGACAAGCGCGCGCGTACGCTGATGCGGAACATAACACTTTTAACGCATCAGCGTACGCGCGCGCTTGTCAACAAGACTCAGAACCGATGATTCCTGTGTACTCGGTTGCCTACATGCCGGCGGTTAGCGGGATTTTTTAATCGGCCGTATCTCGCGAACGCGACTTCGCAGACCACATGTTATTGGGATCAATTTACTCAGCTCGACGCCCTTTATTAGCCCTATCATTTTCCGCATCTAATTTTGGGCCACCCTGTATAGTCCCCTCGGCATCTGGCCGGGGAAAAGTAAAAAAAAAAACCTTGTTTCCCACGACATCCCAGGACAAATGCTCGCTGGCTTCGTAGAATTTCTATGAGAATGACCAGAGTATGTACACATACACGTGTATACATATATATACGTATATTTATTACATACATCGTGTGAGGAACTGGGGAACTTCTACGAGCTTGCAACGCTCGTATAACGCTTGCTGAGACGCCATGTCTCTCCACGCTCATTTCCGCGTGACGTTCAAACTTTCATCGTTTTCACGACGAGGCTCGTTTTTGCTTGGGTATACTTAAACTTCGGACTTTGAGGCATGATCCCTCACTGTTACAACGCCGAGAGATACAAGCAAACACACGTATACAGACGCACATATCTTGCGATATGGAATAATACATATCGATAGATAGAAATGACGGGACTGCTCCTCTTTATCTTCCTTCCTCTCCCTTCCTCTCATTCTCCATTGAGGAATAAAAAAGAAAATGGGTTTAGTTTCGTCACGTTTGCCGAAACGATCCAAACTTTTAGCTATTCAAAGCGGAGGCAATGAGCGTGCCTCTGAATTCCGACGTCATTCCTCTCCTGCCTCCTCGACTTTTCACGATCTTTCGATCCTTCGATAGTTTTTCAAATCTTCTACTGCGTACCCACCCCTTTCCCGATACCCTCACGTCCCGTCTTTACATTTTCTTCGTGCTTCCTGCATAGCTCGAATGGCAAATATTGTATACTGAGTTTCTATAGGATAAATATAGAGGAATCGGTACCAATTTGGACCACCATTTGAGTATCGGCATGAGAAGTCGAAAACAAAATTTTTCAGACACGTCCATACTTATCATACGCTGCAAATTTTTTTGTCATTAAATTTTTTGTCAATGCATCTTCTCCAATTTGCATCTTCGTATAGGTAGTCCAAGCGTATAGAATTAAATATTTTAGTTTCCTTTCACTGCCCACCTTTCAACAGTATTTCACAGCAACAAAAAAACGTTCGTTGGATCGATAAAATGAGCTGGAAAACTTTTTTAATCGAACAAAACGAATTTTTCTGTGCCACAACGAAGTGATCAGTAGTTGCGCACTATAGCACAGCCCTATATAGTGATAAATTTCTCTATCGCAAAGTACAGAGTAGGCATAGCAAATACAATTCAGACCGAAAGAAACGCGAGTGGTCCAAATTAACCACCTGTTCCAAATTTGCACAAACTTCCTGTATGTATTTGCATCTATAGTGAATCGAATATTTCCCCAGAGTTCTCAAAACGTTTCGCAACATTAGACCCGACGCGCCGCATAACTTTATTCCGATAGCCATTCGTCATGGGGCTTTCAATAGGTGTGCAGTGAAATGGAACGAGCGATGCTTGCACCTCGTTCTACTCACTCTCTCACGCTATATCTCCACTCTGTGCATGTGTATGGGCGTGGGAGGGTTAAACCAACCCCGCGAGAAAGAGCGCGGCATCTCTCCATTTATTCTGGCCAGAACTCCGTGAAAGGTAAATACCCTTCCGGTGAGCATAGACGAGAGATATAGGCCCTCGAAGAGGTAAAGGGAGAGAGAGAGAGAGAGAGATATTGATAGATAGAGAAGCCTGTTCGCGCGAAAACAAATCTGACTTTGAATTTAAACTTTTCACTCGAGAATTCGTTTGTGCGACCTAACTCTGGTCGAGAAACCGAAGAACTTTTTACACGAGTCGTACCATTACACAGAGACTTTTACAGAGACCACCAAGTGAACGGATAAAAAAAAATACCGGTAAAAGTATGTGGGCGACATTAATTTGGCTACGGTAGAAAAAAAATATTTTCCCTCCTGACATGACCTAGTCGATAGAGTGCCTAAATTCAATTTAAACAAATAAGTAAGTCTGAATTATGCTATAAAAAGAAAAATGAGTACCAGGGATCGTCTTTTTCCACAGATTTTATTTTCAAATACCTTTTGCGCGCTATTCAACTCAACGTTTTTGCTTCTACATACGTGTGAGTATGTTATCGACGAGACTTCAATGATTTACCCGAAGTACGAAAATCATGACAACGGAAAATATATTGAATTCAATTCATAAATTTCCAATTGTCTATACAAAAAGTTAGATGCAATGATAAGATAGTTTGGATTTTTCAACTCACAAAAAAAAATATCAGCTGAAACTTTTCGGTCGAATTTACCGTGAACCTCTTTTACTGCGTGTAAAGCCAACAAGAACGCGAATAAGAAGACACAAAAGTGACTTTCAAGATTTTCGACGAAATTACGGGCCATGAACATTGTATGACACCCGAAAAATATATTCTGACAAATGAACTTTTCATAACGGTCATCGAGATTGACTCTTGAGTAAATCACTCAAATTTTCCACATTTTTTCTTTCTCTCTATTCCCGTATTATTTTTACGATATTCCGATTTTTTTTCTCGTTATATGACAAACCGCAAGGAAAAAAAAACGGGTCATGGGTCAGAGATAAGCGCGAAGTTTAAACATTCGACTGTGGTGAAGTAAAAAAGTCAGCTGCCGAAAAATTTTCCGTCTCGCATGATGCGAGATAGGAAAGCTCGAATTTGCGTGCTTCTCATGGGGGCATGATGCAGACACACCTGGCACAAGTTTGCGGATGTGTCTGACGAATGCCCAACTTATCTACAACGTAACCCAGCGAGTGTCGCTTTTTTCCTATCATTCTGCCTCTAACTTTCTATATCTTTTATCCTATCCCGCATATTTTCAAGCGAAGTTTTTTTCTGCTGACTTTTTGATTTTTTTTTAATTTTATTTGCCAAAAGAGAGGTAGAGAATATGACGAAAAAGGATATGAAGGACAGTGTACCCGCAAGGTGTGTGTACCATCACGCGCGTCTCTCTCTCTCTCTCTCGTATAAGTGTGGCAAACTTTGCCTTTATTCTTTGCCACATCAGAGAACATATATGCGTCCTCGTGTATCAGTTGATGGTAGAATACACACCAACACCTTTTCCCCGACCATTTTGACTTTGCGACGATGAGTGAAATCGTAATTTGTCGTTAGGCACCGTGAATTCCCATCTGGTAGATCAAAGATCCTCGCAAAAGAGGGAAATAAGAAAGAAAATGGATCTCGTCCATGTCAACGAAGTCGTCGTCGGTGTCGTTCTCGTCCGGGGAAAACTCACGGAGAGATGAGAACGACGAACGCGTGATTCTTGAAAGAAAAGATTGTCTCTCTATGCGTTGCCCATGAAATTAGAAAGTGACGGGATGGAAAAAAAGGAGGAAAAGAACCAGAAAAGCGAAGAAAAGGAAAATCTTTCAGTAGGCTATCATCAATTTTCCCTCTTACTGTTCTCATTGTAATATATGTACAACCGCAGTGGTCCGGAAAATTCATATTTTCTGTTTTTGCATTCGTTGCTATGAGCACATTTTTATCGAGTATCAGTTCAATTCATTCGTTGATAGAAGCCGGAATCGGAACCTAAATCGGAAAGCGCGTAGAACATCGCAGAATTACGTGTTCGAGGTCCGAGCACATATATATAATATCCACACAGCGAGGGATTCTTTTAGGGGTTTTGAAAAGGTTCCACGCCCATACCTTCTCCGATAATTGAGGCAAGTTCAATTAGCGTGCTTTTAATCGGGAGAGAGAGAGAGACAGAGAGAGAAAGTGTGCGCGAGCCTCGTACAGCCAAGTCTCGAATACTAATTACCAAGAGCATCACGTTTTCTAATTAACAGAGCAAAGAGAGAGAGAGAGAGAGAGAGAGAGAGAGAGAGAGAGAGAGAGACTGAGAGAAATAGTGAGGAAGAGCTGTCAGAGTACAGCCTAGGAACGTGAATCGTTTATCGTGGATGGAATGAAAGTGAGTGGATGGGAAAAGGTCGAGAGAAAGTCTATAAATGCCCGCCAGAAAAGTACCAGTTTTTCGATGCTTTTGCTCCTTTCAACATGCTTCTTTATTGTCATAATTATTATTGTTATTATTATTATAAAACATCGATTTGCGTAAATGGACAAATTCATTCCTCATGATGAATATTTTTTATTATCGAAGAAGCGGCGATGGGACTGAAAAAATAAGTTTTGAATCAAGAAAAGTTTTCGTTCGGAGTAAAGTTCAATAGATGGCTTTTTATATGAGTTCGATGGATGTACCAAAATCTCGCTCGAGATCACTGACGCGAATAACCCCATTTCACCCCCCCCCCCCCCCCATGTCTTCAATATCTTCCACTCTTATCGAGATTCGATAGACAAGAGGCCTCCCAGTCATACCGTGAGAGATGATTAAGGGGAAATAAACGAAAGAGAGCGAGACAGACAAAACCTAGAGAATGAGCGCGTGGAACTGAGCCAGAAAAAGGAGGAAAAGCGTTAAAATCGAAGTATCCACCTTTATCAGAGAGGAGAAATGCAATTTATCGTTACAGCTCGAGAAAGGGCGAGAGAATCTATAGTTACCTGGCCCCCAACGCGGGGTTATCTGCCCACGGCATGTCCTCGCTCTTCTTCAGAACTGAAAGAGAGAGAGAGAGAGAGAGAGAGAGAGAGAGAGAGAGAGAGAGAGAGAGAGAGAGAGAGAGAAAGAGAGAGAGAGATAGTGAGAGAGAGAGAGAGAGAGAGAGAGGTAGAGAAATACCATGAAATTCTCGTACCACCGACTCGTTACAAAAGCAAGCGCGAGGGTTTTGAGCTTACGGACGAATGGAGTTACGTCCTACTTTTGCTTTATTACCCCACCTCGCCTCGAGTATGCTCGCTTTTCCTCGACAACGTACAGCTACAACGTCCATTTCTATTTCACTGGACTCGAGACATCGTTGCTTCACTCAAGATATCCGCAGCTAAGATTTTCCCTCAAACTTCGTATACAGAGCAAAGTTATTTCTGGCCGAATGCTTCGATGAAGATGCGCTCCCGTTTGTATTCGCGATACCATATATATATATATAGAGAGGGGCGGCGCATTCATCATGGATCATGTCACTGGAATTTAATCTTTGATTTTCGACAACGGTCATTGATTATTCCCCCTGTTACATTGAATTCACTAATGTATTTATGAGTCATTTCCTTCAATCTGCCGATAATGTGAACCAGGCGGTCTTGACTAATTATTTACAGATTAATTATTATTTTCAATATCTCGATTTTAATTAAAACAGAGGGACTAAAATTTTTTTCCCCATTGCTCAGACCAATCGTAATATAATGACTGAAAATTTGTTGCGCCATATTGAACTATACAGCTTTGTGTCGAATAAATTATTTTTTCCTCAAAAGGAATTATTGAAAAAAACGTTGAAAAATCAGAAGAAGTTAAAAGATAGTTTTTTTTTTCTTCCACTCCCTATATATACCTAATCTCATATGTATACCAATGGTGTCACTTTCATTTCGTCATGACATTGAAAAGTGACGCGCAAGCGGGAGATTTTCCACGAGAGATATCTAATGCGCGTTCTTTCGTAACTTTTAATCGACTTTCCTACGCGAACGAACGAAAAAAAAAAAAAGTAATCCGAGAGTGATTCTTTGGCAGAAGCGAAGTTTGGAATGGGCGGCATCCTGTGATGAGGCATCGCCCGACGGGGATATGAAAAGAAGACGAGGTTTTTCTTTTTTTTTCTTTGCATCGCTTTTCAACCTTCCTTTGGCTACTGTTGCTTCAGAGCGAGAGTTCCGACGTCATTGAGCTTGCCCACTGGCGGGGGTTGCACATCCCTTCACTATTACCAACACTCCGGTGTAGCATTTTGTTGGCATTTACGAAATTAAGGAGGGAGTATGACAAAAGGCTGTGTTGGTCGTTCTTCCCGTGTCCCTTATACAGCGAGAAGAGCTAAAGAAAGAGCTACGCGCGGAGGGGCTTTTGGCTCGTCGAGCTAAAGCCCACTGGAACCGTATCAAGTAATAATACTTTACTGGTATATAATGATGCGACGACGATGGGGATTTCCGGGACAATCTCTGTAACGAAGGGATGAGAACTACCAACGCGAAACTCTGATTTCCCATTTTTTTCCTTTGCCAACTCCGAGTCGTCTTTGCAAAACCGACTTTGTCCCAGACATCGCTGCAATAATATCGATATGAGGAAGGTGAATAGGTGAAATGGAAAATATCCTCTTAGACTGCTGACTTTACGTATCGTACAATGGGCAATCTTTTGTCATCTAGAATCAGTGATATATGCATCTCGTTATGGCGAAACTCCCCGTAGAAATGAACACGCGAAACAAAGTTGCTCGTATTGTAATATGTAAATATTGGGTATTTTATACGTTTTGTTTAATAACTTTCCACATCCCTTTCGCGAGAGCGAGACTGTAGAAAACACGGGTTAACGAGAAATAATAATGATTGTATTTTAAACCCCCGGCGTTGCTACGCAGCGGCGGGAGGGGGGGGGGGGTACAAAATCATTACATATACACTGCAAACACGAGTTCCACACGACAAGGCGTGAAGAAAAAAAGCTCGTGGAAGTTTGAAAGCCACGGTGGGGCAACCCTCCCTCGAAAGACTCGCAAAGGCAAGAGTGGCCGGGAAAACACCCGTGGAGACTCGTGATTTATCGGAAAAGTTATCGTTGGTTAATTTGACGAGCGATGGGCTTTCCCATACATTGCATGTATATCCATGTCGGATATGGTCTCGTTTACTGTTCTTGCTTCTAGCAGTACGACGTGGCTGACCCATCGGAGTCTTTTTTTGTTCTTTGTTGAATTCGATGCTGGATGAAAGTACACGAAATTATCTCGAAGAATAATCTTTAGTTTATCCCTTGAGTAGTAGACTAGAGAAAATGCGTAATAATCTTTCGTTTCATGTTTGGAAGAGCTGCATGGATAACGTTTCTGGCATTTTTCCAAAAAAATAAAAACTCATGAATTTCTGCTTGAAGCTCTTGCGCAGATGTTCCAGCGCAAAATCGGTAAAATATCACTGTGCAAATATTACTGAATAATTTCTTTTGCAAAAAAATAATAATCATCCATTGAATATTTTCTATACAAAATTATTTCGTTCGAAGTGAAATTACCGTAGGAGGAGCTCGCTTATTTCAGCTCTAACTTAGTATCTCGTCGACTGAAATAATGCATTCATGCAAAGCAGGAGGCTCTTAAAATTTCACAGACGTCAGAGTTTTCAACTTTTGTCCATTTCGTTGGACACGTCAAATATATAAATTTTATTGCCGTGGGACAGTTCCAAATGTTACGGAAATGGAAATTTTACCATATCGATTTGTGGCAATAATACTCACTCGTCCAATCACGTTCGAAAAGTTCATAAATTTGTATATATATATAAACAGTCCAAAAGCACATTCAAATAATTCAGATGCATTAGCGAAACTTTTCTCGATTCTATTACGAATGTCTGATGACTTTTTCGGGAAAAATGAAATGAATAATTCTTATCCCGTGATGAATATCATAAATATTTCATTTGACTTACATTGCACCGACGTAGAGGGCATCTCTTTTGCTGTCCAAGTATAGAGTCCTATAATACAGCATACCACAGCTAAACTCTCGTACGTGTTCTGCAATTGAAAAAATTAATCACCATCAGTTCCGTGAACTCTGCACTATATATTTTTACGAAAAGAAAGAAGAAGAAAAAAATAATGTACGCGTCATCGTTACAATGCTGGAATAATAATTATTGGGCATGTTTTTGCGTCTCATTGAAATCACCGCAAAGTATTTTAGAAACTCGAAACGCGAAGGAGCGGGGGCGGGGGGGGGGGGGGGGGGGGGGATTTGGCGCGTTGGAGTGGTAAGAGCTCCATCCATAGCCTCGCCTTCGTTTTTTTCTTTTTCTAGTAGCCGACACTGATCTGCTTAACATATGAAAGAAAAAGCCACCCCTTATAAATAGACTCGTTCCACTCGGAACTAAGAGAGCGCGAACAATGCCATATATTATACGGTATCAGTAGGGACCGTAGTCGAGGGAAAGGGGTCTATGTTACAGCATTAACTGAACGACTACCATTCCCTATCGTCGCTTCTCCCGCTTCTCATATCATCCCTGATACATGGATATCGACTCCTTATCTTTTCGCCCTTTCATCGTTTCTAACAGTTTCTCAACGTTCATTGTTGAACATTTGACGAAAAATAATTTTTACCGATAGGAAAGAAAAAAAAAAATTACGATTTTACAAGTACGCAAATTACAAAGAACAATCGTTATTTTCGTTGCATCCGGTCGAATTTTTTTTTTTTTTTTTTCGAAATAAAATTTTTTTTTGGTGAATCTAGTCGAAAAAATAGTAAAAAAAAAGTATTTCTGTGCAGGGTCAAAGGTTGGAATGTACAAAGTCTGTCGGCAATTCTCGAAGTGGAACGATATCGTGAATCGTCAGTAGTAAAATTTTTGAAGTGTTCATTGAGTATTCGATCGCAATGACAATTATTAAGTCGTAAATTTAAAAGAAAAATTGAATCATAAAAAAATATTTTATTCATATGTGTTTTCTTGACAATTTTTCGAAGATTCGTAGTTGTCGCATGATCTTGAGAGTACGATAGAATTCAAAATCGAATCGTCAATCTCGCGTAGTCCGGCTTATCACGATTTCACTCCGGTGCGTTATCCAAACAAGCTTTTTTTTCTCTTTCGCACAATCGGCCTTGTGCTGGTGCGGGGTGAAGCGAATTTTTTTCGAAGCCACGTGCCTGCAGGCTGATTCGAAACCCTCGTACATCTCTTTTTTCGGCCCACGTGCGCATATATATATACATACACTTGCATGCAGCTTGGCAATTGAATAAATTCGCCCCTTTCGCGATGCCAGATTAGGTTGCGCGATCATTTTTTCTCTTGCTCTTTCTCTCTCTCTCTCTCTCTCTCTCTCTCTCTCTCTCTCTCTCTCTCTCTCTCTCTCTCTCTTTCTCTCTTTCCACACTCGGCTGGCTTCGTTCCAGGCAACCACCGGGCATATGGCAACCAAAGATTACGAGGGACCCGTACCTCTCCGGTACCGTGTCCAATTTCCAACGTTATTATTATTTTAATCCCTTAAGCCCTTTCGTCTGCTTTCTCTTGAGGTGCACCATCCCGACGCACGATTCCATAGCGCCGAAATATATCGCAGTAAAAAAAAAAGGCACATCCACAGCAAAGATCGAAAACGTGAATCATAAGAGTTTCTCGAATACGTATTTTGTCATGGGGGATTTTTCCATAGAAAATCCAGCAGGAGACCGACGAGTTTACAAAAGAAAGTTAGATAAATTTCTGCGTCGAGGATTTATTTTCTTATCAGCGAGAGAGGGTGAGACAGACACAGATATGAATAAAAAGAAATATCTGAGGAACGAAGACCGTAGCGAAGATGCAATCATCGCTGCTGAGAGACGATCCCCTATGGCGGTCTCACCGTGATTTACATGCATTTTACAGTTTTTTTTAACAGCTCTTTGCACATAACGGACGTTATAAAAACTAAATTGGTCTTGATTTCACAACTTTTTTAACGCACTCGCATTGAACAACATTTTTTTCAGTCTATCGTCGCCCCGAATGTGCCCAACGATAGGCTGGGGACCAAGCTTCTCTAATAATTTCATTACAAAGACATTTATTAAGCACCCTCTCATCCAAACTTGAAGATATTTATTAACATTCAATGAAAAATTGGTTGCGGAAAAAATATCATCCGGTCTATATACGGTCATGACCGACGGAAAAAGTATGGTTGTTACGTCTTTGACTTGGACATGAGATAGGTTACTCATGATTGAAAAATATTTGTGAAATTTGGAAATCGTCCTGTTTCACTGAGGAAAACGCCTACCCAAACGAAATGTCCAATTTAACATAATTTACGATTTCGTCAACAATTGAAAAACGAGCAACTCGTTAATGTCAAACGTTCACCCGATTATAAAGACGTGGAACTTTCATATTACAGGAATATTTTTCAATCAATCCGTGCTCTGGTAATTAATTTCAATCGTTTTAACATTACAATTTTTTCGGTCAGGGATATATTCACTCCAATAGTTTGTGTCGAGAACCTGCGAATTTATGTAAGCAAGTGAGTGAGAACGAGGCAAGTTTGTGAATGGACAGAAGCTCTGTGTCGCGGGATACAGGATTGTGCTTCGGGGGGCTGCAAAACTCTCCTTAATGTGATCATCAACGAGGGAGCTAGTAACCGGAGTAACTCGGGGCTAACAGTTCACTATCACTTTTCCATCCAGGAGGGGGGATGTTCACACGTAACAGTCTCAACCAAAAGTTAAATTCTACGAAAGTTTGAGTACATACGAATATAGTGAGAATCTGAAGACTAACCTTATTCAAAACGCTACGAGCATATTGATTTTGAACAATAATGAAGCCTATAAAAGACGTATACAAGGTCGTTTAACAGATTTTCTGCATTTCCCTTCAATATTGAAATTAAAAAGTTCATTCCTCGAATCACATAATTGTATTAATAATTTTATCCCAATTGTGAAATATAGGATCTCGTAAAGCTGCTGCACTTGTGAAATTGCTCAGTCTAGGACATTGTAACTTTGAAATTGAAAATTCGGATATTTCCTTTAACTTTCATGGAATCTAACTTTTGATTGCGACTGTACTACGTAAAACATCCTTAAGTGTACGATAGCCGTGGGAAAAACACGAGTGGGCTCAACTATCTATCTATATACTATTCTCTGTATCGTTTATCCGGGTCGAATGCGCATCAGTGAAGAGTTTCGCTGGATGTACGGTTTTACGGTACCCGAACGATGAGTCAAGGGGTTGAGCGGGGCTCCCGTGTATACGGAGACTTTCATCGTATCTACTTATACCCTTAGCTCCGTAATGTCGAACTCGTACCCTTTTCCTATCGGGTTCAGCGATGCGGTGGCAGAATGGTGGCTGTAGTAGCTGCACTATATATAGAAACGTGCGATTCTGTGCTCCGAGTGTAGTGGCGAGAGATCGTGTTATAAACTCTAGATTGGTTACTGATCCACGTCCGAGAACACGATAATACACTCTTGGTGAGTGAGACGAGAGGGAGAGGTTTGTGTGCAGCTCTTGGATCAGATGTGTCGAGGAGGCCGTATAAAATCCGTTGAGCGTATGAAATCGGCTTGAATCAAAGAATGGATACCGAATCACATCCATATAATAAGCCATTCTCTTCGCCAGACGGATTTTTGACATTTTAAGTTTAGATCTATACTCAAAACAAAAATCTACAAATTGAGTTTGGATATTCACGAAGGTGTCTCGTTAATGACAACGATTTTTCGATAATTTATCGAAGTTACGTGATGGTCGAGATCGTGGACTCAGATTTTTTTTCGCCCCTAAACTATGGAAAACCATACAAATCGTGAAAACATCCCCTAAGTTCGATAAACGTCTTCTCGAACTCTTCGTGCTGGGCGCGCTCTACACATTCTCACCGCACATCGGGTCGTATCGCGAACTTTTTTTCTCCACACCACTTCTCACTATCGCGTACCCTTCTCCCTCCCCAGGAATCGAGTAGATTAGTGATAGACTAGGAAAATTTCCGCTTTCGTTTTCCATGGCATTAACGGGACGTCTATAAATCTACGATAAAGTTTCAACGATTGTTCTCAGCCTTCCTCCCAGGGTTTTTCGCACTTGCGGACTATCGTGTGCTACATACAAATATACGAAAACATCCCTATATGCAACATATATTTATACACGTAAAGCGATATTTTGCTTCACTTTCTCTCGATAGGATCACGCTGCGATCCGACCAAAGTCTGGAAAAAACGTACGTACGATCTTGGTATATAGGGCTATGCCAATATATGCCAACATGAAATTCGACGATAATGCTTCCGGCACATTTGCGTACACAAGAAGCCAGACGAGCTCATGAGCTGGTTAGAAAAAAGTGCATAGTAATAAAAAAAAAAAGATGACCGAAATAAGGAATGGAAGTTTATTCTACGGCTATACATTGGGGAATACGTAATTTATATACATACTAAGCTAAATAGTATGTGTGTCAGATACAGAGATATGTAGAGAAGACGAGAGGATGGCATAGAGTGAGACGAATTTCGCAGATGTTAAGAGGAAACTGAGGAAGGGCCGTCGTGTAGACGTAATGCCGGATGGGTCATAGTAGAGGGCGCTAGCGTGTGGTGTGGTCTAACAGAGAAGTAAAAAAAGGAGGATACGGGGAAAAAACGGGATCCCAGGGTTGAAAGAGCAAGGCAGCGATGGAGTGAGAAGGTGGACGAGAGTAAAGATAAAATGGGGCAAACCGAGGTTCTCCACGCGCCACGTCACTCCCCTCTCATTAATCAACTCTCTTTCCCAACGTTCTGAGCTATGCACTGTAGTTTATTCTCACCATCGTCTTTCGTGTGTGCGTGCTTGTAAGCTAGTCGCAGCTTTTTCTTCATCCTCGCTCACTCTTGCTCATTGCGGAATCTCTCACCATATAGCGTTCTATCGTGTTTCGAGAAATTCGATTATTGGACATTTTAATCAAGATAATAGGTGCCACGAGGTTTCACGATACGGTTAGGGTGTAAATGGGTAATAACACCTTTCATCATCGTGTGCCTTTACACTGATCGATACGCTATTATATGCCCCAACCAACAATTTTCTTATGCCACATACACACACACACACACACACACACACACACACACACACACACACGCACGCACACACTCACATTCTTACTCTCATTCCACTCTTCTTCTCGCATCATTCAAGTCTGCATCCATCAACAATGTTCGATGAGTCTACGTTTGGAAAATGTAGTGAGAAGTTTAATGCGTGATTAAGGCTTAAAATATAATTTTTCAATATCCTTCCAAACTTCCCCAGGTTTATTATAATTTCTGTGTGCTAAAAATTCGTGAATTTCTAATGGCCAAACCTTCCGGCAAATATAACGTCTGCGGGGCACGCGGGATGCTTATCCCTCTGCGTGGGAGTGGACATCAAGAAAGTTGAACATTTTTTTTTTTTAAAGAGAGCAATCGTGGCATGCGTCCTCGGGATTCCATCGCCCGTAATGAAGCTCCAGGCGAGAGACGCGTGCGTTGCCAGGTACATGCATCGAACTTTGTTCGGGTGGTGGAGAGGGCTGAGTATGTCTGGTAACAGAGAGTGAGACAGCGAGGGAGAGAGCAGAAAGGGATGAATAGGAGAATGGTAGAGGCGACTGCGCTGAAGATAAATAAAAATAATAAAAATGTGTAGCAATGTTCCGGGTCCAGCGGTCGAGAGTGGACCGTAGAGAGGATGAATAAAGCCTGAAATAAATTGCGTTATCTTTTCGTTCCACGCGTATGGCTGCGAGCGAGCATCACTACCACCACTATCCAATTACTCACGGGGGTAGAACATACATATACACGTATAGAGACGCACGAGAAATATCCCGCGTTTTCGCCCATTACCGAAAGGCTCTCCCTCACGTCGGGAATGGGTCTGGATGAACGCGCGTCACTCGTCTCCCGCGGTCTGTTCCCACTTCTTCGTAGCCAATTGCCACAGCGCACCGAACAAAAGGATTCGTCATACAGACTCGACACGTTTTTGGGGTCATCTTATGGGCACCCAGGCAATCTATATAAACATATATATATATATGTACCATGCTGAGCCGTTGGCCATTTCAACCCTTAACTCCGTCGACGTTCGCTCGATTGGACAAAGGATGCGGTGTTCGGTCAATGCTGCGCGTGGTCTCCGCTAATTAGGCGGTGCTTGGTAGATACCATTCAGAATGTAAAAGAGATGAGAAGGGTTCACGGCCTCTCATATACTTGCGCTCGAGCAGTCATTGTTGTGAAGCCGTTCATGTCAGTGCTAATGACACTCATATCGATGAAAAAAGACGATCCTGCTCATTTTCACTTTTCAAACTTCTGTTAAAAACGCCAACCACTGTCGTTTCTACTAGTCAGATCCGAACGATAGCATCGGATTTCATCTTTGTTAGTCCTATTCAGTAAATTTTTGTTCTTCAATGGTTTTTTTTGTGTCCCACAGATATCAATCCTCTCCCATACAGTTCAAAATGGGATCATACATTGCTAATGCTAAAGCGGCATAGACTGCTGTGGGCACCCTTTACAAGTTACATCGCATCGAAAAATATCAAGCAAGCCACCAAGATCAAAGGGTTTTTAAGCCAAACTTATTTTGCCGTTCTGGAGTGAAGAACCCGATTAATTTCCGTACATTAAATGCTAATGCACCTACTCTACACGATTCAACGGAAGTTTTCCTGGCGTCTCATCACACGTTGAACGGCGGTAAGATTGGCTATCGCTTATCGCAGCACATGGCTTTTGGCAAAACTTCAGTGTGTTCTCAAGCAAAAGCGTCCGTGAGAGACAGACACAGCAGCGAGAGACCTCACCAGAGAATGAGACTCGTGAGCGTGTGGTGGAGTTTCGAGAGTCCAGCGATCGCTGCGGATCGTGTTTATCATCGTTGGGGAATCTACTTCGGAGTAGTAATCAGCCCCCACCCCGTTTCTCGCTAATAACGAGTTACAGCCCTTCCGCGCGGCGGCACCAAAGGGGCGAGGCCCAGGCGGACTGTATGCCCCAGCTCTGGCCATCGGAGGATTCGGGGGATGAGATGGGGGAGTTGCTTACTCGACGAAAGGGTAGCCTAACCATGGAAGGGTGGGAGTAATTGCCAACGTAATCACACACGTTCAACAAACCAGTACTGGAGAGAGAAAGAGAGAGAGAGAGAGAGAGAGAAAGAGAGAACCCAGCACTCTATATCCGTTACCGTGAGCACTGCTTTTCACAGGATACGGGTGTAAGAGGGGACTTCGAATGTGTACGAGATAGAGGGTGCGATCGTGTGGACGCGAATCCCTCTATGCTCTCGTTATCTCATTCCCTGCTCGATGTATGAAATTGTTTTAGGAACGATCGGATAGCTGAAACATCCATGGAATGCGCGTGGCTGCTGTCATCGTGCCAACATGACGTATGGTAATCGGGAACAATGAGTTTTGAAAAAAGATTGATTTCATCGTATCATGTCACCCCTCTCCCCCTCCCCAATCCTCACAAGTAGTACTTTGTGATTCTTATGATTAGGATTAGTAATAATGATTTGGGCTGTACGGGTACATGCTCTGCGCAAACATAGCTGAGAGAGCTTGCTGACTGAATACCTCGCAAATTCCGCATTTTTTCTATACTTTTGCTTATTGGCTAAGTTTACCATGTAAAAATTTGATGATTACATAAGACTTCGAATTCTCCACCCAGATAGACTGAATCTCTCATCGACGAGTGTTGAAGTAACTCGGAAAGCATCACAGAATGCTTCAGAATTTGCTAGAGAAATTTATTCACCAGCAATAGCCTGAAATGGCAGAAATCCTCGACTCTGCACTTCTCCCAAGCGTAATGTGGCACCTTGTCTCCATCTTTCCACCAAATAGAATTTAATTGTCATACTTAACGACAGCTTAATTATTAAATCATGCAATCTATATATCGGCGATAAATTATTCCATTTCAATTATTCACGATGCTATGAAACGAAAATCATTCAGCGAACGCAGTCTCTTGTGCTCGATATGTGGTGAATGAACGCAACAAGAGGGTTCAAATACATTGGTACAATGGCAGTCGCTGGCGGGCTTGTTGCAGAAATGATCAGATATCGAATGAGTTGATACCACGCCATGGAATCTCTCATTGAATTTCACCCTAACCAGTTGATTACTTCATTGCAACGATGAATGCTGCGTCCGAAACCATAGTCGGTCCACCGCCTTCCACATTGGATTTCCCATCTACATCCATCCATCTTTCCGATCTACACTTCATAGGGTAGGATATATTTTGGCCAATGGTTTCAGCCGAATTGGTTTTGAGGTTTTCGAAGTAGCAAATCCGACAAAACCACACCAGGCTCAGTTCAGGATGTACCCAAAAGAGAGGCTGCGAATGTATCTTCGCAAAACCTGACACTGTCCGAGAAATGATCAGATGTTATAGTTCAGACCCTCGTATGCAGTTTTAGAGCATCGGATATTCAAACATTCTTGCCAGATGGTTATACTATTATAACGCCGTACTCTCTATCTTCCCCAACTATTATCACCACTGGATCAGTGTAAACTCTGAAAACCAACGACAAGAGAATATTGATACATTCGTATTCCAATTGATCTGAGAACATGTAACAAACAGAGGTTCAGTCAAACAGTTATAGAGTATATTCAACTTTCTCGTGTAGGTACTGGTACAGTATCTCCTGCTATTCGTTATTTCTTTTCTCGTTTCCTCCTTCCTTTTTGGATCTCGTATTTTCCGATATCAAGAGTCCCCTCCGTACATAACACCGCTGAGTCTCAGGTCACGTAATGCTGACCTATCACATGCTTCCAGGAATCCAATCCATCGAACCACAAGCGAAGGTTGATATTTCACCGAGACCTCGGCTTTCCCTTTCAATGCGATAGCTATACATAACGATTGTTTCAAACACAGGTTCATTGAATTTCTAAAGCAGAATCTGTGTGCATCTATCTATCAGTCACTGGACAGACATATCATCTCTTTATATTCACTACTCTTCGGGACGGGATATAGGTGCCTAACGGGAGGATGCATATCAATGTTGAAATAAGAGATACCGAGCATGTATCCACGTAAGAGTAATCAAACACCAGACTGTTGCAAATCAGCTTTACCCGAAAGCAGGAAGGGGGGAGGGTATTACTGCAGACAAACTATTCGATCGGTTCGATATGTATAGGTGCTTGGCATAAAGGTAATAGTGAGGAGGTGAGTGCGTACGAGAGAGTGCATGTGCCAATCTCGAACCAAACAGCTCGAACCGACGCAGCTGTTCGGTGATGGAAGCACAGGTTATGGCCGCAGGCAGTGAACTTGATTGACAGTCCTAACGGCACGAACAGCCGGCTAATGGAACATCAGTATGCACGCACAATACCGGCGGCAGGTTTGCCACTATTACACGGGCTTCGTATTTACATAGAACCCTGTGCTAAGCGCGCTTGCTTCGCCGCTGTATGCTAGCCCACAATTTGCTGCACACTACTCGTATGCTGCCGAGAAATGGGTGGTAAAATCTATGGTGAGAAGGGAGACAGTAAAGTCAACGGGCAGACTGTGCAGTATACTTGACCTGTATATTTGCATGGGATAGCACGGTTATGTCAGGCAAAAGACAACATCTCGATCTGTCTCCACATGAAATTCATTGCGATATAGCGGTTGAAAGGATAACTGTGTCATGACGTATTTTGTCGGGTATGGGTAATAAACGTGCTCTATTGGTCATGTACCGGATTCATTGTTTATCATTAGACGGATAAAATTAACGTGGCTACAGCAGTCTAGCGGTCCAAATGAAAATTTAGTCTATACGTCTGTTCAAGGAGCTGCCGTGTTAGGTAGATAAAAATAGTACTGGTGAATTCGAGGCTGGAATGAGTATGGCCTTGAATGCCAGTACGATTCTTAGGACTTCCAAGCTATACCTAGTAATGAATAGTATATTTGTTCAAGGTATAGATTATCCTTGAAGTATTGATACGAACAGTACATTATTTTTAGTTTGTCCTTCTGGCATCTCAACAATATTAATATAGAGTAAACTCGTGCGCCCGATGATAACGAGACTTAATATGAAGATAAATATGCAATGATACGACTCTTTTGTACTCTATCCTATTTAGCTGTTTCTCGAACCACATCAGTGTCACTGACTAAGACTTCATTCTCGACAAATGATAATATATTGATGTAATTTTGTGAAACCTCCGATGAAAGAAACACGTTTTTATGCATCCAGGATACGATGCAGTTGAACTGTGCTGCGGTTTGAAATTACCACGATTGCTCATGCAAAATCCCTCTTTCCACGCTGTATATACCCATACCACTGTTCGCGTCCTCCGCGCTATTGAATGCTTCTCCTTTTTCTCTTTTTCGGGCTCTAGCTCTTGGGAATAGAACGAGGGGCCCCACCTCCTTCCAGTGTTCGCCAGGACTCCCAAGCGGAGTGGTCTCTTCCAGAATTATTATCATCATTATCATATATATTGGGCCGAGAGCGAGAAGGACGCCCATATATATATGTATGCACGGTCGTCGCCATTGTCTCTACCTATACCACCATCTCTCCTCTTGCTCATACCAGCGCTTCGCGCTAACACATTTGATTTAGCGCTAATAAATAACCATTATTGTACGCGAATGTGGTACTCGTCGGTTGGGTCCACCATGCCCGCACTCGGTTCCCGTGGGGGTGCGGCAAGCGGAAAATAGAATCGACGACGTAGTTTCCATTATTGGGTTCGGTGAGAGGGCCACTGCCTCCACCACCAGTGCCGACCGTCGTGTGTTCTGTGTGTATCGATGTGGGTCTGTTCCCGGATCGCTTGGCCAGGCTGTATGATGCCATCCGCGCCACACGATCAACGACACACAGCTCACGGCTATATGCAGCACGCACACCAACACACTCGGATAAAGTTGATTGCACGTCGATAATAACCTGCTAGGAATGTACCAGATGTTGAAAAACGCAGTCCCGCGTATACGTCTGCTCACATCTACGCGACTGTTCCCAAATTGCTATCTTTTATCGATTTAGAAACATTGCGAGAAGTCAGAGTGCGTCCCTCATCAAGAAATTCGTAGTATGATTTAAAAAAAATCAAATTATGTATGAAATAAAATCTATAAGTGCAATCAATCGGGACAAGCGAGTTCTCGTGGTGAGGCAAAATGCTTTTCATGGAAAAGATAGATGAGATAAAATAACTTTTTAGAGTGTTTACCGAGAGCCACGAGGCAACTACAGGTGCAGCACATGGAAACTGTGAGAAAACTTTAAGGTTTCGTCCTGAACAAGAACTGTGTGTACTATACAATTTTGGCGCGCATAGAAATTGTCAAGCTAGCGAGGCAAGAGAGGCTGTGCGCAGCTCGATCGGGTATACAGTGAACCGATCGAGTAAAGTCATTGTGTAAGCGGAAAATGGCTGAGAAAGGGTGAGGGCAGGGGCGATGTCTTTGTATCCCCGAGGTGTGCGCAGCCTCACAAACCCTTTCTGACTGAAAAGCCAGATACCACCAGAGAGAAAGAGAGAGAGAGAGAGAGAGAGAGAAGGAGAGAGCTCACTACACTGGTCATTGTATATTATCTATTCACGGGCGAACACTGGTGGCCGCTTCTGACGAGAAAGTTTATCCAACGTTGTCTTCGCCCCCGTCTGCTGGATTGCACTACTACTGCAACCGATGTGAGTGGAAGGTACAGCTTGCGCAACCATTCTGTCCTGCTTGTCGGTATTAACAACTCTCTCCCTCACGTGTGAATACAGAGACACGCCATATTCTGCATAGATGTAGCAAGGTTCCGAGCAACTCGGGGTAGTTATGGTGAGGTGGCAAAAGACAGGCAAAAAGACGTTTGTGAGAAGGGACACGGTGATCATTGTTTTAGGAACAACAGGAAACTGGCGACCAAAATACGACAAAGGGATGCCATATTCTGCTACAGGAGAGTGAACCAATATTCCAGAATTTAATTGGCTGTTTATTGGAAAAAGAATGAGTTTGCCAATGGATCGCTGAATTGGTATATCCTACGTATAACAGCAACTATGTAATTATTCAATGTACCGCAGAGGTTAGGTAGGTCCTTCTGTTACCCGCGGAATTTCGTTCACTCGAGAGCATGCTCTTCGCACGTAATATTAAGTTACTCTACGGGTGGGCTCGAATTCGTGGCTCAAGCTTGTCAAAACCACGAATAAGTAACTAAGCGTAGCTACACGGTTTTGTATCTAAGGTCGACGTGGCCTCATCTGACACGTTGCTCTTTGAGTGGCAAGATTATCGTAGAATATGTGCTTCTCATACAAATCGTAATCATAGGCATAACAAGAACGGCTGATCGTTGCGACCGCGAATTTAACACGTTCTGGACCGCAGTACTCAAGGATAGCATATTTGAAGAAAATTAATTTTTCAGTTAATAAAACTCTTTGAGTGACTATCGAAATATATCTCTACGCGTTTGTGGGTTATGGTACACATTTTACGGATTAGACGTTTAAAATTACAATGTGAGACTACGATACTCATTAAAATATTTTTTAAAAAATATCTAGTCCTCCCGTGACCTTTAAATATTATCATGAGATGCTTACTTTGACATTCGAATTTCTTATTAAAACAGAGTCCAACAAAAGCTGGGTAAACCAGCGAATAGAAATTTCGATTTGCAGAAATTATTTTTGTTTTTAAGTTATAAGGATTCTGAATTCCGAAAGAGAACACAATTGAAAATTCTTCTACTTTCTAGGCTGCATGCCCTAAATACTATTCGGAAATAATTACTGCATCGTAATCGGTTCACCCAAGAGACGTGGAATTGACGTTAACTCTAGTTGCCTTTGGTATTCTTACACACGTCTATAAATATCCTCTACGTCTTTATGGGCATTACTTTACATGATGCACTTAGTAAACAAGAGAATAAAATCTGACTGGAATTTTCCACGTCAATTTTCTAAGTTACTTTCGCAGAAGCTAATTCAAATCATTTGGGATCATGCCTTATTAATCGTATTCAAGACAAGAGATTGTTTCCTTCCGAGTTGGAGGTTTCTAGTTCGACGAAGGACGTGTGGTGAGTATGAGCTCCAGAACTCGCTTTATGAAAAGCGACGGGGGGCGGGGTTTCGCTTTACTCCACAGCATAACTCTGTCTCTGGCAGAGGTCAAGCCTCAATGGCGGATGATTCAATCTGTTGACTATCCGGGGTCGAGATCCCAGACCCTCACCATCCTTCCATAATTCTCCTTGGATGGGACACGATCCACCGTTCTCACTTGTAACCCCCATCTTTCAGTGCGCAAGTCTACCTCCGTGTCACAGAATCTCACTATGCTTGTCCCCGCTCGTTCGATGGACATCCTACAGACGAGATACCACAGAGAATAGACATGTGCAGCAGAAGCGAGAGGAGAGCAACAGCAACGAGATTGAGTTATCGATGCCCGCCAACGCTTGACGAGAGGGTGACTATGTTGAGCACAGTAAGTTGCCCCTTGGCTGTACTCTGACATCAGAAGCGATATTGTGTGCCAGCAGGAGAGCACCTCTCCTGTCTCGTTCAATGCTGAGACCATCGACAGCGAGATGCCTATCGTGACAACGAGGTCTCATTTCTGCTAAAGCAGGAGTCTACTACTAAAGTGGTAGAGAATGATCGGTGTGAATGTACGTCCTGATGAGGACAGACATTCATCTCGGAAATATACACTTGGTGTTAATGAAATGCAATTGCGTGCTTCAAGCCCTCAAAAATTTCGCTTCATATTTATCGCGTAAACGAGAATTATACTCTATTCTCAGTCCATTTTTGGTTGAAGCAGCCTTAAATGGCTTGACCTCGAATTCGCACTAGCCGTTAAAGGTTATCGAGACTAGCCGAAAATGGCTATGTAACAGTATACCAACGATATATTTACGATCACTTTATTTTTCCACAATTTATGCGATATTGCGGTACACCGTGCCATGCGATAATGATGTATGGCATCGGTGAGGGTGGATATTGAAATAAAAATATCCACCGGTTGCTGTTTGCTTGGCGAAAACGAGGAAATGGGGCTCAAGAATATTACGCTGCCAGCTGGTATTGGAATCTCGTTTGTTGGAATCGGTTGCCAGAAATCCGTGACTTTTCAATGCTCGACCACACTTCTTATTTTTCAAACCAGACCATTGCCGGCGTTCGTCAGCGTTTCTTTCCACGATATTCGTTTCTCTCTCTCTCACTGTTTTAACGCTATCCGAGTTCCCTCACCACTTCCATTCTCGCGAGGAGAGTATTCCGTATGCATTGATTTCAGCTAGCTTTATTTTCTTAGGAATTCATTCTTGGGTTGAGCGCGAACCCGAGAGCTCCGAACGAGAAATCCAATGCATTTTTATAGGATCAGGAGCTTCAATTTATTAGGGCCCCGCCACCAACAATAACAGCAGCCACGCCGTTCGTTTATATACGGTCTTTCTGGTTTACGATATAGTTTTACGTATATATATATATATATATATATATATATATATATATATATATATATATATATGCATGCGTAAGCAAACTTATAGTCGTGGAACGCCCGTCTCTCGTTTCCTGGTATAATGCATTCGCGATATAAACCGCAAAAGAAGAAGAGAGAAGAATAGAATAATACATAAATCTCTGCTCTGAGCACTGAGATGATGCGTACATGAAGAAAGTAGTCCAGACGGAGGCAGACGCTAGAAAACAGTAGCAAAGATAACTAGCCATCCGTAGTCTCTTATTCCTTGTATTGTGACTCTGCTGATGCGAGAGCGAAGATTACTGTTTTATTCGGAACTCGTGAATCGTGGCGCCTCCTGGTGAAACGAAAAGAAAATAACAGCGTGTCAGTTGTCTCGCAGATGTTTCTCGAATTTGACCATCCATCAACGAGATACCATGGCACTATACTCTGACCCATATGTACATTTATTGATAAATCGTTTTCCCCGATAACACCATAAAATCTCTGAATCCATATTACTTTATGTATAAAAAAATTCTAGCATTAATGGTTAGTCCTCTCCAAGTTCAGCGGGGTCACTTTTTACTGCAGCAATCCTAAAATTCGAGATAGCTTGCTATCCACGGTTCATTCGGTGTATGCTGGCATCTGAAAAATTTTCATCATTTGGTAGAGAATTTAATTTTTATTATGATTCTATGATAATGGTTTTTTTTTATCGGTTCCACTAAACAAAAGGAGCCCAAATATTCAACAAATGACGGGATTGTGAATCTTGCTGCTTTGCATGGGATAAATTGCTTCACTATCATGTACAATGTGAGCCAATTTCAGGAACTAAAATAACTCATTCATTTGAACGACCGAATAATTCTGCGTGGTATTACCATAATTCAATCCAATTCTCGGTATTTTTCTCCGCAGAGGAAAACTTTCTACCATTGTTATAGTGCGCAGGGACGAAAAAACGAGAGACCAGTTTATTTTTATGGCTAGTGGCTTGCTGGGACGAGCGATCTCGATACATCGATCGTATTGAAATACCGGTCTTGGAATACGGTTTCATCGTGTCGTGTAAAATTTCGGGGCCCCGAGTCAGGGACTCTCTCTATCTCTTTCTCTCTCTCGAGCTGCTAGCGTTTTTTCAGTATAAAACATCAAAAGGGCATAAATCGAGACTCGGGGAAAAGCCCCGAGGCTGGCCATTTATGGTAACGACAAATCGGGGTAAGTGCTTTCGGTCGAATGGCGCTTTCTTCATCATTCTCGATGACCTCATCCCGTGTATGGAAATGCGCAGTCGGCATTGAACCCACTAGTTCTGTCGACTGGATTCATTTTCCACCTGAATACACTTCATACGTTTATGGAATAAAAGCATTGAATGAATAACGAAAAATTCTCATCTGGAAATGGTGTTGATAAGGATTAACATCGATTAAATTTTTAAAGTTTCACAAAGTCTTAATTTTCCAAATCGCATTCACCATCGAAAAGATTACTGCGAGATTTGAAAGCTCGAACAAATGCAGCAGCTGCAAGAGGGTGACTGTTATATTACACTATAATAGGCCGAAACATATATAATACGGTACCGATCTAATCCGGGATCGGTGTAGGTATGTATTGCTCCATAGCGTCGGTGGAACACTGGGACCCGTTTTCTAGCATACAAAGCACAAAGCAAACCGTAGTGAGCCTCCGTTGCGATATTTGCTCCTAGAGAGAAAGAGACACAGAGAGGCAGAGCGAGAGCCAAGAAGACCGCGCCATTGGCTGCTCACCCATTCTTTACTGGCTTCTTCATCTCATCTCTCCTTTACTTTCTCTCAGTCCCTTTGTGGTATCAAAGGGGTGAATCAAATCAAGAGGTAGGTTTCATAACGATAATGGAGTTGACGCTAGAGCCCGCCACTCCGACGAGTTTTCCATTAGCCCAGAGAACTCAAGCAGCAGCTACACTCGACGGCGTTCTCAACTATTTTTGCGACGCTTTGTAAAACTAAATCCGTAATGGTCCCCAAGCTAATCTTCGAATAATGCTCATTGTTGAATATTAAATTGGAAAAGGAAAAGATATGGCCAGGACCACAGTCATTTAAATATTACCAAGCTATAATCGCAGCTAATGCTCAAATAAGCTGAGGAAATTTTCCTGAAGTATTCATCGGGGAACCTAGATATGCGTAGCCGGTGCTGAGATATACGCGCGGCTTTTCTCCCGTCAAACAAACTTCAAGTCAATGTGCAAGTTCCTCGCTAAATAAATAGTAATTCAACCCCTTATTAAATTCAAATTAGCCCTCTTAACCCGGGAAGCCACGTAGATTCTCGGCCACTATCCATCAACCCCAGTGACGGCTTCAACATAGAGGCTTGGAGCGTTAAGATTCTCCACCATTCGGGCCGCACCGACCGCCAATCTGATAATAAACGCCCCGAGAGGTGCGCCCTGAATATGCATTGAACCTCGTGTGCTTCTAACCCTCGGATTTCTCTACGCTCTTTTCGGCCATACTTTAATGATATCCTGCTAAGCCAAAGAAACCACGGCGTGGCGCATCAACCGCCAGATTAGCGTTGTATTCACGGTGATTATCGGAATTTTACGTCGATACATGTACTAACCGGTACGATGTCGGTGATGCTCGTATCGGTGTTATGTACAAGGATCACTGGAGCGACGCGTCGTTAATCACCCTTTCGAGCCCCAGCAAACGAGCAAACAGCTATTGAACCTTCGAATAAACGGGCGGAATGTTTTTGCCTTGCGCGTGACCTGCTACGAAGACGCTCTGCTGACGACTGTTGGCGATATCACAACAGGCTTTCCAGTTTTCCATTTTTGCTCTTTCTCACCCATCAGGTGTATTTATGCACAGTTGCTTACTAATAGCCACGTCATGTTTTATCGCAACGATATCTTGAGAAGACGAACAAAATTAGTTAAATGCTCGCTTTTACAATTTATTCAACAGGTATTTTATACCTTCTGGAAGCATAATTCTTGTCATTGCCATTTGCGACTGTCACCAACAAAGCGTACCCTTCCGCGTTCTCAAGAGACCCACTGAAGGCTTCATGGATATTTCCGCGAAATACTTTCCCCGTCTCTGCTCACCAGCCGCCGGCCATCTTTATTCCAGGACGGACAGGTCGAGAGGGTAGGCATCGGAGCGTAGTAACTGGCGGCCCTTCGGGGAGCCGTTAAACCCGGGGTCCCGGGCCACTCCGCTGGGCCGTTCTATCCGTGAATTTTCCTCCTCCTTCTCCCGCAACTTGCGCTGATATACGGCACACTCCCCGACGCCCCGCTAATTCCCGGCAAACTCCCAACTACGCCAAAGCTTCTCGCCCTTATTTCCCTCTCAAATAGTCAGCCACCCGGTTGGAATCGACGTAATACATGCTATGTATCTACTGCGTTGTATATACGCATATACGTAATATCCGTGTGCTGCTCCGTATTCTCATTCTCTCGCTCGAACACAATACGGATATACCGCTAGTCCACGAGCCATTCTGATCAAGTGCGCCCTCTGGAATCCCTGAAGAAATCTCTTTGCAAACTTTTTTCTTCACCCTCTCTCTCTCTGTCGCGCTCGCAAAAATGTATGCCTCTTCACCCTGCATACATCGATGTATAACTCAGTAAAATTGTCGACTCAGCAGCTTTTCCTGCTCGAAGTTTTTATCGAGGGAATAAAGGAATCGACGTAGCAAAGTTGTTTCGCGAAAACTATGTGTACGCGTGACTGCGAAAAAGTTGTCGCGTGAGCCACAATAGTGTATACTCATAGTTACATATAGGCATATAAATAAATATATTTATGTATATAAATATCACGTCTGTGCTAGTCACAACATGGTGGTAGTGCTTTCACGATACATCAAGAAAGTTATCACCGAAATGAGGTAATATATTGTACACTACACGATGGTGCAGAGAAGAGCGCGAGTTGAATCTCAAAGAACGGAAAACTAAAGGGTATATTGGAACGCGAAGATAAGAAAATGCTGCCGGGAAAGCGCTCGCTTCAGCATATACTCTGGTTTCCTAGACCCATAGCCCCTCTCTCTTATAGTATTTCTACGTTGTGGCTTGTGCTCTCGAGTACTCTCGACAATTCTGTCATTTCTCTCTATATATCCAAACCCAACCATCCTGAGGCACCGCGTACTTGTGCATCGTCGTGCCACAAGCGCAAAAAGAAAAATTTGCTAGTTTGCACGGTCCCGGATGTCCCGGATTTCCATTGATTCACCCGGGTCGAGCTTAATTGTCGGGTATTTATCAAACCTTGAAATAAATAAGCTGCTTATATTTCTTTGACGGTAGAGTCATGCGAGAGCATGCTTATTCGGCAAGGGCGATAAGTACGTTAAACGTGCTTATCAACGTTTGTATACGGAGAAGGTAATAAAAAATCCCTCTACCAAACAGCTTGGAACGAAGAAACGACAGTGCAAGATGATGGGACCCTCTTACTTTGGAGCGGAGTCAATATAAGCACGCGACGGAAAGCAAGGTGGTATAGGAAGGAATCGCTTTAAATTTTCTCTCATTCGTTACTTGGTTCAAGACTCAAAGAAATCAAATATATATTCCGTGTGCAAACTCGAAGCCCCGTACGTTTGAATATAATATTCCCTCGACTGGAGTTGATGAAAAGCGAGACTACGTTTTACTCTCGAGACAGATGTTCATATCTGAACGAGAATCACGTAATTTTTGTCAATAGGGGCTCCTCTCGGCATTGGCTAATCGTTTGGGATGTTTTAGGCTCATGTATGCAGAAAACAGAAGTTTCGTATAAATAGACAATATTTATATTCGTTTGGAAAGGAACGTTCGTCCTTTCTACGAACGTACCGTAACATCGTGCTGTCCGCGTTCCGAGCACAGACACAGTGAACTTCACAACTTCATGGTGTAAATCTGAAAGTTGGCTAAACTTTGCCGGGTTGTTGCACCAGCATATAATATATATGTTGTCATGACTCGTGAGCAGAGGGTTGATAGGCCCCTCTTTTCCGAGCCCCCCGTGACAAACCCCCTAGGGGTCGATTCCACCTTCCACCTTCCACCTTCCTTTTCTCGCTTTTTACGTTCTTTATTCATCTCTGTCTCTATTCCCTCGCTTGCATTTCTCTTTCTCTATTTCTCTTAGCATCCTCGGAGCCCTTAAATGAGCGGGCAGACGAGGGGTGTTTCGCCGGCAAATTCAGGAAAATTGGAAATTTTTATTACTAGTTCGTTTCCATTTTACCCGAAAGAATCTGGTTGCTCTCACTGCATACAACAGAAGTTCGTCGCACTCCTCTCTCTCTCTCTCTCTCTCTCTCTCTCTCTCTTTTACTCTCTGCCACTCGTTTTATCTCTCATTTCTATTCACCGTGTCGGCTCTAAGCGAATTTTACCGTGGTCGACACGGGGAAAAAGAAGAAAGAATGTGCGTGACGCGTGTCAAAAAGGATGATTATCGATCAGAACTTATGGTTATCGATCAATTGCGGGCTGGGATGACAAATGCAATTATTACATTTGACTCTTTTTTATATCCATCGTTACAAATCCATTTTTTACACACAGATGTTCGTAGAAAAATAACTGTACTACGAACAGAGTCAATGTTTTTTCTCAATAAGAGCAAAATTCACGATCCAGCGATTTTTTTTCGCGCACACGGGGCTACGAGAAATTGTGACAAACTGTTTGTAACAATTTAATAACTAGCTGGGATGTTACTCGTATTCTACATCAAAACTATACATGAACCAAACTTACCATTGTAAGACAAAATTATTGCTCTGTTCCTGTATTACTATAGATTTGAATGATACAAAATTTTAAATTCCCGACCAACTTAATTAAGCGGTTATGCCATTTCCACAAGCTGAAAATGTCAACATTTAAATTTTAACATTTTCAAATAATAGGCAAATAACTTTGAAAGAGCGTGTATTGTATTTTTCCTTCAAGCAAAAGCGAGTGTCCATTGAAATTTGATGTTAATTGGATATGGTCGGTTTCTAATGAAAAATATGCAAAGTAAAAATCTCTTCATCGGGACGTGAAAATTATTATGCGATTTTGCCAAATGGAAATATTGGATTAGGTGACAGAGGTGTGAATAAACTCGACGACCACAGGTGACGGAGATGTCGAGAGCACATGACATCAGACAGCTGCCGTGCATCTCTAGACCTTCTCTTTCTCTCATACACACGAACACACACACACACAGCTTAGCACCTCTCCAAGCGCCCGACTAATCTCCCTGAATTTTGATTTTCAATAAGAGATGCGAGCGTTCACGGCCACCGGCGAGAAAGATAGAGAGAGAGAAGAGAGAGAGAGAGAGAGAGAGAGAGAGAGAGAGAGAGAGAGAGAGAGAGAGAGAGAGAGAGAGAGAGAGAGAGAGAGAGAGAGAGAGAGATTATAAGAGACGGACGGAGGCTGTTCGAACGAGAGCGAGTGAGATGCATTGGGATTTAACTTCCACGTACAGCTGTACCAAGTGGGGTTTGAATATGCATGATCCATTGGCATTAAATCCCCCAACCCACTTGGACCACGAGCCCCACAAGCCTCTGGTATATATACCATCGTATTCGACACCCCTTCCTGATACTACGCCGTATACCACCCCCGCACCCATCATACTCGTATGCAAATAACCACTGCTGCAGGTACTGTCTACCGCTCGCGCTCAACGAAAGAGAGAGAGAGAGAGAGAGAGAGAGAGAGAGGGAGAGAGTAGAGCGAGTGTGAGAGTGATCTAAACGGGGTACATAGCCATAATTGTGATATTTTTAACGTCGAACCCGAGAGCAGAGTGTTAATGCGCCAACAGCATACAATGGCCGTAAATATTCAGATGGCCTCAGGCCGGTCACTATCCCGTGAAAATATGAACGCTAGTCAGGCTCGGTATCCACTGTGACATGGCAATAGCGCTTGGCGAAAAATCGTAGATACACGTAGTTAGGTTAAGCAGAGGAGATGGTGGGCCGATGAAATATGGTGAATTTACGCTCTCGGGAAAATTTCGTCGCGTGTATATAAGCATTTCCGGCGTTTTTAAACCGCAACACGCTATTATCATGCCCGAATCGAATTATACAGGAAGCAGGAAATTCAAGCAATCTTTATCTCGTGGTGGTGATAGGGCACACGCTCTCAATATCGGCCAAATGAGAAATTGCTCATCGTAATTTTCAGTCATCAACTATTTCCAATTTATTCCATCGTAAATTATTGTAAAAGATTGCGGCAAGACAGTCGTTATAGGAACGATCAGCGCGAAAAACAATGAAGAATAGCGCCCTCGAGAAATAATGTTAGGTGTCTAATTATCTCAGGTGATTTACTAGCGTAACAAGCGTTAATGCGAATTACTATCAATTGACAGCCACTGTCTCTATTTTTGATAAAAATGTCAATAATACTCTTGACTAGTAGAGTAATTTGAGGCTCAAAGTAACGAAGAACTAATAGAAACATTTTTATAAAACAAGAACGAAACGTGACGAGGAAAAATATGTGTTTTGCCTGATTGATGAATCCATTCGACCGAGAAATAAGTTAATAAAGTTTCGGGTACAAATAAACTTTGCAATGCCGTAATTTCGGGCAGGTAAACCGACAAAATGTGGCGTGCAAATCGAAATAAGTGCGATAAGGATAAACTCTGAACAAGCCCCCCCCCCCCTCTCCTGCCCCGCCAGCACATCCAGATTTCTTGGTGTATCGATAAAATAATCGGTTGAGGAGGAAGAGAATCGGCGGTACGAGGGAATATGCAATTGCGCAGGTGAAGTAGAGCATTTGGGAGAGAGAAACGTTTCGGTGCTATATCACGACCGCAAACGTTTCGCAATTTAAAGTTAATTTCAACAAAAGCAAATAATTGGCTTCAAGAAGGGATGGGGCTTAGTCAGAAATGTAAGGGTTGAGCGAGGCGATCTCGGCGAAGAAGACGAGCGTTACCGCGTGGTATGGCGATGAATTGCTTCGCGTCACGCCACGTTCCTTCGATATGACTCTCCACATAACGTTCACGATTCCGCGATCCCTCTTACGATCTTTCTCGATTCTAAAAATGATGTACGAGCTTTTTTCAACGTACGAATACTCGATACGTAGTCTCCATATGTCTGCTTCGATTGATTGCAGAATAGAATTGATTACCCTTAATTTTCGTACGAACATGGAACGCTTTACGATCCACTTAATCGTCCTCATAGCCCCGGGATGCACGACAGCTAACCCCCGAGACTTATCATCATGCAGGACGATAGGATCGAAGTCGAACTTTTTTTTCAAAGCTTCCTCTTTCGTCAGAATATAACATACGTTTTCCGGTGTGCAAGGGAGAGAGAGAGAGAGAGAACGCCCGAGGTTAATGCGCCATATAGGGAGAAATAAGTCATTCCGGAAATATAAAGTAAAGTGTTTGCGAAACGGCGATTCGATCCCTACTGCTCTTGGAAAAGTCACAAACTCGTCATTATCAGAGATCGTACACCAGTCTCCGTATACTTCCCTCTGCAAACGTGACAATCTATTCGCGTTCTAACCGGGGTCAAGGTTAATATTCGAGTCTTTGGGTTACGCAGATTTTAAAATCACCAATAGGAAATACACTGACTACTTTCGTGATTCACCCTCTGATCATATATTTTTTGTGAACTGACGAGGCATCACTATAATCTTCGATCAAACACGAATTTATAAATCGAGTTCAAGATACATATATCGTTTCTTCGTAAATATATGAACCACCATTGCGTGCATTTGAGTTTTATTGAGTTTATACGTGAAACCTATCATCCATTAGTTTACTAAATTAATCAACGTCACTTAGAATATTATCTCGTATTAATCCGTCACTTCGACATCACAACGAAAGATCGAGTACAACTCTATTAGAAAGAAAAAAAAAAACGCCTCTTGCATCGTTGCTCTGTTTATAAAGTCCTCGAGCGAGGGTTGTTTTCAGTGGTAAACCGACGCGTGTATCAGCGATCAGAGATTTCACGATGAAATAAGCTTAGAAAGGAAAAACACCAAAATGAACGTGGTTGGAAACGCGAACGAAGCGATTGATTTAACGACAAAAGTTATTGATTAACTGTTTTAGCCTCTGTTTATCGTGAGAATAAGAGGCAAATAATGAAAACAAAACAAAAAAAAGAAGCGTCGCCGAAAAATAGTACACGATCCTGTTCGTGCGGGCATTTTTCGCGAGATCGAGCATACACGCAACGCTTCTTTTTTTCGTTTTTTCCCTTTTAGATCCACGGCGGTCTTTGAACTTTTGGTCAGCCATGTGCTGGTGTCGCTCGCGCCCAATGCAATTCTCTTTTCTCATAAAGATCGAATGGAAGGCGTGCGTTATACACGTAATTATACTATTGGCATGGAGGCAGACAGTCTGCCGTTGGAATGAAAAAAAAAAAAAAAAAAAAAAATACACATACACACATGCACATACGCAGGGAAAGAGCATAGGGAATGAGATAGTGCAAACGAAGAATGAGAATGGAAAAAGCATATGCGGTGCAGCTACACGCGTATTATAGTTAGAGCTGAAGCGGAAAAGGGAAACATGGCATTTGTGTGTATATAAATGCGTATGCATGTATGGCGATTGGCTGGACGATGAAGGTCCGTAAATCACATCAGTTTACGCGTCGAGTAATGCGGCTTGCGCCCGTTTACCGCTGAGCCTTCGATTCGTAGTGAGCATACAGGCGATCGCTGCACGCTACTACATAGGGGGTTGTTGGGATATACGTCGCGACAGAAAAGTGCTGCCAGGCTTTCCCCATGGTATATGAGGGATCGCGTGGCAACGCTATTGTGCACATGTAACGGGCAAGTGACGCGCGTGTGTCGAGTCTGCTCGCGCACCTCCTCTGAGACGTGTGTCCGACGTTACGTGCGTCCTGAAACTCAGGATACGTGCATACGTGAATACACACCCGTGCTACACATATGACACGTAAGATATACAGATACGTATATGTCCGTATAGTTGTAATCGCGTTTCCTTTATGTTATGCGGATAATTCGCTTCTATATAATAAGTAGCCCAGGGCTCATAGACGACTAATCGTTGTTGGCGCCGTGCTGTCGGGTCCAGCTGCAACATCGCCGTACTAATTAATGAATCGAATACGAGTGATGGTTGCACGATCATGTCACGAAAGAGTCAATGCATGAAAAACGCAATAGCCACCATGATTGTGGATCACCGGATCGATTTTTCATCATCGCTCAAGTCTTTGAATATTACTTGCAAGATTTTTTTTTGTTAACCGTCATAGCTTTCTTCTTCTCTCAATGGAAAATAAAAATGACTGATTTTTGGTTCGAGAATTGTATTTTTGACGTCAAATGAGTGTCATTTTTTGAAAAATCGACATTTGAGAGATCAGATCCAACAAGTACTGGTTTTATTTATATACTTTATAGGCAAAAGTTTATGTTCATATTTCAAATAAAAATTTACGAAGACAAGTCTGGTATCCTAAATACCGTCTTCGGAAAATTGCCTTACTAGAACGGCAGCTACCTTATTTTCAGACATTTTTCGATTAAATTTTCATAAAATACAGATAATCTATATACAATACTTTTCAATATGTGTAATGAATTTATAATAAAATGAAATATTTTGCACTTGATAAAAATTCTCAAATATGATCCTCGTCACAGCCTTTCTAGTTATATTGAACACTTCAATTTTATTTTTCAATTGGTCCCAGAAACGAGAAAATTCATACCTTCTGCCCGGTAAAAACTTTTGGTAATACTAAAACGTGAAATATATTGCTGAGGCGAAATGTAAGGACGAGATAGTGTCTCTCATCTCGGCTTGAAATGACCCAAGAAGCCAACGGAATATATGAGTAATAGAGGGTGATTTAGTATTAGGATTTATTAGAGGCAACTAGAGCTACCTCTTCTCCATCTACCGCGATATATACGATGGAAATGCGAGGGTAAGACCTCATGATTTCTCCCGGGAGCTCATACACACGCCTCGACTAATACACCGATGTATACATATACATCGTTGAGGGCTTAGGAGTGTATATATATAAAAATATATAAATTGGTATATATATACACTCTTAAACCCTCAACGCGATTTGCTCACGCACTTTTGACCTGTCTTAATCCTGTACCGACAATTATTCTCATGTACATACTGAGCGAAAGTATCCCCATCAGCCATACTCGGCAAAAAATATTCTGGACCCAATGACAAATTATTTATTCACCAGACCTGTGGAAAAACTTGAGGGAGGCTGAATAATTATTAGCACGAAACCGACACTGGTGGGTGTGCGGCTCCGGCGATTGTAACGCGGTCGATACTCGGATGGGTGACCGCTTAGTCGTGCACCGGCTGGCGCATCAACCAGTAAGCGGGAAGCCAGTTTTTCTGAGACCTTTGTATAGACACTTCAACAAATTTGTATAACGAGAAATCATAAAAACATGGAAGCATCTAAACCGTTACGGATTTTCCACAGTCTCTCCGTGCCCATGCCAAATGCGGTATATAGTGTAGATAAGACGTCTGCGGACGCGATGGAAGTTAGGTTAGTTAGCGAAGAGCGGATAAAGAGTATTAGGAGTGTTCAAATGGGAAGGATAGTAGTAAAAAACCGCAATAATGCGGTAGAACTTAGAATAAAAAAATACTAATTAGCACGAAAAATTAGTCGCATCACCGTATTCGTGTATTTGATGCAAAATTTCATTAATAGCAGAACCTTCCTTCCCCAAATAATGTCTATATATCCGTGAAGACAGATATATTTAGGTAATTCGGCGGATACGCCATTATTTATGCATTACACACGTTTTCCGACGATACCGTGTATATCATTAAATATTCAACAATCGAGCGTGATTGATTCAGTCGCAGGAACTCTTGGAGGGTCAGTGAGCTCCCTAATATTCGATGGAAAACTAGACCGTTACTGAATAAAACGATGGCAAGTGTATATCGTATGATGTCTGATACTTCGTAAGACCTCGAGATCTTTGCCCCCGAGGAGTTTTGTTTTTTCGGATATATTCCCATGATATTTATTCATGACAGCGTGAGATATGGATTTATTTTCGAAGAAACGCGATGATACATATAGTCTATGTGTACGTACATCTGAGTACATATACTTCGAAAGAACAGCCGCGTTCTTCAACACTAAAAAAACTGTTAACTGACTATATGTATGAAAATTTAAAATAACCTCTCATACTGCAGTCCATGATGGAAAAGAATGATTGATTACTTCCTTGAAATTTTTTTTTTTTTTTATTACTGTGCTAGTCAATAGAACTCAGCTGGGAATTTGTGCCCATCCGAACTCGAAACTTCTTTATTTTTAGATTTTTTAGACGACGCCAAAAATATGCAAATTCATTATTTGTTCATAGAATTTAATTTCAAGGTAGAAAAACTTGCGCTGATTGAAAAACTAAACGTCAAGTCTTCCACTTCAGTTTCACATAAGAAATACAGCCTTTTCAATCATAGTAATAGTTGCGTTGCAAAAAAAAATACCTAAAGGTTAAAATAATTTCAAGGGGTCCTTTGATCCTAATAACTATGTGTCAGTGGAACTACGTTGGATTTTTAGAGACGCAGTTAAAGAACAAAAAAAAGTTCTACCTATACTCAAAATGATCGTAAAAAAAGTAGAAACATAAAAAATTCTGGAGTTGGTCAGGCTAGAAAACGAGGTAGGAGTTGCCGGTATAATGAGGTATTAAATCTTAATTAAAGAGTTATGCAAGAGTACTGCATGATGTACACACCCATGTTTCCTAGCGAAATATGACTGGTTTATGACGTAATGAAGGTTCTGAGGTTTATCAGTAGTTTGGGGGGTAGGTAGTAGGTCGCGAACACACGCAAACCCATACCAGAGCGTTCTTTTTTTTTTAATATTTAATTTTCATACCGAGACCGACACGGCTGTACATGGGCAACTCATCACACGCGAACCAAAGAAATTTTGCGATCATTTCCGAGAATGAATATATGGATCTGGAGGAAGGGCGACTCTTGCGTGTATTCGCATTCGCAGCTTCCTGAGAGTTTCAAGTCCCCCTTGAGGAGTCGTAGAGTTTCATAGTTTAAACGATATCGCCCGCAGGTGTGTGCCAGCTGGTATTGTGAGGTCAATGGATGCAGTAGAATTTTCTGCAGACCATATATGCGACCATGACTATACATATACATATATATATATGTATATATCCTTCAACAGACACATGCAGTATCGAGAGATGCTGGATATAGGGACCTGGTATACAACGCGGTTTTCCTCCCTTCATCTCATAGTTTGCTTTCTTTTTTTCCTCACTCCACCACTTTTTCCCTCATTTTTTACTCTATTTCTCGGTGAGCTCAACTCGGAAAAGTGAGCCTGGAGATGGACCTGGGGCGTTCGCTGGTCCGTCGAGAAATCTCATTTCTCTCGCGTACGACAAACTCTTGTTCGTTGCCTGGTAGCGAAGTTATAAGGATAACGTCTCTTGTCTCTGGCAACGGATGATGGTAAATGCACGTCAGAGAGAGGAGTACCGAGAGCGACAGAGAGAGAGAGAGAGAGAGAGAGAGAGAGAGAAAGAGAGAGAGAGAGAGGGCGGAAGTGAAAGGGGTTCGAGGTTACTGATGCACATGCACCGAAAGACATCTATCCCTTTCTCTCTATGTCTGTGTTGCTCTTCTCGATGAAAACTTTACCGGAAACCATTACTTTACTTCGCATATTTGCTGCGTTTAGGGACAGACCAGAGGGAAAATTTAGGTGTGTCCTAACAGTCAACGGTAAACGGGAGTCGGTATATCTAGTTTTATTAAAAGTGGGTAGGGAGGGGTCCTTTAAAATAAGTAAGCGACGATAATAAAATTGGCCGAGGGCTGTCAATTTTCACTGAGGCATTAAATTAACAACGAATTAAGAAAGATCACGTGTGATGCCAAAAAAAAACCCACTCATAGCAAAGTCCAGTTCGTTAATCTATACTAATTAGGGAATTTTTAATTTTTTCATATCTCTCATGAGAAATCTACGATGTCAATGATCATGTTACACTAAGCTTTTGCTATCAGAGAATCGATTCGGAGGTCGATCATTTGTCTCGGGTTAAAAAAGACCCCATATTCAGGATCTTAGGGTTGATCAATTAATCACGCATCACTTTCAGCACCGATCATTCGGAATTTGTAAGATCAACCCCAGCGATAATTTTTCTTCGACCGTCCGAGAGAAGAAGGAAAAAAGCAGCGAGAGGGACGATAATAGTGGGTACGGTAGTAAAACGCGCGTATACAAGATTCGGAGCACGTACTAATATTATCAGAAAATATTGAACGTTTAAATCGCGAGTCCAGGGAATCGGCACGCGCAGAGGGAACAACCGTTACACATAGGCCATATACAGCGATATATATATATGCGCTGGGCTGATGTCTACTACGAAGCAAACAGAGAACGACCGAGAGAGCTCTCCCTCGCAATGGCACGAACCCCCGCACACGCAGCAAACAACCCCTAAACTGCGCAACCCTCGAGTCTCTCTCTCTCTCTCTCTCTCTCCCTATCTGTATCTCTTATTGTTTTTATACGCCTCTACGGCCTCGTCCCAGCGTGCTTACTCGACATCTATGTATCTCTCGCTCAACAATCCGTGTTCGAGGGTACATATATATTTACATCCCGAAATCATTATCATCTCGAAGATGAAGCAAATAATATCGCTTTCGTTTTTGTTTTTAACGATAGACAACTTTCGTAAAATGGCTATGTTTTTTAAATTAAATTCGTGCTCGATGACTCATTCGCACAGTGACAGGCCTTATCTCTCCCCATCTATGACCTAATTTTCATTACACGTTAAAACGTTCCGAAAATATATCAATAGGAAATATCGCGCAGGCACCGATTGCGCGACCCTTTTATTCAGAACCTGCATAATTTCGAGAGTTTTTACTTTTTTTTCTCTCTTGCTGCGTTCTCCGTGCTAGACACGCATGAATCGATTGTACGTGTCGGAACTTGTTGCCATACGATAAGAATACTCGCCCGAATCACGATCGGCCGATCGCGATATCAAATTTTTTACCTTGGTCCTCCAAGTTCTCAATGACCCTCGAGTTTACCGATAAGAATGCTAATTCTTATAAAAGTTCGAGATTATTTCGAATCAAGTGAATGTATAAAGGCATTACCGACGCTCCACACTGTGTGTTGAATATTCTGAGATTTCATATTGAAATTTTCACAGAACGTGTTTCCGAAACGACGCAAAAGCTCGGTATATAATTGTGTACATAGACCCAGAAAAGTGCAGTATTTTGTGGCATTATCATCAGTTATGTGAGGTTAGTGGTAAATTACATTTGAAACCATTGAAAATGATATTGCAATGTAACCGATTCAATATTCTCAAGAGCGATAGTAATATTCGAAAAATAACAGACTGCGGATCATCGATGGTTTTCCAAGACCTTCTCGCTCCTGGCAGTCGCGCACTTTTCATTCAGCCAACTTTAATCTTCTTAGCTTCTCAAAACCCATCAGAGCCGGGGTATCATCATAAATCGTCGAACATAGATCAAGATATGCCCTTCACACTCATCCTTCGCCGGTTGCGACTAAAGTGTCTTTATGAAAACGTTTAATTAAACGTTTCATAAATCACGCGGAACCCCTACCACCTCTGGTGGAAGATGGGGGTGGAATCAGGATGATGGGGAAGGGGAAAAGCAGTACGGGACAAATTAATAAGATTAATTGGTTGACAGTCAGGCAACACTTTGGGCTGCTTCTCGGGCGTGCCCTTTCCACGTGTCGAATGCCAGAGAAAGGAGCAGGGGGTGATGAGGCTCCCTTCGAATAGAAAATTAAATTTTCTTTTCCTTACACCCTCTGGCAGAAAGAGACAGAAAGAGAGAGATGGAGGGAGCGAGACAGAGAGACGGAGAGCTTGGATACCATAAGTCTTACCTCGCAAAAGTTTTTCTCCGCCTCCTCTGGACGGTTACTGCAGTCATCGGTATATTATGCGAACACCCCGCGTTCCCAAAGACTTTAAATGAAAATTGAGACTACGCGGGTTCTCTAAAAAAATCATATACACAGTGATTTGTTGAATTGTCACTAGGATGAGTTTGGCGACGGTAGGGGAATGACCAAAGTAGCGTGCCAAAAGTTTATTTTACCGGATAAGCCATTTTCTTAGGATCGAATGGAATTTTCCGAAAAATTCGTTCCACTGGAGAATCGAAAGACGTATAAAAAGTTCTATCAGCCTTTCCAACTCCGGCTGATACTCGTCGAGTTGGTAGCGTGCCATAAGTTTATTTGTAATGAGTGACTGTATCTCCTGTGGGTTGGAGCAAATGTTTCGACAAATATATACAAAAGAATGAAAAGACGTAAAAAAAAGTTTTCAGCTTGGTGTATTAGTCGAGGACCTGTATAGTTTGCCAGTAATTTATTTTTTGAAAATAACTGTCTCCTTCGGATCGTAACGAATACTGTACAAGTGTGAAGCGATGCCTCAGCGAGACGTACTGGATATTCCCATTTTTCTCCTTCTCTCTCTCTCTCTCTATCTCTCTCTCTCTAGTACTCGAACGGTAGTATTTTCGATGTTGTGTGAATTCGCATCCACGGTTTGTTGTTTTTTGGGGGTGCATATGGCTCAAGCTCATCGTTACCCATATCCCTATACATTTCGAGAATCTGGGATAACTCGCGACAATACAACATGCATACTCCGAAATCCGACACGCTTCAAGCAATCTATTTGCCGAGCATTGTAATCCGGGATCGACATTGTTCTTTGAAAACACTGTTTTCCAGGTGTATGACGCGCCTGGCGGCAATATGGTGATTTACATATATATATATCGAGAAAGAGATAAAGGACTCTAGTAAAAACTCGTGCGAGCGATTCACACGCGGTCATCGTCGCGTCATCGCTTGACACCGAATCCCCGACATTTTTCGTGCCTTCTATTGTCGTCGATAATTTCACCAGACCTCTCTCGCCTGCCAAAAAATAAACGTCAACGTAACGTCGGCGATCGAGGAACAAAAAAAAAAGAAAAAAAATAACACGGTGGTAAAAGCTCTCGCTTACTCGATAGGTAGACTGTATACGCGTATTTTTTTGAGCCCATATGCGTACTGCTGCATCGAGTCTACTGTTGAAAGCGCTTCTTTGTTCCAGTCGATTTTTTTTATCGTCGTGTATTTTATACAAATATTGGGAGCGTCACTTTGACACATCAAGCTATTGGAATGAACATCAAGGTATTGTAATACGGACACAGATATTTCGGTATTTTGCGGAATATGGACTTCGTACCATGAGATTGGAGTGCTCCGAGCGATTCAGCATGATATTCTAAGCGCGTTACAAAAACAATCAACGTTGAAAAAGTGTTGAAAATCCTAACGACGGAAAATTAATGCCACACAACGCCAAGATATAATCAGAGTTTTCCGGTGTCATGTCGGTGATTCTCTCTATTTTTAGTTACGGAGAATTTTGATAGGTCATCTCTCGGCCCCTCCCCACGCCCAATGTGAAGCTGCAATTCCAACGAGATCCGCAATATTTCGAAACAAAACACCGCCGGGCAAAAATTTCGCGTGACAATCGGATTTTATGATGGGAACATTTTCGAAAACACGAGGCTGTTGCTATACTCGTGTCTGTGCGCGAATTTTTGAGGATTATACCTTCCACAACTACAGATATACGGGCATGAAAAGCAAAAAAAAAACAACAGAAAAAAAAACAATGTGAAAACTGGACTCGTATTAATTCGATATGGTTCGATGCGACGTAAAAATAGTAAAATTGGCGAACCTAGACACAACTGGAGTTGGAGGGAAAACTCTCGAAATTGATTCCTTCGATTTACAAAATCCGCTCCGTTAACTCTCTTGAAGAAATTTCAAAAAATTATCGCTCTATGTGTATATTTATGCATGTTTATAATTCTCCTGATAACTCGCTTATTGCTCTTAAATTAGGCACAGACAAACAAAATTGAATCTCGATTCGTATCTTAACTGTCAAGCTAACAGAGATATCAGTGAGATAGAATTTTGAATTTTTCAAGTGGTACGTTGATCATCCCGATATAACACTCTGATCCATTAATATCGAACAGCACAGACGGTAATTGAGAAGAAATTAAAAATGCAAACGGATGAAGCTTGCATCCGGTTCGTCTCCGCTATTTTTTGCCAAAACGAATGAATCTTTGATTCACTCGGTCGATTTCAAGAGCGTATAAAATCTCCCAACAATTTTATTTAGTGGAATACAATAATGAAATTACCATCGGATAGTCGGATTGTCCAAAAAAAGACGAAATTTCTTGCGATTCATGAAAATTTGTAAAATTTCAAATAGAGCGAGATAGGTCAGTCAACTGTCTTGGTTGGTTAATAGAGAGAGAGAAAGAGAGAGAGAGAGAGAAAGAGAGATAGAGAGAGAGAGAGTACATAAGTTAAGACTATTCTATACGCGAACTTTATCGTTGGCTTACCGTCAACGTTGACGTCGACGTCGACCCTCTTCACGTTCTATCGCGAAACTTGTACTGACGTCACTGTTACCGAGGCTCTTGCTGCATGGTTTATTTTATTGATTTTTTCTTCGTGACGTCATGCATGCAAAGTCCGTTTGTGGATTAATAATTCGGGTGAATCGACAAAAGCACACACGTACAAACGAGCGGGCTTGCACTCGTCCCTTTTTTATTTTACTTGTAAATGTCGTCTTCTCGGAAACCTGAACTATTCGAGGGACTTGTTCACTTACTCATCAAGCTTATATCTTATTCTCAAAGACACGGAGTCCCTTTCAATAGCTCAACTGAGAAGCTAATACGTTTCACAAAAAGTTTTCTTTCATGATATATAAGAATTCGAAATGGATATTGTGTGTGTGTGTGTGTGTGTGTATGTCTAGTGACATTTTTTCCGCTGTGCCGCATTAGATCGGCAAGCATTGGCAAAGACAAGGGGACAAATTTATCGAGCCAAGTTGAAGAGGGAAAAATTAAAAAAAAAAAAGTAGAAGGGGACACGAGCGATCACTTCAGCCAATCTGTCCGAGGGTTTAAATTTAGCGTCTTGAAATGGAAAGAAATACGCCCTTTGTCGAGATGGGTAACGGTAAAGTTGAAAGAATACTGATTCCTATTTAATCTTCTCTTTTACACGACGATTTTATTTCACCGCGAGGATATAAGAATGTATGTATAGTATAGTGCTTGTATATGGGTGCGTAGAACCGAATATTGGATCGAAAACGTGCTTGCTGTAAAAGCGATGGAAACACGCTCTGAGATTCTTCGGTTATTTATTTCTGACTTTTTTTCCAAGCCAAAAGATTCATCTGCGACGCGAGTTTTGTGCTTAGCCTCAATAAAATTTCCGATCGATAAATGCCGGTGGAAAAGTAATACGCGGGCAGCTGCATTTTTCTCGTATATAACTCGTCGGAGGATACGAGGAGCGGTTAACCGACTGGAAAAATCGAATGGTTGGGCAAACGAGGGCCAATATACTAACGCTGATTGTGTAGAATATATCCAGCCTGCGCATAATTTGTTTTTTTTTTTTCACGAAAAATCTGTAGATTGCCTGATCGCAGAAAAAAAGATATCGAAATATCTGAACATATAAATTCCATCATATTCAATGAACTTCTGTTTTTATTTTTTAATAACCTCAGAGACCATCGGAATATTTTACAAGTTGTCAGATGAAAAATGATGGAAAAGCGTGCAAATTAGAAATTTGCATATTGCGTCCTCATTATTTTATCTCGTTCATAAAGATGCCTCTATGTGCAAGTGGATTTTCAAAATTTGGCTTCCTTATTGAGAAAGCTTTGTGGGCGAGATAAAATAATGGGGAAGCAATGTTCAAATTTATAATTTGCACGTTTTGTTTTTCTGAATTTGATTTTGTAAAATTTCTTCTTTTTCTGAATTCGATTGCTTCGACCTGAAAGCTAAAAATGGACGAATATTAGAGCAACCACAGACATTTATTGAAAAGTTCAAAATTTCCTCAAATCCGAACCCCATTACCGATTATCGCTAAATTCAGTACCAAAAATCCTTATCTCTTAGCCTATTTGCATAAAATGTTTCGACCCGATAGCTGCAAATTTACGAAAGTTAGAGCGATCACAGGCTTTTTTGAAAAATTCAAAATTCCATAAAACCCAAAATTGTTACGCAATAAAAGTTTAATCAAGCAATGAAGTTTTGCTCATGTGCAAAATTTGAGCCCTATTGCTCAAGGTGTTTGTGAGATATGAGTGTTTGAATTTTGTAAGGCCAGCATAACATCCAGAAATTTTTCTAAACGTATTTTCTCGATGCTTTGAGACGTTCTGAATATATTGGCATCAGAAACTCAATTTTTTTTTCATGAAAACGTCATGAAAACGAGGAAGCAAAATAAGATTAACAATTTACGTACTGTAAATGTATATCCATCGAATTCCGTTAAACTACACTGTCAATACAGGATATATCTGTATATTCATATACATATACACGTGTATACACACATTCAGAGAAGTGGAATATATCGGTTGAATTTATAGGCACTAAACGAAAACCCCTTGGCGTCTATAAACTATGGAAAATCCTTAATTGTCCGCACCCACGAGTATACCGAAGCGTTAATTTAGTTTGATGCACGGTCCAATTTATCTGCCGCTGTGCGGGATATTACAGTCGAATCTCCTCTCTCTCTCTCTCTCTCTCTCTCTCTCTCTCTCTCTCTCTCTCTCTCTCTGTTTCTCTCGTTTTTCTGCGATACGTGCGGTAGTTCTCGCGGGAACTACGTCGATTTTTATAGTGCCTGGTATACGATATATAACGACTGCCACCGAACCAGAGAAAGCTCTCTCTCTCTCTCTCTCTCTCTCTCTCTCTCTCTCTCTCTCTCTCTCTCTCTCGAACGCTTTTCTTTTTTGTTCGATCTCAACGTGCCGTTACTACTAGTACAACGCAACAATTACGTTCGTTGTGGGGCTTGTCGATGCGTTAATGATACGGAGTATTCCTCTGCTCTACCTCACTCCCATTCTATGCTACGCCATGAAGAGACCGCAATAACTAGATACCGATTAAAAGCTTCGACGTGTTCAGCAATTCATGTGTACACGTAACCACCCCGGATAAAGACGATACGAGCAGATTTTGCACGGTTAAAATTCTTTCGTTTTTTTTTTTCATGATTAATCCAAATAAACTACAGGAGAAGGAATAGTGGTTGCAAAATAGAGTGGAAACGACGGTTTTTTTTTGTTTTTTTTTATCACATGCATTTTCTGGGTAAATAAAAGCCAACCGATGTGATTAAATGATTTCCCGTAACAGAAACAATACAATGAGAGAGAGAGAGAGAGAGAATTGAATTGAATTGAATTGAATTTCTTTATTTATGCCATGGACAAGTGCCTTAGGCAAATAACGATGGATTACATAGTAAACTTAAAACTAAATTATTATTAGCAGAATAAACTTAGAACTAGACTTAGAACTAGAGAGAGAGAGAGAGAGAGAGAGAGAGAGAGAGAGAGAGAGAGAGAGAGAGAGAGTGAGAGAGACAGAGAGAGAAGAGAGAGGCACACACCGACGAAGAGGAAGAAAAAGTGCTTAATGTTCAAATAATTACGTATATTAACGATTCATATGGACGTATACTCCCAGGCAGCAGGAGAAACGCGATGCTTTTTTCCTTCTTTTTATCCATACAGACTATTCTTCGTAGCGATGCAATCGAACTCTATGTAATACGTGTTTGGATGGGAAAATAATGGAAGTACCGTTACGCCCTCTTCGGCATCGATGCCCAGGGCTCGCTTGATTTTATTGCAAGTCAATGCTGAGCTCAATAACATACACATGAACAGGGGACAAAAATAATAATAAGAGCTTCCTAGTGTAGCGCATCTAGAATAAAAAATAAATTCCTGAGGATTATTGATGTGATAGCAGTACAGCCATGTCCGAAATACTTATAAATTGTAAACAAAAACGGTTTTTAAAACGTTTAAAAAGCATTAGCTACCATAATCAAGCTTTTTTCAGCATGATAAGTGTATTGTGAACAGAGGAAGACGAATAATAATTAAGCTACACAGAGATTCTCAAGTTTAGTGAAGAAGATAAATAGTAATTAATTTACGCAGAAATTGTCAAAAGCTTATCGGAATTTCTTGGATATGACTGTATAGTCAGGAAATTTATAATACGTGATAAATATTCGAGAGTAAAGTGTAAACTCGAACGTGAATAAACTGTAAGCTGATGCCATGCAGTCTGACCACAGAGGACAATTTCTACTCGATACTTCAGCGCGAGTTGACCTCGTATACACTGTGAAATTGTTACGTATACGTGGACCGAGAAAATTTAGTTAGGGGGCTGAATTTAGCCGGATTTTGCATTGAATTAAACCTGAAAGTCCAGCTGCTCCCTCCTCTCTCTCTCTCTCTCTCTCTCTCTCTCTCTCTCTCTCTCTCTCTCTCTCGCCCTCTATATTTCGTTGTTTCTTTCTTCGTAAAACATATAAAATTTTCACCAATGTTTTTGAGAGACATCCAAGCCAGTAGCACTATTTGACGGGTACTACGAGCAGCAAGGGTTTAGGATAGACGAGTATACGGACGAGTATACGGAGTATACTCCGATCCAGGGGGTAGTTTTCCGGATAAAGGGATCCGAGCTCGCGTGAACATTGTTTACGTAATGTGCACAGCATGTGAATACACACGTCCACCGATGGCCCAGTAAGCTCGAAGAGCAACGAGAGGCTACCCAATCCAAGTACATACACATTTATGTACGCAAATACATATTATATACATATACATTGACAGCTAGTGAAGAAAAAGACGTAACTCAGGCAATGTTATGTGCTGAAGCATTCAAGTTAGGTCCTTTTAATCGACAGCGGTGAGAATGTATAGGTTTATGCATGCGCTCTAACTGTCGACGTGCACATGTATCGACGACGTTGTACCTGCCAGTCCAGGACTGGCATGTACAGCATTGCGGTTTTCAGGAACATATACGCAAATCGGACGCCGAAGTATGAGTACTTATGTGCATGTTGTTCCCTCTATGTACGAAGATATGAGCTGCTCCGAAGCAGGTTTGCTCATTCACTATTATACATATTTACGTATATATATCCATACATACGTGGGGTCAAGTGTGAATACACGAATGCATGCACACGAGATCTACAAAATCCATTTAAATATAGCCCTTCTCGACGTTCACGAGGTCATTCTGATACATGGACTGGAAAATTTTCTATAGAAATAACAGAGCTCATTCGTAACTCGAAACAAGGCAGGTCTTTTTTTTATTTCAAGCAGCAAAAAATATTTGCCGCAGTCATTCAAAGCAAATACGACGTAATGCACCGGCAATGATTCTCGTATTTTATTCAAGAGGTTTTTATTTTTATACAAATTAGAGCAGTTCGTACAAATTTCGAGCTTTGGCAAATTTGGAGCATTCGCTTTTCCCAGGATCTGAGGGGTATATTCAACCGCATATGTGCATGCCTACTTTTTAGTATTACATATACAGAGAAATTGTCACGATAGGGCTATAGCGATACCCAGCGACTGAATGTTTGGATAAAACATATAACAAACTTATTTCATCGAATGCAGATTCTTTCAGGCCAGATTCTTCTATCAATAGACTTTTTTCTCGAGCTATATAGCAAACAAAAAGTATTGAATTTCTTAAAAATGTTTCTACAGCGTTTCCACAAACGAGCAATATTATTTATTGTTTAGTCGGTCTAATACATGAAACGTTAACATGTGCGTAACAAATGCGAGAAAATTCAATCTACCCGTTATTATTGCATTGCATATCTTCCGTCTGTCGTATTAGTTTCCGATAAATACACGCCCGATGTTTATTCTAGCATTTCTATTTACTTTGCAAATTGCTTTAACGTACGGTAACATGAAAATGGTCAAACGAGGAAACTGTGCGAATCAGCAGAGTTGGCTCAGAGCTATACGCATTTAATGTCATACATGTATACACATATGCTCGAAAGATACAGCGAAGAGGAAGGGATGCACTCAATGATGCACTTTCGAGAGTACACGCTTGAATATATATATATATATATATATATGAACGCGAACATATATTTCGTAGGAGACGTACGAGATGCCTGAAGCATGTGTATCAGCAATGCTAGAGGGAAAAAGAGAGAGAGAGAGAGAGAGAGAGAGAGAGAGAGAGAGAGAAAGGAAGAGAGCGGAGTTAGGAAACGGAAACGAGGGATGAAGCTCTCTCGAATATATGCTTTCTCTAGCGGGATGGAACGTACGCCGCCTGTTCGTTTACAAACCGGCACACACAGTCATGTTTCTATATCTTCAATCTCGTAGTTTCTCTCATTTTGTTGTCGTACCATGCTCGTCAGACTGCCTGATGATTTGCTGTTCCGAAGCTTCCATCTCCTCAGCGATCTTTGTCGCTTGTTATCAGACCGTTTTGCCCCGCATTAGATATATATTATGTATATGATAGCTAATTAAAAGGGCAAAATTTTTTGTAAAACCATAGGAACACGCCAAAAAATAAAAAATAAAAATGAATCATAAGAATTTATTGTCAACTCTCAGGGCGTACTCCGATTCGCAATGATGGTATAAACACGGATCAACTTTTATCGGCATGCGATTTTTATCACCCATATGCGAATATAAGAGACGTTTGAGGGTCAACCTGATGACGATGGGGCATCGGGTTTATGGGTATTCGCAGGCGGTGGAAAATATGATACTAATAAATTTAATATGTACATCGTCACGGCATATCCCTCGGACCATCATTGTGAGCGTGTTCGTGTCTGTATAAAAATAAACTAGCAGACAAATATATAAAATACATGTAGGCTGGTGGGAAAATTATCCCGAAATTGGAAAGATCACGAATAAACTGTTGAAAAATAAAAATTGGGATGAAAAGGAATCTCGCTTAACCCAGCGAAAATGAATCCGAGTAATAGCTAGCTAGACCGTCGATAAAGTATGGGAAACGGAGAACGAGACAGAAAGGAAGAAGATGATGGAATTCGGTGGGTGAGCCATTATAGGACTGATGTATATAACGGAGAAAGGGTTATAGCGGGGAGCTTGAACACGTGGAACGAGATATTAGGGGTAGACCAAGTAGCGCTTCGAAAATTCTGCGGATAGCCAGCCCGTCCTTGTGTATATTATATATATATATTAATATACAGAGAGAGGGAGATCAGAGACCATGTCCACGATTACGCCGCATTTCGTGTATTCCACATGGTGATATACACCAAAATATACGTGTTATAGAGACAAGAGATCCGTTTGTGCATATATCAGGCATTGTGCATAGCTGCCTTCACCTCAGTTATCTTAATTACATCTGTAATGCACATCGCAAAGCTCTGTACCACGCTCTACACGTCGTCACTTTATATATATACACGTGTTGTAGCTTCGCTCTCTCTCTCTCTCTCTCTCTCTCTCTCTCTCTCTCTCTCTCTCTCTCTCTCTCTCTCTCTCTCTCTCTCTCGCATACGTACACCCACGTTGAGAACGCGAGAGAACCAACCCCTCTCTGAACCGGTGTATTCACGCACGCACACATATACGTACACATCTCGCGGGTCTCATATACAGTTAACTATGAACGTGCCCTCGATGCGCAGACAAACGAGCCCCTCATACATTCTCACGTTCGAGCAAGCAGGCCTGATATATTTGTACGTATATATACACGTGTGTACACATTGACGAGGCCGCATAGAATCGCACGTGAATTCACACTGTATCATGAACATGTATGCACGTATTGCATGTTACATACATAGTTGTGGAGTCACAGAGAGAACGACAGGCAACGTATACACGCAATATACTCTCGTAAACGACGGATGAGGGAGCCCGTTTAACTTCGGTGTAAGCTATCGGTGTATTATTTCCCTTATAACGCGGAAATTAACCATAGTTTACTTTAATAACCCACATTCGGTGGCCAATTTCTTCGACAAGTCCAATTGCGTTTCCGTATACGCAAAAAGCACGCGTAATGGAAAATTAGGAGAGTGTAATTTGTGATACGTGTGTATATGTATTGGATTTTGGACCACACCAGACTAGTACCCTAATGCAAAATTACTCTGGAGAGATCGACCTAACACGAGTAGTTCTTTGCTTGCATATTGTACAATTGCTCTCCATGGGGGGGATAAGGAAACGTTATTAAGGATATACGAAAAAAGCTCACGAGAAGCTTTATTGGAAAAAAAAAAAAAAAATTTGCTTCAATAATCGAGACTCATTCGGTTCATGGAATTGTAAGTTGTCCATGGTATATTGTCGCGTGGTATACTTGCCACTGGAGGCTCTCTGATAATATACACTGCCCAGTACCTGTGAGGAAATGTTTCATCGCCGGTAATGACTCCCTTACCTGCAACAGAAAGTAAAATAAAGTGTTAATGTCCGATCCTGCAAAGATTCGAGCTTTTGAAATTCTTCATTGTTTATTGAAAAGAAAGGACAATTTAATTCGAAAATGTATCTGTAGTGATCGTCGAACAATATTTAAATCAAACAATTTCAATGACTATGAGTTTGTTTACGCGGACTTTTGCTCGCGCTAAGTTGAATATTCAGGTCGCGTAAACTGTCAAACGTGCACGTATAATAGTCCGAAAAGCGAACAAATTGCGTTTACGTGAGGTCTGATAACATTTACGCGAGGTTTTTGTACGCAGTGAAGCAACAACGGCGGCACCCTGGCATTACGGATCGCGCAAACGTAACTTCTTATTGGTGTTTGACAGTTTACGTGACCCTGAATATCTCAACTCAGCGCGAGCAAAGTTCTGCGTTAATAAACTCACTGTCCACTCAAATAACATGAACAGGTTACTCAAACCACATGAAGTGGGCACAGCGTGCCCACTTCATGAACACTTGATTATGGAGTATTATCACGATTTAAACTGTATCAACAGTTCAATTTCATTTTTACCGTAATCACCGAATGTTGTCCATTCATCACAATACGGTGGTCCGAAAATTCATTTAGACCTACTTTTTCTGACGGATTCTCGGAATTTCGAGGTCATTTGTCTCAGCAAATGCAAAGTTAATTATACTCGGGTATTCATTGCGTAAGCAGTTCCCTTCCGTTATATTGAATTGCTACAAATGCGTATATAATGATCAATAACATGAGTATACAAGTTGAAATAGTATTGAGGGGTTTGTAACCTTGCAGCCACCATATGACCAACGGCCATTTCCTGTTCACATTAATAATTCTTAGAAACACTATAATTTACCATGAGCGAGTGACCATGAGTAATACAACCCCGCGGAAACTCTATAAAGCATACAATTCGTTTTTTAATATACTTGTACCACATACATCATGTATATGGATTCGAGAGGGTCGTGAATAAGTTTGATGTTTCGGCACGCAGAGGGATGATTGAAATAGCCTCTCTCTGACATGGTACAAAGCAGGCGAGGCAAAATGATTACGATAATTATTATTAAGACGGTGCTCATATTTTTTGGTTGAGTGAACGAGAACACCCGATATGTTACGTGATAGAGCTTTCTACCCTATACTTAAAGCACAATTAATTATTGGTAGAACCCTCTCCGTCCCGTCGCTCTTTCGTCTCAATGTCTCCCGTTTACGCGACGAATCGGAAGCTGATATATCTACTTCTGGATGGACGATATCAATCATTTGTGATAATTTCTCGCATTTTTCTTTCCTCTTCGCTTCCTCCAAAAATCTCATATTTAACCCTCAAGGATGATCCACGAGCTCATAGCGTGCCTGAGGCGAGAATTTGTATTACCGAAATGAGCAAAGGATATAAAAACGAGGATGGAATTCTTCTTCTGTTATCATCAACCACAAAGCCAATTAGTTGCCATCGGGGTCTCAATGATATATTTGTTCATTCGCCATTTGTTTTCTTCTTCCGACCAGTTGATCTCCAAGCACTATCGTGATAATAAATCAAGCTTTCGAAGAGGGTGGACTTTACGATTCGTTCGATCGTATGTGAGTGTCCCAAGATTGTTACTGGATCTTGAAGCAAACTTTTGCCTTGAAAACAACGCACAGAGTCTCTTCTCATTCGCACTGAATCTTCGTACGGTCGTGAAGCTCGTTCGAGCGTCACGTTTGTCCGAAACAAACGCTCACGATAATTTCCAAAATGAGGGTGGAAATAAGTTTTTTGCAAGCGAAACAATAGGGTATGAGTTTGTACACGGCCATACACACGAAGCCCAAAAATAATTCAGGTTTACGGTGTTGCGTATGCTATATTGTATACTTATATATGTATAAATGTATACATATGCGAACACACGCATAAATACAGAGACACGCACATGAAGTCTAACGCTCTGCGTGATACTTGAACGGACGAAAAAATAATAACGTGCTCGTGGGTAGGCTTGTACGGGCCAGGGTCGATTTCTCATAATAAATCAACCAGACACGCGTAGCTTTTCCCTTTATTTCTCTATTCCCTCGCGTTATCGTACTCCCGCATTGTGACGTTATCATGATTTTTTATTATTCTTATATCGATATACACATTTAATTCGCGACGGATGAATACTTTAACGATGGTTTAATTTACCGATCAAAGTTTTTCGGTTATTTGCATTACAATTAATTAATAATCAAAGGTTGTCCTCGTTCATCAAAGTGAGCAACTTAATGTACAAGCAGACGGGAAAAAGAAAAAGAATCTGGCATATTTCCGCAGTTTTGTGAGGTCGATCGAGGTAGTACACAGGACCCAGGGTGTATAGAGGCAAAGTTGTCCGAAAGTTCATCCGGGGCTCTGGTCCGGGATTGAGAATCTGGCGAGTATCTCAGTGTGAAAACGAGATCGAGGCCTGAGTTTCGTCACTGTTCCATGGAAAGGACATGCGGTTTTTGCGGAACGGTGAACGAGCGTGGTTACACGCTTAGGCGTTAAATAACTTGGAAGTTTGCATGCACATCCGAGTAAAACAATGCAATCGCTTTGCATTGGGTTCGCTGTGTATCAGAGAACAATATATGGTGTGAAACCGTCAGCTGGAATTTCGCAGCACCGAGTTGAGCTTTTCGCCAGCGGCGTTTTGTCTTCTCGTCAGAGAGATTCAAACTCTGAAATTTACCTCTTGATGATCGTTTCGTGAGCTGGTGAGGTCTGGAAAATTCTGTACGGATACATATTCATTGAATAATGTATCATGAAAATTCGTAATCATGATCTCGTCGATATAAATCAATTCTCTGACTTACAAAACCTGAAAATTAACCGCACGATGTCTCACGAGTATTTGAGTGGACCACTTATATTGATCAATTATATAGACATGGGTTATACGGCCGAGGCCTATAATACCCCTATAATGCCCACTAGCGTAAACTAGAGTGATATAGGTATCCGGCCTGTTTCATGGGTGCACGAGGAAATTATGATCCCGTCCTGCCGTTGCTCTCGTCGTCGCTGGCTGTCGTGATTGCATAACAATGAGGGGAGATTCCGGGAATTGCTTTTACGTGTCTGGAATTACTGGGGATCACAATGCTTGATGGTGTCCGGGAACTCGCGTCGCCTTCACCGCCACCATCACTACCACGACTATCAACGAACTCTACTGCCCTCTCGTGTACATATACCTGTGGGTATGTTGGACGACTATGCATCATTGGGTAATTCCTGGCGAACGATTCAATTGAACCTCGTCGGCATGTCGAGTATGTGGACATAATAGAGCATCCATCTATGCCGGACGATAAGCAAGAGAGGAGAGCATATACTATCTATATACATATGCACCTGCTGCTTCTGGTATCTGCCAAGTCCGACGTCGTCAGTGCCAACTGCTTCGTATAATCCTGAGGGTGATGTTCTCATATACGTGCTACCGATCATCTCATTCCCTTGGAAAAGGGGATCAGAATACACCCTCACCGCCTGCATCTCCAAAAACAACTGCCGCGGCACTCGATTGGCCGCAAGCATCGAGATTAGCTCTTCTATTCGTTCAAGCTTCGCATCGAACCAAAATACTGTAACCCTTTGAAGTTCCGTTCACCCTCGCAATTATTTACTCACTGGTCTCTGTATACACTAATTTCGAGTGAACCTCCGAACCATCTATACACTCCTCTTTACCGTTACAATTGTCTCCACATGTCATGTGCAGATTGATATGCTCTTTCTCCTTTTCCCTCTCTCTTTCTCTCTTGGTCTGATACGGTAAGTTCGGATTTTCGCATGTGCAATACCTATACTTCATATCTCCACGGACGTCTCGGTTTATTGGATAAAATTTTTAATCAGTCCCCAGTAGTCAATTTCTATTGCATAAGTGCCGAGTATAACTATGCATGGTTATTTAATCGGTTTTTGGATCATGAATTCAATAAGCTTGCATCATATTTCAATGACGTTTATAATCTGTAACATGATCGTGTGAGTGGGCCAATCGAATATTGACCCCCCCCCCCCCCCCCCCATTATCCATAACTGGAATTGCCAAAGTAGTTAGAGAGATAGAAAGACAAAGCTTATCGTGAATTGGTGGTTCACTGCATGGGCATTTAGCACTATTTCATTATTTCGATAAATTGCTTATTCGAAATGCCGTAAATGTGGATAATATTTTGGTGGTGCCACATTTCTGGCTGATGCGATATGGTGGCAATGTAAGTTTTTCAGAAATTTTACTAAAAAAACTTTCGGTTATCTTCGCATCAAGCTATTGCGTTAGAGAATAATATGATGCATGGAATTCGGTGATTGGTCTGCGTTTTAGGTGCAATGAAATATTATGAAATGTCGATCAAAGTTTCCCGTCGACGCACCGATAAGTTTCGAGTAATTCACGGCGGTAATAACTGTTTTCACTTATATAGGAATGCGCCATAAAGTAGCTTTCTATTGATACAGTCTGCGTTAGGTCTGTTTTCGTAGAAGACTTCTGCAAACTTTCCCGTACAAGTCACATTGTTATGCCACTATTTCAGGCAAAATTATTAAGTGTCCCTCTGTCTATTGTTTTACGTACCTAATGAACGACTCGAACATCAAAGCCGCATGCAATATTGATCAATGAAACCAGCTCTAAAAATTTCAATTGGGATATTCTCGTTAGCTGCTTCGACGATTCAATCGAGTTATTTGGTTGTAACAGCACACGAGAACATCTTCTCAAAGTCATCATTGTTTTAAGCAGTTATGTCAAGTTGAACTTATTAATACGTAGGTACATAGTTCATTATTTAAGCACCGAGTTTTACCTTTAATTGGACTACATGTTGTGACTGGGAGGGCGGTATTCGGCTCACAAAATTCAATCATTTTCACGAAACAACTTCGATGAGAAAGCTTGGGTAGTACGTTTCACTTGTTCGCGACTTTTTCCCAGATAGGCTGTGCGAATCGTACGTGCAATTTACAAACTTTTCCGCGTATTCCCAAGGATGCCTAGTAAACGATAACTTTCCCGAAGCTGCTGCTAAGGATTCTCGTTTAGAAGTCTAGCCTTCGTGAGATTTAAGGATTCCTACACGAGCAGGACTACGTATATACGAATAGGATTGTGTTTCATGAAAACTTTTCCAGAACGAATACAGTGCGTGATCCACGACGATGCGAACACCCGATGATATCTTTAAAATTCTTTTTTCTCAGTCCCTTCACTGCAAGAATTGAAAAGACTCGCCGAGCAGCGCGTAACTGAGGGGTGTACTACAGTCAAAATAGAGATACAATCTAAGTTACAATTTGGGGAAGTCATTGGATAACCACGTAAGGTTGTATTAGGTCCAGAAATCACTAAGATTTCAATCAGTCGTATCGCTTGAGAAGAAAGTGCGGAACGAGAAAAGGGGACCCTTCGTCCAAGGGGCTGGAATGACGGCGCCATATTGGACCGTCGTTATTCACCGTCTGGAGACCTTAGCAAACACCATGGAGAAATTTCTCAGATTTTCAGTGCCTGCTCTGCCATATCCCCGCTCCAGAATTACAGTGAACAGGGGGCTTATAGAGAGAAACCGTATACGCTCGTCATTCGGATAATTTTGGCATGCGCTCCTGCACCAAGTGGCACGGCCACGAGAGACAAGCTACAAAATCCTCTCGCAGAAGCAGCAACCAGCAAGGCTCTTCTGAGATCCGAGATCCTTCCTTCATTCTCCTCTGTCCCGTCGAGGGACTCCACCGTTCCTATGCAGACGAGTATAAGCTCGACATTGAATATTTTCTCGAGTGCCTCGGAGATTTCAATATCATCTGCGAATACACGGTAGTTTCTCGCGAGACGTATGCCCGACTCAGCGCTGCGGACAACACACGAAATTCTTGATGAAACGTAAAAGGGATTCCTTTAAATTCGTCGCAGCGTGTTTTATAGATCTGCCGCAACGCAAATATACCAATGAAAAAAGGTCTGACAAAACTTGACAATGGATACGCAAATATTCCGTGGCTATGTCTTGGTTGCCAACCGGCAGAATACAATATGACTCCCGTGCAAAGAAATGTCTGGCAGCCAAAATAATACACAAGAGTGAGGGTGCAGTTATAGAGAAAATGGCATTTATATTGTACTCCATGGACATTCGTATTCGGATCGCACGAATCGAGGTCAAAGCCATTGCCGAAGACACTTACGACCCTGTATACACCAAACGCCCCTTCAGTTTCCGGAAATGTGCGTCTGCGGGCCTCGGGCTAAGCATCGATCGATATTATATACTTTGTAGGAAACTTGTTGGTCGACATTATAGACGAGGGTACGTGATGTTGTCGTGGCAGCATGCTTTCTGTTCGTCGTCGAGAGATTTCAGCGTGCAAACTCGTACCGTAACAAGTCGCCCGCCTCGGATATTAACAAAAAGCGGATGAGGCAATACGACACCCGATCGCCAGCCATAAAGGATCGTTCTTAAAGTTGAACACCGGCCGGGTTCTCGAGCGGTGACCTTCTTGCCCTTCTTCGCGCAATTCAGGGATTGGGTGGATAATTTTCTATATTGATATTACCACGTATACTGCACTTCTGCACTATATCGAAGGAGCTAGCCAGTAACTACTTGCAACGTTGCTCATAAGGAGCTAGCTCCCAGAGGTTTGTTACGGTAGAGGATAGCGCAGACACAATTTACGCGTTACAGCGTTACTAAACTCCAGCAGGAGTAAGGTTGCCTGACAATAAATTTCAGCTACTACTATAGGGCATTTTGAGAATCGTAACTCTTGTGCGAGTATCTTAGGAAGCAACGTAATAATATCGAGAATTACGCCTGTTAGGGGAGAATATGGCTTTACGTGTATGGCATAGAAAAAAAACAATTTCTTCTGGACGACGAAATTTAGTTCAAGTTTTTTTTTGCGTTTTACGCAATTATAACATGCTCCGACGATCCAATGGACCGAAGGTGTAACCCGCAGATGTCAGTGAAGATCGGGCTGAAAGTCGAAATAATCTCGTGAGGCAACTAACTACGTTTTACGACAGGCGGTTATCGCGGCTCGATCGTAAAAAACTCTCGTTTAGTGAAGTAACGACCAGAGAGCGCTGGAATACCTCGGAAAAAGACACTGTTCGTAACGATTTGTATTCCTGTACCGTATTTCGACTATACCACGCTTGGCCATCGTTTGCCTATCTGTGTATACCGATATATATATGCCTCTAGATCCACCGGAACAGGCTTTGTGTGCGTACATACATTGTAGCCTTAACTCTTTTTTCACTGTGTTATCTTCAACTCACTAGCAGCAGGCTAGAGAGTACGCTATGAAGCCTTGGCATCAACGGTAGCGAATAAGAGAAATGGCTGTTGACCTCGCGACCTCCTTGTTATCAATTTCACGATGGGGGATGCAACAAAACGTAGAATCTAGGTGAATTGCCCAGTGTGTAGAAAGAGCTTTTTTTGACTTCAGTCTTGTTCTTCCACTTTCAACTTTACTTTTGCGCGCATCTTCTCGTCTCGTATGTCTTTTCGCGGTGCCAACGCGAAGGATATTGTACTGGAGCCAAAGTGGAAACTACGGCAAGTGAATGTAATGAAAATTTACGAGTTCCGCCAGTTGGACAAAGATGCTAGCTTGAAAACATAGGTAGACTTCTAAAACGCTCGGACGACGCAAGTCTACAGCGCACCATTCGCACGATTGCCTGGTGCACAGAATATATCTTATTTGCACGAAGCTTCTTCCCGCATCTTTCCTCTCTCTTTCTGCGTCAGGTGATGCTTGCGTCGGAACTCTTTCATTTCTCCAGTCGGAAACTTCTCACCTCACGAGCCGCGTGAACTCTCTCGCTGAATTCAGTGAGAAGGAAGGTCTGTATTAATTATCGTGACGTCGGTAGAACTTCTCGTCTTGTATCCTTTACTACTCGAGATGGAACTATGCGCGCGAGAGTGTTACAGATACGAACCACCGGCGTCTTTATAATTTCCTATCTACCCACGCGATACTTAGCACAACACTAAGTAAAAATCTGATTCCACTTCTATCACGTTTACGCTAACTAAAATGAATGATCGGTATATAGTACTGGTGAATGTAACGTACAACGCGAAGTGCATGACTTTGTCGTTCAATAACGTGCGCACCGAACAGGTATTTCGTTTTAAGTGATGATATAAAATCACCGAGAAACAACATTTTTTGTCAAACTGAAAATTCAGTCAATCTGGCGGGCTGAATCAGAAAGCTTCGAACAGGGCACGTAAGAGAATGAATTACTAGGAAAAATGTACCAGCGGCAAATATAATTATGCCATATGCGATTGATTTGTAAATTCCGTTTCGAAAAGTCAACTGGCGAGCCAGGTTCTCGAGCGTGAAAAAGCCAAGTTCATCGAGAAAATCAATACGAGACCTCGTCAACGAATTGATTTATCTATAACGTGCATATAACATGTAGTAGGCGAAAACCGTGGTGGTATAAATTTGCGTGCGTTTGAGACAGAGAGAGAGAGAGAGAGATAGAGAGAGAGAGAGAGAGAAAGGGAGAGAGAAAGATAGAGCGAAAGAGAGTTGTACAGCCGGAACTTGGTGAACGGTAGAAGGTATACATGGGTGTGCCGAACTTGCAACAAAAGTGGGACAATATTGGCAAATGAGACGGTACATTTGTTGGGTGTGCGCACTGGGAAGCTATTGTTAAGAGGCGCCAGGGCCACGATAGCCAAAAGGACGAGCTTTGGTAGTGGGCACGCTAGAGCGTAATTGCACGCATTGTTTGATGCGTGGCGTGGCAGACGACTCGAATCACCGCGGCGGACGTTCATACTGTGTAGCTCTCTGGTTTCTCTCCTTCTCTTTCTCTCTCTCTCTCTCTCTCTCTCTCTCTCTCTCTCTCTCTCTCTCTCTCTCTCTCTCTCTCTCTCTCTCTCTCTCTCTCCATGTCTCTCAACTTTGGGCTCGGCGGATCACCGCGGACCATTCTTCGCCTCTCGTCCACATGCCACGTTGTGCCTTCTCCCGTCAACCATTGTCAAGAAACGAGGACCAACCGTTCATGATTTATTCCTGTATCCAAACGTTTCTGTTCATTCGCCTGCGACGAATATCATATGCGAACCTACGTGTGACTCACACATCGCAATAAGAATTACGAATCATATTCTTTCATCTCGCTCTTGCGTACATTCTATTCTGTCGTATAATTTTCATACAAACATCTGAATAGCAAGAAATGATAGGGAATTTCATTGAAATTCTTGTTGTTATTTCTTTTATTTATCTATAATAAGAAACGACGAAGGGTGTTGTTCCCCGGATATTTTGGAGGGTAGATGGTCCAGTTCGTTCCTATCCTTCGCAATAAGTGGGTTTGCGTGACCCGGAAGATCGAATGCTATCTCGCCACCCGAGGGGTCGTTTTTTTTTTAGAGAGAAAAGACAAGCTCCAGCTCTTACCAAGCTCGCTCCATTTCTTGGGCAATTCCATTCTCAGCTTTCTATTGGACCGAAAAATACTCCTACTCAACGTACATATAACCTTCCAGCTACGTATTAACCCACGTTGGTTAGACAACTCGACTATTTTCCGCCAGTGTCGCGAAGCAGTTCAATATGCTTATCGCCACCACACTCGGGGGCATATGGACTTTCCGTTCGAGCTATCTAAACGGCATGCGCGAAGCAGAGACCATATACATACGCGCAAAATCGTTTCACTAGGAAAACTCGATGCTGGAAGACGTTAAGAGTGACAGATATGGTATGACCTCTCGAGAAACGTTTCGACGTCCTTTTGGTAGTGTCTGCGAAATGCGAATGGCAGAAACGCGCTCGGCCGACGGCGGAGTCCCGAGGTTTCTAGTGCGCGGGAAATGAAAGATAGTTCTCTCGCTGTGTATTATCGTACGGTCCATCTGTATTCACGGTGTTTCTGGCTTATCTTCGCGCCAGGCACTTTCTCCTCCTATCTCTTTCTCACTCCCTCGCTATCTTAAGCTTCCGTCTTCACCGTGCTTCTTCCTCTCTGTCTTCTCTCGATTCACATAGCTCTCTCTCTCTCTCTCTCTCTCTCTCTCTCTCTCTCTCTCTCTCTCTCTCTCTCTTCGTTACTTACCTCGTCTCCCTTTTGACTGCTTCGGCATCAGGAGGAGCTAAAGGGAAGCTCACTTCCTTTCTGCTGTCGCTGCTCACTCATACTGTCACTTCATCGTATCAGCATCTCTGTTTTCTACACTATCACCTCATCACATCTATGTGAAATTCTCTGGAGAGGTATTTCTCTTTCGGCCCATTCTCCACGTTTGCCTTGATCGTCTGCTCATCTCACCCCGTACTCCGCTGCTCCTTGTTTCATTCTTACGCGACTCAGCGAGTACCATGCATCTTTCTGTATGCTACAAGACCCACCAGCAATTCTCATCCTAGGTCTTGGAGTACGCATACGTGGAGCATTCACTGCTCGCCTGAGATCTAATCCCTTCTTTTTCATACGAAATGATCTGAATATCGGACCTGAACATCGTTTCGGCATAGCTACACACTCCTTCAGCTCAATTGGAGTGTACTGGAGGCAGCTATAGATTCGAGAAACCATATTCAGAGTAAAGAATAGCAACTCGGTCGACGCCACTCTCGTTTCTAACGGAATCCAAGCATCTATAGCAAACTTTGAATACCTTCGGATTAGATACCTCTGGCGTTTCAACGAAGATGTCTCTCTTTCGTGCAGTGAAGCCATCTTTCTGCGCTCCTCCTTTATGTCGATTCGTCTCCTTTCGTTGCGATTCTATACGGAATCTGGAGAATCTTCTTTTTGAATTTTATATATTCTGAGTAGGATACAATATACCTGGAAGGTATTTTTGTGGATGCGGACGATAGGAACTTTTTCTTCTGGTCAGAGCGGTCGCAAATCTGAGAGTCCCGATATCTTGTTACGCGCAATCTTATATGTGCATTCCTAGTTTCATTTGTACATAGGACAATATGAGCATACTATAGTTTGTATACTATACGTGTATTGCAAGACGGGACAAAATTCAGCTGGAGGCATATAGGCACAAGCGCGGCTTCACGAGCAGCGATTTATTTGTTCCAGCCGTATAGTCAGCGAGATTGAGAGGGATTTCTTGGACAAGCGGTAGGGACGCGACTTTCTTCGAGACCTCCCGTAAGCAAGGGCATCACGAGAGAGAAGGTACAACACGCCGACCAAGCCGGTCTGACCGGTATTATACACTCGCTGCGCGGTCGACGTTCAACGAACCTGAAGAAGTTCTGTCTTGCTTCTGCTTCTTCTTCTTCTTCTTCTCCACCTACTGAGACGTTCATCGCCTGTCTCGTGTACCCGACGACCCCGATCATGCTTCTCGTGCACGTATGTATTCTACGATATCCACTCGGCTGCACCTCATAAAGGATCAACGTCATCTATACGATTAAACACGACGTTCCCACGATTAAATACTTAGGTCTTCAATATAATTTCTGACCACTCATGATGGGCACAATGGAGCGATAGTATTTTTTGGCCTATACTTTTTCAAATCTCTTTTCTTTTCTCGTTGATTTTTGCGTTATATATGCAAAAATGAACGCATAGAAAAGTTAGAAAAATTAAATAAATGAATTGAAAAACCGTAACTATTGCATAAAATAATTACTAATTCTATGAATTATTCCCTGTACAATCATTTTCATTCTCGTACAATGAGTTTGAACAATGAGTCTAGTATTTAAAAATATGGATCGAAAAAGCCGACATTAAAAATAAAAGAATAGTGTCAAAGTTATCAAACAAATAAATTATAAAAGTACTTAAGGATTTCTTATCCTGTCTGCATCTAGCTCACCATAATAAAAAAAAAATTTGTTACCGGATACATTAAAAAAAAAAAGAAAAAAAAAACTGCGTGCAAAACAGCTGGTAACGATTTCTCGCTAACAACCGTACGCCCGCAGCGAAACTTAGCAGTCAGGCATTTCACTAGCGCACATTATTTCTTCGTCTCTCGTGCTCGTTCCGGGCGAAAAATATATCCGCTCCGTTCAATTGCGTTTCCGCATTTGTTCTTCCAAGAGATGCCTGACGGTGATACAGGTTAGCAGAAAAACGAAGATATTCTCGCTATAATCCCAACAAAATTTATTCACTCTGGGAATGGCAGAAACGTGAAATACATGAGCTTGGATAATCGGTTACCGATATAAGAAAAAAAAACACATTGCATCGCTTTAGATACCATGATACTGTTAGAGTCGACATGAGAAGGGCTTGCATTATGATTATTCTTATAGTCACGTATAACGGGATTCGAGAGCCGATGCATAGCAACCTATGTATATATAGATGCCTACAATATATATCGCTCTGTATCTTTGCGTTCTGCAGAGTATTGAACCGTCATTTTATTGACTTTCATCGATTACCGTCGAAGACGATCAATCGGTAGAGAAGCTCATCCGCTTATCATGAGTCTTCTACTCCACCATGTTCCATTTTACTTCGACTCCTACCGCAAAGTTGTCCCAATCGATTCTCAATTATTCAGTAACGGATCGTTAACGTTCGCGTTTCATGGGCGTTTTCGGTTATCAATAACGAATACTCTCTCTCTCTCTCGAGACTGGTGACTGATAAAATCGATAAGATTATAATATGCCGAAAGCTGGCCTGCATGTTTCTGAGTCCAAATCGAATGTCGCTCGGAGTTATCGCTCACGCAAATATCACTGATATTCGTTTTGACTGTAGAATTAACGAGACCAATTAAAAGACATAGTAGAGAGAATTCTGCTTCACCCTGAAGATTGCGTAGCTTCTATCATTTATACCTCCCTCTCTTGACGAAAACTTCGTATTCTATAGTTTCAGCAAGCAAGCACACAATCTTACTGCTACGATAAATGTTTCGGGCTATTCTACAATCTTACAGACCCTACTCCCATGTATCCTCGCTACGTGTACAGCTTCTTCCCTCCTCCTGTCTCTTTCCCTTCTACTTTCAACCCTCTAACAGCCTTGTCGAAGGGTCCAACAAGGCTATAATCATACATATACCCATACAAGTCGATTAAACGCAACGGCGATGAACTCTCACTCACGTATCGCTAGGAAGACAGATAGAAGATCATCGCGTCAAGCAACCCACCATAGAGATCAGAATTTCTAAATAAAAATAGAAAACAATGGTGTATGATCTTTGAAAGAAAGGAAAACCAGTGGTCGAAATAAATCGATTGGAAATATTACTAGCACAATAAAATCACAAGTAATTAGGGATTTGAAATGCTTGAAAGGTTCTTGCAAAACTAATTACTGGATGAATCATCCCGTTGGAGACAATTTAGCCCGAAGAGTTAAGCAGCTATGAGCGAGAGTGCTTCGACTTGCCTCTGATGTGGCATCGCTGTCACCTCTCTGTTAACCCCAGAACACGGGAGTGAGACGATCTCTAGGGTGATCCTTCAGGAAGCCGAGAATAAACTACCGATATAAGGCTTGTGCTATATGGGGGATGCGGCGAGGAGATCGAATCGATCCGGGAGAACACTCTCTATACCGCAACCATCTCTCATAATCGCGCGTGCCTAGGCTTTGACTTAACGACGACCGAGTGAATTTTCCCGTTAACTATCTACCCTTCCATTGCCACGTCGAAGTTAGAGCTTGCCTGAGTGCGTTAAGCCATACCGGAGACGCCAAAGCTGGTATACATACATGTATACATGCATACGTAATACATGATGGTATTGATAATACCTTGGAGATGATGGAGTTTCCTTGTCTCGAGAGGGATGATACATTTTTTTTATTCCTGTAGGTATACAATCCAGCCTCACACACAACAACGGTGGATAAACTCTTGTGATGAGTATAATGTTACCATCAAAGGCAACTATGATTAACCCTCGTTAACACTTATTAGGCTCATTATCGTCATTTTGGTTGAACATATCCATACTTGATCGCGTTCGTTCTTTTTCCCATAATACATAAGCTCCATTCTATCAACAGAGTAGATTGTGGAAAAATCACACATTTTAAATATAATAATTGAAAAAAACAATTCCAAGAAAAACACAAGAAGAAAATACACTAGGACCTCGATTTAATGGCCCTCGATTTAATAGACAGTCCCCATCATGCCGCATTTATCAATCGGTTTTTCGCGTGGTGGGAGATGGTGGGGGACGCTTAAAGTCTCTCCGATCAGGCCCGTAGCACGGAGTGCCGATGCGCAGACACGGCATGGGCGGGCATACGCTACCTCGATTTAACAAGGTGCGATGCGGAGCCGGTCCCGCCACTGGCCGTTAAATCGAGGTCCTAGTGTATGGTGAATATGAAATTATTAGCGTACAATATATTTATGCGCACCTCCTCTTGCTTACTTTTTAGCGGCAGGCCAATTGTACCTGCACATATCTGAGCTAGGCTCACTCCGCTAGAGTAGTATCTTTACTTCGGAGAGGGGTACGAATGTAATTATGCGAAGAAGGTACATCGGGGGTTAAGCACACGCCATGCAAACTCGTCTTCCAAGTCCCGGTGCTGAATTGAGGAGCGCGCTCGGACCAATTTTCGTTGGCTATAACCGCGCGCGCTCTTCGGGCTTCGTGCATAGCTATACGAGAAAGCAAATTGGAAAGAGAGCGCTTCGCTACTTTAAGGATGCCTTATACCGGCGGGAGGATTTAATTAAGGCGTTAATTGGAAAACTGCGAGGCTTAATCGGAGGTCGTTTCCTTCTGTTAAAAAAAAAAAAAAAAAAAAAAAAAATGCTAAGCTCTCGCGATAACGACTAACTTTTCGTATTAGGCCAACCCTTTTACCAAGCTGTAACTGTGGATGAATATCGCATTTCTTGTTCTCTAATACCGCATTTCTTGTTCTATGCTAAACGCGAAAATGTATTTTCGACGATAATATGGTCAATTCTGCACTATATTTTTGTGCGTGTGTATAAAAAAAACTTGGCCTGCATAATATTTATTCCTGGACTTTTATCAGCCACAACGGGATAAAAAGGTCGACATTTCGCGGGTTCTCCACGCACGTGTATTGTCGGTAATTTAATAACGGGATATTCCCTTTTCCCGACGAATATCCACAAATGTAGTACCCTCATGTGTATGCACATATTCAACCTTTTTTAAAGTTTTTATCCGCTTTCTCTCATACCCGCCCCCCCCCCCCCCCCCTGAACGCGCTTAACCCATACCTTTTGATGCCTGAGAGTCTTCTGCTGCTAGGGCAAAAAAAATTTACTCGTAGCCCAGTTGCGAGATGAGCGCAAGCGCGTCTCTACCACCAGGCGCCTAAATAGATGCACCCTGAAAATACTTTTTACCTTGGCTCTCGGTTTTACCCTTTATGACGCCTCGATACGTATGCTCTGCCTGGTGTTTCTTCGGCCATCCAATCGTGTTTTTACGTGAAAAAAAATGAGCCGTGATGTTCTCTCTTTCTCTCTCTTTTTACCAGATATACATGCGGTACGTTCCATGCCAACTTGACAGACGTCTGACAGACTTTTCAATTTCTTTAATGCCTGGGTTGCATAAACGTGGCTTAACCCTCGATCCGAGGATAAATTTTAACCCCGGGGTTAAGACAGATGTGTTGATATATTATATAGGCGCAGATATGCTGCCATCACGCGAACTCAATTTCTATGAAACATTTGACAGTTTAACCCCGCGGTTACAATTTGTCCCTGGATCCAGGGTCAACCCACGTTTATGCAGCCGGACACAAGCCGTTCACTTTTATTTAATTTTTCAAGTAGAGAGGAAGCAACGTTAATTCAACATTTACAAAATTATCATTATCAGTTCTGTGTCGAATTATGATCGTTGCGAGCCACCTTCGAGGATCGAATTTTTAGTTAACTATTGAAAGGAAAAAATAAACTTGCAAAAATTTATCTAAAAAAACGTATAATGTCAATGGAAATATATCACGCCTAAGTGTTTCTCGATGTTGGTGATCCATTTCGTATGGAATAATCCATTTGTATAGTGAACTCCACAGCACACGTCTATCAGACTATCAGGAGAGCCCCATACGACTATCTGATAATGTCAGCTGATTGATATATACACGCGTGAGCTCTTCACTCTGTCCCTGAACGGTGCGTGATTGATGCGATCGATCTACGTCAATGCACTGTTGAGTTAACGCTCGTCTCCTAATATTTTTTGGGTACAAACATACGGGAGGCCAAAATCCTTGAATTTCTCTCGTATTCCATGAGAGGAATGTCCAGCTGGATCTGATTTCATGCATAGGGAATAATGCTCAGGATCGAAAGATGGATTATGGTACACGGCATTTCGGGACAGCTTACTCATACAAGCTAAACGTCCCACTAGCCCACAGTTTAAGGACACTGATGCACACATTTCTATTTCTCATGTGCCAGGAAAAGTATCTTGAAAAATTGTACACTTGAAGTATACATTCGGCAATGAATAATTAACGAATAAGAAACATTAATTTAGGCGAAGGAATTTTGTTATATGGACTCAACCTTTATTTCCGTAACTTACGTGAGAAGTTTCACCCGCATGTCAACGACAAAATTTATATAGTACAGGGAAAATTTCTATGTGGGTGCAACGTGCATATCCCATGACTTGAACGTTTTTCTGACTAAAAATAATGCAGCTGCTATTCTTCATGGTTTTCGAACGTAAATAAAAGTGAGTGGGAGTTTTTTTTTTTTTTGGAAATTTCAATCGTTTGCAGATGTTAATATGTCCCTTTTTGGAAGCGTTGGCTTTCATATCATCTCAAACTTGAACACGTTATCATAACAAGGTGTTTTTAGTCATGTGAACTAGTTCCTACGAACGGAAAGCTCGGTGTTTAGTATTTTCAGACCGAAACGTTGCGTATCCGGCGCGTTTGTACGTCGCGTCTAATTGCCAATTATAATTCCCATTAATTAGAACTATTCCGAAATGGAAGAGCGCGCACGCGCCCGGTATGTTTCTCCGTCGTCGACCATTAACGCGAGACTGTCCGTGGCGGCCACGAACCTGTTTCCGGTGCTTACCCGCCTCGCTGCGTAATAATTCGAGCCCGAAGCAGCGGTGGGAGGATTATCGTCGGCTATTTTCGCGATAAAGCGGTTTCCTTTGTAATTGCTTCGGTCACGACGAAACAGCTGCGCTTTCGAGTCGACATCCCTCCGCTTGACTTCGATATTTGGGCAAAATCCCCCCCCCCCCCCCCCCACTCTCTCTCGTTGTACAGTTTAAACCTAACAAATCCTTTGACCGAAATCCCCTCTTCAATTTCTCCGTTTGGGCACATATACACGCTTCTTATAGAATCGTTATTATTTTCATTTTTGTGAGCTGAAAATACGTTTAGACGTTGAAAGTTCAGATCAGTTGCATCTGCCCCACGTGCTCGGGTGTATAACTTGAAACCATATTTCGCAAAATATTTACCATATGATTTAAAAATATGACTAGACACGTACGAATTTTTTTGTAACTGCGCTTTATACGGAGTAATTTCATAATGAATCGAAATCGTATATACGGATCATTACCGTAGAAAGATCGTCTCTATACGTTTTATAAAATTGGAGTAAGGTACCTGCGCGGGTAATAAGGTCTAGTAAAATATCCAATATAATGAACAGGTTTTAAGAATAATCAATTTTTCAGTACAACTTCGTGCAATAGGCGTCTGTTAGTGTCACCTTGAGCGAGAGCGGTTATTTTAAATGCGATTTTTGTTACATTTGGGCCTCATTAGTCGACAGGCCTTATTACCCGCAGGTACCTTATACCGAGATTTCGGATTTTATATACACGCCTTTACATAGCTTTATACGATTTGATCCATAATGAATCTAGATCATCTGGAATTGAGTGTTACAGTCGCGTTTCCCATACTAGTCTGGTTAATCGGACGGAAATTTCGAGATTATATTGTAGCACGAATTCTACCGAGCAAACATTGCATTCCCCAGGAAGAGAGAGAGAGAGAGAGGCCGTTGATGCGCGAGGGGCAGAGGCATCGAGTAGCCTGAGTCAAATCCGCCGCATATACACATTTCTGTATGCATAATCGTGATTTCGAATATGCATTTATCGCTAATGTGTTTGATTGTGCGGTGTAGTCTGGATGGCCGCTCTGGCTGTAGCCGGCTGCTGCTGCATGTAGCATATATATTTCTGTACATAAATACAAGCGCCGTGAGGGTGGTTGAAAATCATCGAGATTCCGCAGGCTCATATGAACAGATACAGAATCCAGAGAATGTAATATACGTATATATGTATATACGTATATGTTTAGGTATATGCATGTTCATATCTTTAGGAACGCTCGAGTAGCATCGATGCTGGGCTTATTCACCATTTGCTCTCTCGGTTCATCGAATAATGTGTTTATTCCATCCGACATTACGCTCGTTATATAAGCTCGAGCGAAATTTCGAGTCATTAATTGTCCATTAATCACCCATTGGAACGTATGTGTGTGCTACTTTCGTACTGATTGTGAGTAAAATCTCGCCACAGGTATTTTAAACGCATAATACACACGCACACACACACACACATGTATATTTACATATGTATACAATCGAGACGTCTCGATTGTATGACTGTCGATCAAAGTTTCGTTCGTGAAGGATCACTGGGACCTCATGCAGTTGCGTCAGGATTTGTCGTATGCGAAAAAAATTTCGATATGGGAATGCAAATTCACTAGTCAATAATGACGTTCTACCGGTAGATGTAATTATTAATATAAATGCACTTTGATGGGTCGCTTGTCAGCCGAGGATCGAATACCTATAGTCCCTGCAGCGCTGAATGGATCGTGCCGAGATGAGAGGAGACGATAGTGTCCATTGAGTCTAGCATGAGCGTTCGACAAACTCGAGCATGCATTATGTGTATGATCGCATAAATTGCATCGCGAAATCAACAATATATTCATCGAACATCGGGCGTTGAAATGTGCCAAGTACTATGCTTGTTCCCGATATATATTATGGAATATGCGCCCGCGAGAGTTTAAAATGGTCGTTACGGTGGCATGGCATATATGTGAGAATTTAGTGCTGATTGACACGTGTGCGGTAGATATCGCGGCCTTTTGTGTCGAAGATAGGAAATTTACTTATGTAGCGCATGATAGACAATGGTTCAGCTACTGATCGATAATCCTCCAGTGATCTCCAATTGAATACACCTTTCGTGATGATAGTAGTTCAAGAGCGTCATTTTCTTTATTTTTTAAGGATGTATGGGCACTAGCTTCACGATCATATAAAAATCTGAATTTTTTATATGGTGTAGCAGAAGTGTATATGATAAAACCTGCAAAATTTCAAAATGGGTCAACGACTCTTTACGCGAGTAATTAATTCGTGAAATCAAGATATTTATCCCACGCCATATACGAATTCTGGGCTGACGCAACTTTGAAACAGAAATTCGTATCTTTCACGATCAGATACGATCAATATTAAAACTGTTAAATGTTCAGAAAACTATCACGATTACATACGTTCCATAAAAAAATAGGGGTTAACCAACCTTTTGACATACAATTATCGATTTTAAGGAAATTTTTCGCGTGTGTCGCATAATGAGCGGTCCGACTCTCTCTTGTTTCATGCGTGCCCCTCGCTCACCGCGCTCACCCGCGCCCACGTTTCCGCTCATTTCCCGCCACCTTGTGCTCATACATCCTTAAGCAGACGAAAGACGGGGTGCTCCGGTTTTATTGTTGTCCGATGTGTCAGTCATCTTGGATAAAATAGAGAAACGAATTTTCAGCCATTTCTCTCCCACTCGAGTCACATCTGTCGTGTATTATTTGGCTTTAACCCGCTTTTGGCTGTTAAAAAAAATTCGATTCGAGGAATGGAAAACAAGCCTGTATTTCACGCGACAAAATAGACTCGTCGATGCTACAAAAGACGAAAGTCGAACGATTGGTAGTGCAAAAAAAAAAGAGAGAGAGAGAGAAAGAGACGAGATTGCAACGAAGAGGGGGCATAGTGTAGAGGGAATTCGCTCCGCGACTGTAGCAGCAGTAACCCGGATTTGTGAAAAGATCGCACGGGTCAGCGGCCCGGAAAGAACAAACGATGTTCGTTGAAGCGTGTGTTCCATCCGCATTCTCTCCTCGTTCCGCGGCGTTCCATTGCCGACTCGATCGGCTGTCCTGGCTCCCAGTTCGACTCTCATCCTTTCCAACCGCCAAAATCCTATATCTATATATCGGTGAACTAATGCCAAAGAGGCCTATCGGTTATGTGCAGGCATAGCTTATACGCCCCTATGGAATTTAACCATCGATATGTATCAGCTCCATCCTCCCTTTTTTCCCTCTCGCTTCGATTCACCAACTCCGATTCATCGCACAGACTCTATACTCATTTTTTCCATCGCCAAGAGCCACTTTGCATCGGGAATCCCGAGATTTCCGTACCGAGCTCGACGACCGCATGCGATTTTGCTACAGCGAAGAGGTGGTCCCTAAAATTTTCATGGATGATGCCAGAAATTACATTACCCGTTTTATACTTTAGGGTTGCGCGATCGCATTGCGTTACAAAAAGACTATTCATGGGGTGAAAACCCATGGGTGATGTTGAACGCATGGAACAATGTGTGCAATGTCACACGTGTACACGGATTACATGCGACCTCAGGCTCAAAACAAAAACCACACTCGTTACTCAATTCATTCTTCAACAGTACAGAGTTTGTTGATGCATGGATAGACACGCTTCAATATGATTTTAGGACACAAGATTTATTCGTGTTTTTCTGGAAATAAAAATCGTCATTTTTTGTCCAAATCGTCGACATTGACTGTAAATATTTAACATGTTACAAGAAAAATCTATCTTTTCATTTGCAATAATCATTATATCGAGAAAAGTTTTATTCTTTTATTAAAACTTATTGTTAAGCGAGAAGACGATAATCATAAAATATGTATGCTTTATGAAATGTTCTGTCGCATTATCCAGTAAGCTAAATGTTCATCAGTATAACTAAAATAATCGTTGCACAAAGCACAAAATATTCTAAACGATTTCATTTCAGCACACATTTTTCTAAGTTTAATTTACTAAATCAATCGAAATGTGGGATTTTACGATTCAATTATCCCAATTCGAATGAATCGGTAAAGGAGATGGGGAAGCTTTCTGAAAAAGATGAATTTTAGAGAAAGTAGAATTTTTTTTTTAGGATTTGAGTCAGGTGGATATGAGCAAAAAGCTGAGAGAGTAGTGGGACTCTGGTGGTTGCACCCTTGTAGTAATCGTTCCACGGTGGCGAACGATCGTGCCCCCGGGAGCCCTTCGTCAGAAAGAGTATTTTTCTCTTTGGCTTTTGTTCGAGCGAATGCCTGGTTTCTGGCCGGCACACAGATCAAAAATGCTTCATACACACGGTCTCCTCGATTTACCAGACCACCAGTGCAAGAGAGAGAGAGAGAGAGAGAGAGAGAGAATGAGAGCTGGACGATAAACTCACGGGGGGGCTTCGGACCGAAACAAACTATCTCTTACCAATGCCATAAACCACTCGTGATTTTCTCGTTTTTCTCTTTCTCCGCACTTGGTTGGTTTTTCGTTCATCTGTGTTTTTTTCCTCGTTTTCACGAACACCCTGGAGAGAGGATCGAAGATATGTGTGCGAAACGGTGCAGCCACACGGGAGAACGTATTGATGTTTCCGTAGTAAAAGAATTGTACATGTCGTAACATCGATTTCATTCACGGATCTATGTCTCTCGTCTTTCTTTCTTGCTCAAACTTGAATTGATTATTTCGCTGGGAATTGCACGCTGCATCGTAAAACATCAAATTCGAACGTACCTGCGACACTCTCGGACGCTTGAAAAATCACAATTCGAAACAGGTGTAGAAGAAGCAATGCACCAAAATATATTCAATCCAATTCGAGTTCACTCAAATCAAACGAAATTGAAGATAAAAAATTATTGAACTATCTCATCCTCGATGTGTATTATGGAAATTAAAAAATAACTGCTAAATTGCTCAATTATCACACAAATAAATTTCATTTCGTTCAATCGTATTTGGTTCAATTCGATACAGCTGAGCAGTTTTTTTTTTTTTTTTTTTTTACGGACGCCTGGAAAAACGAGCAATACTGGTAAGACATTAATCAATCAACATAGTCTTGCTGTGAATGTACATAAAACGATTTTGACGGTAAACGTGTGCTCGGCTCCAAGAACACCGAAATATTTTCGAGTCCTGTGTTCATTATTACCGGCGCGGTAATGATCGTGAAGAATATCGCGGGAGAGAGAGAGCCCACCCGAAGTACGAGAGAGCTTGTCTCTCGCACGCGAGATGAATCGCTATAATTATCAAAGACCCACGCGGCTCGAGTATCACAACGAAAATACATTTCTATACACGCGGTATTGTGTATAATTATATGGCGCTTGGAGTCTGTGAAATAGCGAGAATGCAAAGGGAGAAATTGTTGCCGCAAAGATCGTAGAAACTCATATTCCCATATTACAAACCGAGTTTGAATAAGATTTATGTATAGAGCTTCTATATAGTCGCGTTCTGGCTTTCGAGAGATCCTTATACAGTTTCTCTCATCTTAAAGTCTTCCGTGCGCGGAGCTTATCTCGTAATTTCTCATTTCTCGTCTCGTCAAAAGAGCAGATATACATTTCCCATTAACACTCGAGACAAGAAGGGGATATATTGCAGAGCTTGACATTACCGTGAAAATTTTACAAGAAATAAACATTTATTTTACAATCAAAATATCGTTGGAGCGTAAAAAAATTTTTAACTTTGTTGTTTTTTTCGATTCAAGAATTCATTGGAAGTAATGATTTTTTTTTTACGATGAACACGGACATTTCGATGAAAAAACCCATTATGTCCACCACTGAATGTCGATTTTTTTTTTTTTTAATTCGATTCGTGAAATTGAATCCTAACGAGAAAAGCTAGCACGAAAGAATATAAAAAATGTAGATAGAAAAAAAATCGAGTCGAATGAAACAATGGGAATTGACGTAATCGGTGTGTTCACCATGGCGTATGAGCAACGACGATTATATGAGCCACAAACACGACGCCGGCTGTACGCAGTATTCGAGCTTTTTATATTTTTCGAAGAAGAGTTTGTAGGGCTGGCTAAAATCGTGCTGAAGCTTTGGGTATGGGTTTTGCGCGTTGCCAAATGAAAAATATTTACGGCCAATAAATGTTTGTCTCGCGAGCCGCGATATGCTGATAAATCGTACGTGCTCTCTCGAAACTCGAATTTTCACAAATCCGATCGATCGATTAAATTTCCGTATTACCGAGTCGATAAATATAATCCCCCCTCACCCCCCTCACCCTTTACAGCATGGCTAAAAAATCGTCAACAGATGCAACAAAATTTCGATGAAATTGAGTTAATCCTCGTTATCGTTGGAATATTATCGGTTTTTCAATCAAATTTGTAAAACTTCTAGCCAATTTTCAAGAATAATCAATTCAATGTAAAACTAGTAAATTATAACTCGCTCTAGCATGATAAATTTCATTTTATTCTGTTGAGAAAAAAAAAAAATCTTTCCAGGATCTGGTAAGTGTATATCGTACGCAATTCGTTGAAAAGAGCTAAAAGCGAGAGAGAGAGAGAGAGAGCTTGAGCAACAATGATAGAAGAATTAAAAATGAAAAAAAAAAAAAAAAAACAAAAACTATATATTTCAAAATACGAATATGCATAGGGCGTTTCGCGATACGTTTTCCTCCGTGCATCCTCGATAAAATAACGACGTTGCATCTCGTTGCATCCCGTGCGCGGCATCCATCGTTGGTGGTTTATTACTGCTGGCGTTATCGCGAAACGTATGTGTGTGCGTTTATGTCGCCCTCATTGCGATATTCAGCACTCACAGCGTTCGGTAGCTCTCTCTTTATCACACTCACACGAGACGTATCACCGAGAACGTACTCAACGATATCTCGTTTCGAGCAGATGAGTGCACCGTATATGTGCGCGCAGCATAATAGCGAGAGAGGGTGAAAAAAAAGTGACAAAAAAAAAGAGGTACGTTCAGCGCCAGCGTTCTCTGCCGGGCTCCGCGTGGACGCGAAGGCTCGTAATCCGGTATTAAGTTTGGATAGCAGTCAGATTTAACTTCGTAATTCAGCTTATGAAAATTCTACGTTAGGGCATTTTATTTCACACGGGGATTCGGACGAGAGAAAAAAAAAAGTAACACCCTCGCGCCCGTCTCTGTGCCGAAATGAAGAGCCTCTGCAGCAGCGGATTCGCATGTTTCCGGTATAATAAAATCCACGTGAGAGCTTATTACCGACTCTTGTTGTATTAAAACGGATACGTTTAGTTTATTCATTCTTTCATTCATTGAATACTGTTTACATTCCCGAATACACGAATAAATATTTGCCTATAAAAAAGCAGATACAGTTTCTTTCGACAATGTTTATCATATTTTATATCTATTTGAAAAATTTTGAGCACTCGCGAGCATGCATTTCTGGAGAAAAAGTCTTTTTACGCTCATATAATAGTTTCCTCGATGCTTAAGCGGAAAGTCATTAATTATGGATTTTATAAATTTAATTCCGTGATTTAGAACACAAGTTCTAGCGAATTAAGTCCCGAAGAATAATGCCGAAGAGACTGCGAAAATGGGACGAAATTGTAAGTTGGTGGAAAATTCAAGAATATATAGACGGCTGTTTAAAGAATATCTTTCATCGGGTTTAAATTTCATATCGGAGGCTGCACGCGTTCTCGCTTTGCATAAAATGAAAAAACGACTTACTGACTGTGTGACGGTGAACTAAAAGTCTTTCTTATCTTTTTATATACATATATATATTTATGAGAGAGAGAGAGAGAGAGAGAGAGAATGAAAAAATATGCCCCTCAAAAGAATGCTAAGAGGAGAGGAGGAAGATGAGAAATATATGTAGTCACGAAAGGATCCTGGTGCCAGAAAGAGAGAGAAAGAGAGAGCGACGACTGGCTAAAGCTGCGGATGAAAAACTGCCGTAATCACAACTTTCGGCATGGACGCCTTCGACGCTTAGTTGATCGGAGCGACATCTATCAGCCGCGAGGCACGTCGAATACCAGGCCACTTTTATACGTAACAATCGACTATACAAACCTCCTAATCTATCTCTCTCTCTCTCTTTCTCTCTTCATGATCGCAGGTTCGACGTCTTCATCGACGTCTATTCATAAACTTCCACACCGTTTCTTTGCCGAGCCATCGGCCATGCAGCCAAACAAAATGGCTTCACCCACAGGATTCACCCCGCAAAGTGATACGTTCATTGCGCCCTTTTACTCGCTAGCGCTTGATATACACGCATATACATCGCCTCCTTTCCATAATCTTTCGTCACACACGATACTCATCCCTCAACCCTTACAATATATATATACAATTTATCCCCAAGCTGGTTTCCGTTGGCACAAGAAAGGCTCGTCCCCTAACATCGAAAACGACCAGATATATCTGCGCGGACAGATCTTACGAACCGAAAATTCATAAATCTCTTTACTACGAGAACTTGCTGGCGAGCTGCTCTTTTTCCCGCACTTTTATTCACATTTACTCGGTTTCCCCGGTGAACTTTTTTTGCCCCCGTACGGACGAGGATGATGATAGTTGTGAAAAAATTGTATCCTGGGGCTGGCCTACATGAAAATGTCAAAGAGAGAGAGAGAGAGAGAGAGAAAAGAAGCGAATCGTATGGTGTGAAGGAGGGTGAAAAGAGGTGATGTTAATTTCGTGCTATATGCAATGTCAAAAAATTAACTTTCTTCTGTTACTCTGTTGGCATGTACCCACTATGACATCGGACATTGAAATTGAAGATAGAGTCAGAGAAAGAGAGAGAGAGAGAGAGAGAGAGAGAGAGAGAGAGAGAGAGAGAAAGGGAAATTTGAGACAAAAAATTGCTTCAATGGAACGAGAAGATGCTGAAAGCTCGGAAACGCGCCCAATTTATTTTTTTCTTGTTACGCATAAATGCTCATCCCCTATTACATAGGCGTATACTCATTGGACTTTGTTCTCCTAGCAATATACAATTATGTAATAATTTGAAAGAAAAGTCACGAGTCCCTCTTGTATTTTATTCCCCCCAAATTGCTTGCTCTCTCCCTCTCGCTTCTCAATTTCTTTTTAAATTCTCTTCTCTCTAATATTATATATACGTCCCTCGTTGGTCTCTCTCTCTCTCTCCTCTATATAACTTGCCTACTGCGTGCGCTCAACCTGGCCCGCGTGGCTTGAGTATCATTTTATCATGACAACTTCGTACTCACCGATTTTACTTATTTTCCTTCGGCTCATCTCGGATATATCTTCTTTATTGCGAAAAGGAAAGAAAGAACGCGGGGAGAGGGACAAATACGGAACCATATTGTGTACGGCAACAATTTCGTTTCAAGTATGTATTGTAACAATCATACCACCGGCATGAATGTCCGGAAGTCTGAAGTCTGAACCGAGATAGGGAGGAAGAAGGGAATCGGTGACCATAGACAGACTTAGCGAGAGAAAGACAAAAATAAGGGATATCCCTCTCGTCGTTGATTCGGACAAAAGGTTTGAAGAGAGTCAAAGAAAAGGAGTATTTCCTGTACCCTTCGTTGAGTCAGCACACGACAAAAGACTTGGGCTAATCGCGTTTTCTGCAGCCTTTTTATCTTCAACGACATATACACGCAGTACGCGAGAGAAATTTCATTCCGGGCTTTCTCTTAACTTCTCTTCATTATTTCTTGTTTCAAAATTCATTTTGACTCTTTCTTTTTTTCTATCGATACATTTCTTTTGTGCCGAATATTTGTCCTATTTTCGTTGTATCTACTGATTGAGAGCCTGCAAGAAACGATATTCAGCGACAATGGGATAAAACGTGCGGAAAAAAAAAACGTGGAAGGAAGAAGCTATTTGTACCGATTCTTTGGTCGAAAGACCTACAAAGACTGATCGAACGAAGTTAGAAAGCTCAAAAGTTTGGGGATTGGTTGTATCGATCACCGAATTTACTTTCTCGCTCTCTCTCTCTCTCTCTCTCTCTCTCTCTCTCTCTCTCTCTTCAGTCTCTTCGCTTTGGCAAAGCTAAAGGGCGCAGCCAAGGCAAGTTTACGGTCGAGTTCATTGTAGGAGCTGGGGGTGGAAAGGGCGGGGGGGGGGGGGGAGCGTATATATAACCAGTGTTCTCTCTTCGAGAGGGATGTTGGCGCTCGGATCGTTAACTGCTGTGTAATCGTTAGCTTTGAGCGCCTCGAAGCCGAAGAATACAGAGAAAGAGAGAGAGAAAGTGAGCCTGGTGCGACAGAGCCAGGGAATTTTGGCATGGAATGATCGCAGTGAGAACAACGTTTACTGCGTAGACGTTGGAAGAGAGACAAAGAGACGGAGAGAGAGAGAGAGAGAGAGAGAGAGAGAGAGAGAGAGAGAGAGAGAGAGAGAGATCATGCCGTTTCCCAGGGAACGTGCCACAAGGCGGTTCACAAAGCTTTCCACGCGCCCAGGTCTCCGTAAAGCTCGCACGTGCGGATATTGACCATGTGCTATGTACCATTGAACACAGACTGTCGTAGTGACTAAGAAAAACATGTGTAACAAGCCCGGATCGATGTTGCTATTTTTTAATTACTTTTAGGGCATATCCATCGTTTCATTGTGCCACTAATATATATTTTTTTTAATATCGATTTTTCGTCCGTTTTCAGTGACCGTTTACATCAATTTTTTGTATCGAGTGCAAAGTATCTTAAAAAAAAATATATATATGTAAGTATTTATAGATGTTAAATCAGGGAAAACCAAATCGCCGAGGGGAACCGGAGAGTTCGATAAATTTTGATCAAATCGCTCCATTCGATTGTCTTTTTCACGATATTCTCGTTATAATTCGACGACACAAAAGTTTCGCAATCATTTCTGTGATCGTTTGAACACGTACATTTTACTATAACCCCTGCCCCCAGTATCATGATTTCTGCAACGTTAATTATTTGGAGAAACAACGATATTGCACCTTTTACTCCATTCGCCAATGTGAGCAAGGCTGCGTTGAAAGAGTCGTTTACTCCAGAACCGACGTACAAAAGAAAACACAGTCGAAAAGACTGATAGGTATTATCCCCCTCTCTCTCTCTTTCTCTCACTCTCTTTTTCTATCTTTCTCTGAAGAGAAGGAGCGACCAAAGCAGGCACCAAAGTAATCATCGGAGTAATCACAAGGTGAAAACGTGCCATTCGAATTCGAAAGAGATCAATCCCGAAGGGAACATAACGCTTTCGCGATTGAGCGTTCACGTCCGACCAAGTTGCTTCTCGATCTTTCGCAATTCCACTGAAGAGTTTTTTTTTCTTACGTTCCCTTTATTACGAGAGTTTGAGATAGTTACCTTTTCTGACACCCCCGCCGAGAGCTTAGAAAATACGATAAAGTTTTCAAGCAGCGTGTTCTGCGGATCGAGTTTTCGTGGCATCAGCGTCGTGATTTTAAAACAATTATTCGTACAATTTTTCAAACATACATTTACTTACAATTCTTTTTCGAATTATCTATTATTGATTCTGTTTTGTTAAGGTTCTTATAATTTCCCATCTATTTTTTTTTTCCAAACCATGAATGGAATTCCCAGACTGTGCTTGAGATTAGGAGGTACTCAATGGACCGTCGGGGAACCACAAAAATAATCAATGCGCAATTTGAAAATTATTCGCGCGTGTTTGTCGAATCTAGGAATTCCTAAAGGAATCTCGGGAATACGTCCGCATATTGTTTAATTGTCAAAGGCCGCGATTGTCTAGTGTCAGGTCCATCGAAACGGGGGCAAACATGCGAGAATGCTAATTGGCCGAACGAGAACGTTGACGAAGAACTTATGTGCACCTGTTGGCGCTCTGGCGCGAAAGATAGAAAGAGAAAGGGATGATAACTCTCACGATCGTTCAAGGTGCTGGTGTATACGCACGAGGAGAGCTTAACGACGATGAATGCTTTTGGGTCTATAGTCGTCGAGACGCAGCAGGATCAAAGGAGATCCGGCGTCAAGAGTCCCTCGTGATTTCCAGCAATTAAGCGACTTTGGTCAGAGCGGCCGAGCATCAAGCGCCGTCACGACGGATTACTTCATACCGTATACTCGAATTAATCTTCCCAGCTCATCCACAAAGTTATTCGTCTCTCTATCTCCCCTTCCCTCTGCCCCCCCTCCCCCTTCCATTCTCCGCCAATTCGAAAAAGTAAAAAATACTTCGCACTTATGTTTCTCACGTATTACGATTCATCCCAAAGCTTCCACAAGAAGATGGTGCGATAATGCGATATTTTCACTGGAATAAATACATTGTACAGAATGCACAGCAAAACGTATTTGCTAAAATTTATCAGATTCGCTCATCTTCAGTTGGTTCTTATCCCGATAATTACAGTCGGACCTCGGGCACTGACTGAGCTCGAGCACAGGAGCCTCGGGCACTGACCGAAAGACCCAGCCTTCTTACTAACCAATGGGAATAAAGCACCAGGCCCGTATCGTGCGTATATCGGTTCCCTTCACTCCTTGAAATTATAAATTTTTTTTTTCATGGGGGTTCTATATTGTAGCGCCACTGTGGATTCCGCAGTGCCCGAGTAACAGCGGACGTCAGTGCCCGGGGTCAGTCAGTGCCCGAGTAGTCAGTGCCCGAGGTTTGACTGTACATTATTCTAGAAATCGCTTTTTGTAGAATTGATACTTTGTGCTGGTAACTTTTTCCTCCAAGCTCTCGTCTAAAACTTCTTTGACATAAAGTCAAAGTTGAAGAGACAATCGTAAAAACTGATCAGATCAAATGAATACTCAAAGCAATAATTAATTGTCTTCGTTAGTGCACTTTTTGACCTTTCTCCAAGCGTTCGAAAGAAATGAGTACGCAGAAAATAATAATAACAACAACAACAACAATAACAATAATAATAAAAATGATGATAACCAAAAAATTTTCATTATTGTCTACGCAGCATATGGGCTAAAGTTATATCGACTGTTCTTCACGGAATAATTTGTTATCGTCGTATACGGCAAAACTATACGACCACGCGCACACAGCACACACACACACACACACACACACACGTACTTGCCGATAGGCATATTATACAAAGGAGGTCACACGAAACCGTAAAATGCGATCTATAGGATTAATGTTCCATTCGCCAAGATCTATTGACAATAAATTATATTTTACGAGCGTAATTAACGAAACCGCTGATCACGTGATAAATTAAGTATGTTAATTAGAGGCTCATAAGAGAAGTGCTTGTTCGGTGAAAACAAACACGCAAACGCACACACATACACACAAATATACACACGTATACACGCTCTGGAGCTAAAATAGACTATGAATTATAGATTTTCTCATTTATTTGAATATCCGCGCATTATCCATGATCCAGCGTTATAGATACGTTCGACTTTATTATACGAGATACGCATATTAAGCGGTTGAATCCAATATAGTATTTTCTCTCCAGAGTACATATTTGTTTCCGCGTATGGAAATAAAAGAGTTCAAGATATTTCTGATTGAGCTGGGGATTGTATAAATATATTCAGAAAGAGAGAGAGAGAGAGAGAGAGAGATAGTTATAACCGATCGTAATCCGATCTTGTTGTCGTGTGTGTGTAGACACCATTAGTGATTTCGCACGGCTATACGAAGACCTCGCAAACCCACTGTGTTTGACAAGAGATGGCAAAAAAATTTTCAACAGCACACGAACACAGACAAAGAAAAATACAAAAAAAAAATATATATAAGGTTCAGCGATCGCACAAAGTCGACCGAGATCGAGGCAATGCCTCTCTACTCCATTGAAATGAGATCGCGGGAGAGTTCCGGTGAACGTATGTGTATTATGGAAGAGGAGCCTCAGCCTTGGAATACTTTGTGAAAAGTGAGATCGCAACGAGATCTCGCAGAGCTGTTTTCGCTTTATTATAGA